>WHPX01001272.1:0-600000 GCA_011057435.1 Actinia equina
TTGCCCCTTACTATATATATTATCTATGTATAGAGCAGTTGATTGGAAACAAGTGGTGTAAACCCTCAAATATGACCGTGCATATCTTGAAATTTAGACAAAAAAAAACATACTTTAAGCCTGCATTAAGGATTGTAAGACACGTCAATACATAAGCGTTTTAAATATCAGATGCATGATTAAGAATCATATTTATTTACCGCATATTTTCACTGTTAGGCTAAATAGCCTGGTTGTCAGAAGGCTCTAATGATCGACGACGGAATACATACAGATTGTCGAAAAAAGTGATTGCTATCTGTCCACTCCTTAACCCTATATCATTGAACACAAAATATTTCAAAGGGGCCATAATAAAAGGCCGTCATAATATACTATATCTGTGTCTTTATGCGCGACTCCCCCATTTTATAGTAGAAGACTGATGACATGAACGAACATCGAAGAGTAAACCCGCCCTTTTTGTCTACTATCCTCCTTAAAGTTAACGTTGGCTAGGGACGTAAAGACATGAAATCTGTATTGCTTAACACAATTATTACTTGCCTGATACAATTGCTTGGAAAAAGTGATTATTTTTCATTTCTATACTCTGATTTCGCTTCTAGAATTATGTTTTAAGTTTAGTCTCTGATTGAACCGCCATGTGGCACTGCGCCATTGATGTAAGAATGTATGGTATAGACGTGGGATTACTCTAAAACGTTTCTATCTATTCCTCTATAATTTTGTTTTAAGCGAGGACAATTTCTCTACAGATGAAGAAGATGTTCGTGATGATGACACACGTGCCACCAAAACCCCCCCCCTAACAGTAGTTATTTTTCTGGTACATTGTTTGGGCTGCGCGGACGGCGAAGAGCCGACTGTCGGTCGGATTAACTCCAGCTATTATGTCAAGGTCGTTGTACAGAGTGACATTCTTATCATCATTAAATCAGAAACGGGAGTAGTCATATGTCCCGAGGTTTGGAAGATAACTGCTGATGACGGCGGATCATCAGAGCACAAGGACTGACTTATTTTCTTACAGAACATCTTTTTAACCGCCCTTCGGCTGATAAACAATTCTCATTGTATCAGTCAAAGGACCTGGATTATTGTCTAGCTATTGTTGGGTGTAAATCGACATTGAAGACGTTTAAGTATCCACGTTCGATTAAATACATGACCATGGACAAAAAAGCCTTTTGGGTTTTTAATAATTGTTGAAGGGTCAACAGTTACCAGGCGTTACCAATCACTTTTACTTTGATTATTTCATGGCACCAGGTGGAACAAGGGGGTATCGGGGAAAAGCGAACAATAGACAAATGAACGGATCCAAGACTCTCCAATTGACTGTGACCATACTTTGACAAGCAATTTGTACATGCAATCATTAAGGACTGAACACTTTACTACTTAGTGGGGTAGTTAAAAAAGAAGCTTGGATTCACATCTTTTGCATGAAATTTCTTTCGGGCTGGTCCGAATTTTTGTTATTTTTCTGATTTAATATTGCTTACGACTAAATTGAAACTCTAAAACAGTTTTACATATATAATTTAGTTTTTACTATGAGAGTTGCAGGTACCTTCCCATAACACTCCTAATTAAGATAAGAAGAGCTCCTATCTAAGGGACAGAGGTTTCTGTTGGTGTTTATTGTCAGTAAGTTGAAAACATCCTTATAATGAAATTCCCATTCGCTTAATTTTCTCTGGACGACACAGCGTTTCAAGGTACTTCTAAAAACATTTTTAAGGATTCATTACAGCAGAAATATATTGAGTCATTTTTCATTTTGGAACAATTCTCAGGACTTTCAAGTCAGTAATACTTATCTTATCTTTTGTGCCTTTTGACGCACCACTAAGTGCACAATTAATTCTTCCGAACTCACCTCTATCCCTTTGTTATTGCTGTTCAGATTGGTCAAGAATAAAAAAACATTGATGTTGTATTTCGGGCCACGATAGTTTTGTTTGTGGTTTTCCGAACTGAGCAGCTTGCAATCCTTTCTTGTACCTACTTGCACAACTTTGCTTGCCTTTGTTGGTGCTGACTTGTACTTATCTTGGACTGACTCGAAACACCCAGGTGAACATCAACCACAAGCTTAACGTTGCTCACCCTAATTTTCGTATTTCACACTTCGGATTCGCTCGAACGATTGAGCTTTGGTTGAACTCGTATCGTCCAGAGTCCATCTTCAATAACGGAGATTTGTTTTAAACAAGCCCACACTGAAAAAACTTTTGTGCCATTTCCTGTGTACTCGTTCTGATAGGTATTCTTGACGCGAAGACTTTGACATGTGACGGGTTTTCTTAGTTAAATGACGCGTAAATGGCTGGCCTCGATAACAAACCCCTGCAGAGTGTTCCACATCAGAAACGCTGAGACTTTGTTAACATTTGTCAAGATACCCCCCAACGCCCGCCCCCAAGCAAGCTATCCTTCCGTTATGATTGGCCGTCTAATGGCCTATACCCTAGAGCTGGCTAAACAATATTCAACGTGCCAAGCTTGCTACAAAACAGTCACCACTGATCGATTTCAGGGTACTGTGTCGATAATTCAAGCCAGACCCGTCACGCGCTCCTCGTCTTACGATGTCTAAACAAAGAAAAACCACGCGCCCATATATCGCGGTTTCCTGTGCAGGCGTACTACCTTTACTTGGTAACTATAAGAGAAAATACTTGGTATCGTTCGGATGACTTTGCTGAGCACTTGCTGATCCATGTGGTGGGTGCAGCTTGTGAGACTTTAACGTTAAGAAAGAAAGATTGATAATAGTACAGATGGAAACATTATTGAAGGACCGCAGAAGATGAGGAGAGGCGAGGACCTATGCCATAATCTCATGTTTGACGTAGATTGTATTTCCATACATTATCACTTATTTAGTTATGTTACACATCATTATTCGAGTACCAGTATATGACATTGGATAGACAACTAGAGGCAAAACTTTGCGCATGCTGCTTTCAGCACGTTTTTTAACATTTTGTGAAGAGTTTGAGTGAGAAAATAAATTTTTTGTTCAAGGGTAACTTTGGTCAGACCAAGATACTGGATAAACGACACCAAAATGTAGAATAAGCCTTAAGTTTGGGGGGGCGTGGTGGGCGACTGGACCTAGTTTTGGCATTTTTTGAAGTCCAATTTATCATGCTGTTTGAATAGTCATTCAGAGCATGGGGGCGACGTTTTCCCACCGTGCCATTGGGATAGGGTCGGATGGGGGACTACATACAACAATTTTACTCTCTTTTTAATGTTTAAATCTTTTAAATTTTGTTGGATAGGGGCTGGTTTAGGGAAAGTTACATTTATTACTCCTTCTAAAGTTGTTTCAGGCTAAGGAACGGGAAAGACTAATTTTTATATTTATAAGTAAATGAATTAGTGTTTATATATTTACCTTCGATTTTCTAGGGGGTTATATTTATTTTATATTTTTATCCTAATGGTATATTGTAACTTTTATTATATCTATGATAACATATATGAAGAGCCAATTAATTCTGTTTAGCTTAGTGTTGTAAAACGTAATACAGTGCAAAAAGTGTGATTCAGTGCAGAAAAGTGTAACAAGTGCAAATTACAAACGGAATTCTCGCTTGCGATTGGATAATAAACATTTGAAAATAATTTGATCCAATAAGATGACAGATTTTATGACGAAAAATAAGAGGGAAATTTCCAATCGAGGGGGAAAATGGCAGCCATTTTATCTGAGGTAAGAAAAGATATTTACAAATCAAACAACTAAAAAAAGTTCAAAAAAGAAAACACAAGTAAAAGTACATCGTTATGGTTGAATATATGGAAGAAATAGTGAGAAGAAAACAAGCTGGACATGGAAAGAATTGAGAGATTAAATGAGTCAGCCGCTCTAAAGAAAATACTCGAGCGGGTCTTTGTAGCGGTAGACACCATACCTAGAAAAAATGGTAAACTATCGAGTTGATTTTTCATGGATTGGCGTACGTCACTTTCCGTCCTGTACGCCGTCCGTCCGTCCGTCCGTCCGTCCGTCCGTCCGTCCGTCCGGGCGTGTACACAAGCATTCCGATTGGCTGGGTTAAATTTGTTTTTTTTGGCGGGAATGTCGACGTTTTGCAACATCCGGGTACACATAAAGGTAAATCCGGCTATTAAACTTTTGTAAAAAACGTCTTACACACGTATAGAAATACCGAAAGATAACAACACAATTTTTTATTCAAGCTTTTTTTTTTTTTACTCTATTTACGATGGAACCTCTTTCCGAAATCGATATGTCGAAAGAAAGGTCAGAGGAGAATGAAGCCAAACTAAAAGAAAGGCCAGAAGTAAAGAGTTTTTTCGAAAGAGGAAAAACTCTGGTGGCGTGAAAATGGAAGGCGAAGAGGAAGGACTCACCAAAGAAAAGCGGCAAGCAGAGAGAGAGATAGAGACCCAAATCCAGGCGGGACTTTGATTATAAACAAGGAGAACATGATCGTGAAAGAAAAATGGAATATGAGGCAAAACTTGACGGATGAACAAAGATATAAATGAACGTGAAATACAAAGGAATTTGAGAAAAGGAATTTGGAACGTCTCTGTTTCTTGATTTTCACAGGAACATAAGACGTCTTACGCTTCTGCTTCTGCTTCCGATTCTGCTTCCGTCGCTAGTGAAAACCAGGCTTTAGCAATTCGGTTAACGTTGTAAAACGTTGTTTTAAGGTGACTGCCTACTTTTGAAAATTGATTTAAACTTTTTTTAAAACATCGATTTTCCGAATTGAAATTTAATGCTGATTCCAAATCTGGAAAGAAAAATTGGGTGTCCCGAGCTTGTTTTCGAGATAATCAGCATTTAATGGAAAGCCTACGCACGAGCTTTTGGAGTAAAATCTGCGCCACCGGAAGTGATTAGGAAAAAAATAAGATCCATAAGATCAAAGTTATTTGTAGACTATATGATTGCACAAAAGAAGGCTAGTCAATCATTCTACAATAATACATGGACATTTTCAACAAAAAGACAAAAGACAAATTGTTTTCTTATATTTTGTAGTTTCGGTGCTCTTAAAATCTCATAAAGTCGAACAAAATCTCTACGAAAATCTATTTTTTCATGTGTTGCTGATTTAACTTTTTCTAAGATGTTGATATAACATAGATTTTTGAGAGTTGTTTCGCATGAGCCATTAAAAAAATATAGAGTCCCGTGCAAAATTTGAGGGTTTTGCCCTGTTGAAGCTTAAAACGCGTATGGCCCTTTAATTAAATATTGTATATTTTTCAGCGGTTTTTGAGCGCGCGCTCATCGTGAGCTCAATTCGACGTTCAAAAGTAGGCAGCCACCTTAAACAACTATCGTATGTTTTCGTTCAGAAAGATTCGCCTCCTATCGCGGGGTCCCATCGGCAAACACGAAGACTTTCATTTAATAATTTTATTTCTACAGATAATTATTTAAGTTTGAATGAAAATATAATTTACACCAAATATTCAACTGTTTTTTAAGCTATTCGAGCAAGTCTGATTATAAAAATGAGCTTAAATTTGTGTTGTTGAGAGATGTTATTGTAGAAAGACCTAGACTTTCACTTTACAAAGCCGTAAAAAAATATTCAAAAACATTTACAAACGCCAATTTACAGACAAAGAAATTCGTCATTTTGCATTTCCTTTTTGCATTGCCTTTATTTCTATTTTGTCTCAGTTGTTCTTGCCAAGTTTAACTGAATGTAAAACGTCTCGTTCTGTAAAAGGACGTAATTATTAAAGCATAGTTAATTATTAACTATGTTTAAAGTAAGCTTATACTTTGCTCAAACTTGAAAGACATCCGAGGTAAATTTTACTTAAGTTGATATTGTATTGGATTATCTGTAGTTATCTTTCGTTTTTTTTAAGTAAAAGAGGTTCAAAGACTAAAAATGTCGGTTTGTTTGGAAAAATTTGTCGAAAAATCTTCCAAGAGCAAAACTAGCCCCTGGGGGTGGTGGTGAGTTGTGTACAAAATTCCTAAGAATTCGCGGGAAAAATAAAGCAATGTAGTGCATTTCGATTCGATTTCACTGCATGGTATATATTATAGGAGAAATTATCTTCATCTCGAATAAAAAATAATTGAAGATTTTTTCCCCTATCTTATTTTTACCTTTCAGTTCATTCAAATTGGTTCTCCCTGTGACTTCCGTATCGGGAGCTCCGCTTTTAGGCAGTGCCTAATATATATATATTACTAAGGGCTTACACAAAATTTTGGCCTACAGGATCACAAAAACTGGGCCGCAAAGTTAGCTTTAACATGTTCAACAACTGTTAGGTATGATTTTTTTCAATATACATCTCCAGTTAGCTGCAAAAGTCATTCAATGCAAATTTTCTGCATTCACATAGTGATTCAGATTTACTTATAGTTTTAAAAACCTTTTTTACGATCGACATATATAGCCAAATTTTGGTTTAAAATAAATAAAAAAATTAATCCCAAATTGAATTCGAAAAAACCGTGATATTGCCTAATACTTAGTATAACTTTCGTAATTTTATTTACACGTTCATGTACGTTTCAACGAGCGACGAAGGCGTGGCATTCTCACTGTCATCACCTAAAGCAGGAGCTCCGGACAAGCAGGCGTTTTTAATGGTTTGAGGAAGAATCGGGGTTTTGGGGTTCCTGTTTCGACTACGTGCCCGCGAGAAAAAAAATGGACCTAGCGATTTCAATTCTCGCTCGTTCCAACTTCCAAAGTTCCCCCAAAACCCTGGTTTTTGCCCAAATCCACCTGCCTTGAAGGCTAATTCTTTGCTCGCTTCGAAAAAATTAGAAAGCCATGCCCTGTGGAATGCCTCAGTCGTTACCTTAAAGTACCAGTTGTATCGTCTCCTGAGCCATACTATCTAATTATCTTCCTCTGTCACTCGTCTCAGGTGTCTAAGTAGCTCAAAAAAAAGTAACATCTAGTGCCACTTATCAACATTGCCATTCTTACGATAATTACTTGTACACAAGATGTCTCCTGGAGGCGATGCCTTTTGTGTCTTTAGAAGAGAGTGAATTCTATTTTAGCCTATTTCGGGCAGTGGCTATAGACTTTGCTTGGATCTATAGACTTTGCTTGGTCTAGAATGGAGAAGTTAGACGCCCCGTGACTTTCTCCACTAGTCTGGGTGCTCACCTTGGGCAACCGTCAGTACACCCTTAGCCTCCCTTGCCGGGGTTACAGTGTGTATGTTCACAATCAAGTTGAATACTTACTGGCAGTTTAGCCAGTGCTTCCTACGTTATTCTCTTGTGAGAGGAAGAAGCTACTGACGCTGCTTCTCTCAAAGTGAAGGCGATGGAAGTATTTTACTCCAAATCGGCCCACAGTATCACGAGGCGTGGCGTCCCGTGTGAATTAACCGCCCTTTGCGTGTATTACCGCCACCCTTCCTGTTCACTCGTTTTTAAAAAAGTAAACTGATCTCCATTAATTTCAAAATATCGATGAACAAAGGAAACTATAAACAGTGGAGCAATTGCAAGTGAAGTCTTGAGCAAAGATTAGCTTGTTTTACCGCTTAGTGTAGCTTTAAAGTGCATATGACACGAAAACATTTTAGGTCTTAAAAAATGTGTAGTTTATTGGCATTGATAAGAATATCACGGTTAAATTTGTTTCAAAAATGTATTTCTCTAGAAATTCAAGAAAAATTAACACAAGTTGTGACGTCATTTTGTTTACAAGTCTACATATTTAGTTGCAAATACACGAAATATGTTTGAATGTAGAATCTTAATTTCAGGTAGTTCACTTTTCAGTTTCCCAAAATTCGAAGAATACTACGTAAGCTATCAAATGAAGCTGAATAGAATATGCCATTTGTTGTTATTTTATACGAATTACAATTTATATTTAGTGCATTACTACCTAATCTAGAGTACGTGTCAACAAGATGACGTCACAAATTTGGATTAATTTTCTCAAATATTTAAGAAATAAGCTTTGAAACAAATTTCATTACGATTAATAAATTAATAAAACGATGAAATATTTTCGTGTAATATACACTTTAAGAATTGTAGACAGACCGTTGTATATGACATATAATTGTGTATGCGAAAATCGGAAATTCCGGTTTGAAGGACTGCTAGCAATTGGAGTTGAAAATGTTTTTTCCCGATTGACATTATGAGATATGACATTATAGCCTAAACAATTTGCCCAAATATGGCATTCATAGTATATTGGTAGCTCTATCTGTCTTTTGGGCTTTGCGCTGACTTAATTCCACCGGCTTCTTTGGATTCTTAGGCCTATAGGAGACTCAGACGAGCTGTCCCAACCAGGTACTCCGGTCTACTCTGCCAAAAGGGTCTTAATCTTTAATGGCTCTGCCATTGTAAAATGGATTGATATATATGATAATGCAATCTCGTACCCAGAGCCCTTATTTCTTACTGCGCATGCTCGACGAAATAATTGGGCTCTGGAAAACTCCAATATTTCCTGTGCTGTGATTGGTTCTCGAGAACAAAGGAAGACACCGGAAGTAAAAAATTACAGTACTAGGGAAGATAAACAAGATGGCGTCTCGAATTAAGTACACCAAAAAAGCGTGTAGGGCGGATTTTTCAAAGTTTTGCCGGTTTTTAAATGGGAATTGTATTGATGTCCATCCATTAGGTATTTTCGGAGTTAATTTGATTGAAAACTATCTTCAAAACCTAATTTTCCAAGGGCAAATTCACATGCTCGTTGAACATCGTCCGCCATTTTGAATTTACCTAGTCTGTCATAATGCGCATGTGCGAGAAACCCAGAATCTGGGTCTTCCGGTTTGGAGTTTTCCAGAGCCCAATTATTTCGTCGAGCATGCGCAGTAAGAAATAAGGGTTCTGGGTACGAGATTAATGATAATGTTGAAAGAATAAAATAAATCCTTAGTGCGCATGCTCGTTACAAATCAGCTAGCACTAATCATTTTCCGACATTAAAAGAAATTGTTTTAGCCGAGACTTCAAAAGATTTTGTAATCATAGTAAGTTGCTTTCATTAGGTATAAATCCCTAACTTTGTTATCTTTTATACGAACTTCAAAACGACAAACAAATATATAATATTCAGTGAATATTTATTTGTCGTTTTGGCGTACGTATAAAAGATAACAAGTAAAGCAACTTACTATGACATTAAAAGAAATAAGGTCTTAAAATATAAATAAAAGAGACATTCTTTATAATTATAGGTGTATTAAACATATTACATATTAAAATAAGTCTAATTTACACAAAAAGTATATTTACAACATTTTAAAAGTCTTTTGCTTTCCCTTCATCCCTATATCATTTTGAATCTTGCTGCAATTCCCGTGATACTCGACCAACTAGACCTTTATCACAAACGAAACATTGAGTTTGGGTGGACGTCAAACAAAAGGGTTTCTATCGTTTCCATTGGTCTCTACACCAGGACTGGCGTGAACACTCTGGTGAACACGTGCAATCGTTCCCTTATCTCATGCTTCTTGTAGCTGTGAATTTCTGGATGTATTTTCTCAAAAATGCTAGTGTTCCAGCTCCGAATCTTAAACGTTTGACTGAGCAACTATAACTATGATTTTCAGATTGGCGTTTGAAATTCGAAGGCGGAATCCTTAGACTTGTTTAACTAATTCAAAGCGAATTTTCAGTGGACATGTTTATTTTAGCTTGCACGCAAAACTAGTGCGTCAGTTTGACTGGATTTTTCATATAATGTGCTTTGGTTATCCTAGATTCTAATAGCTTTATATTTTATTTTAAGATTCTTAAGTAAACTGTTAGCCTTTTACGGCCGAAAATCAAACAGTGCTATTTCTAGTTTTCCGCCATTTTTGCTCCTCATCTCCTCATTTACGATTTTTCTGAAAATTTCAGAATCTTATCATCTGGTACTATTGCAACCTGTGTTAAATTTGGATGGAAGTCTAGGGCAGAAAATAGTTATAAAATTGAATAAAATAATCTAAAATTCGCTCTGAATTAGTTTGGATTAACCTCAATTTTTCGTTTGTGATTTAAGTCTTAGTTGGTCGCGTGTGACTGGAAATCGCAGCAAGTATCAACAGTAATTTTATTAGTTCGTATCATTTCTACCACCATTACAATAGCCAATAAGAACGTCGCTTATATAAAAACCGCTTCCAATAGATTTCATTTATCAAAATATGCAGAAAGAAAGACGCGCGCGCGCGCTTTTGGCGGGAATCTTACAAATTGACTGACTTTATTAGTCTAGTCTTCGCAGTTAAATTATTATTGCCTTAGGGACATGAATGGCTGTATGGGATTCACTGGACGCGAATTTGTATTATTGCCTACTCTTATAAAATTTTTTATAAAAAATCTCTTATTCTTATAATTTAATTTCGAAGTCTTTCTTTACAATTTCTTGTTTTGCTACACCTGGTCATCAAAATGGACCAAACTTTCTTATCAGCTATTGAAATTGTAAAAATATTTGCCCCTTGTTTGACGATTTAATGAGTTAAAATACGATTATTTTATGGAAGGTGATGTACAAAGAACATCATTCGTTGAGTAGAGTGTAAACAATATATCTATGAATAAAAACTAAGTAGCACTAAACAAATCTATTTCTTTTGTTTTCAAATGTTTCATTGGTACTTTTTTGTACTTATTAGTATATTTCACGGATACAGGGTCTACACTCTAATGAATAGTTGCTCATCTTTGGTTTTCTATTATAGCTTTGGTTAATAGTAAAAGCTGTCTACAAATCGTGTTAGGCAAATTACCTTCGGGATTGCGGCCGTGTTTGGACCATTAAATATAATGTTATTGATATTAATGGATTAACGCAACTGGCTTACGATAAAATCCTAAAATTGGGACTCTGTGTCGGGGTCGTCGCTCCAATACAAGGTCTTGCTGGCGGGATACCTGTGTCGTGAAGTTTGCGAGGACGCTGTTGAAGATCGGTATCCACTTGTTGTCTAGGAAACGTAGCAAATAAAATGACAAAATTAGAATTCAGCACAGGGAACCCGGGTTTTGGAACCTGGTTGAATAGTTATTTTGAAATACGTTTGCTTATCATAGGTTTTTGTGGTTGTAAATCGGTTCTGTAATCTGATACCGACTGTTAATCGATAGACAATTTAATTCAAATTGATAACCGTTGGTAAAGCACTCTAATAAGCAGGCAAAAGATAAGAAAAGCTGCAACAAAGAAAGCGACTTTCTTCTTTTGACTACATACTAGAAGGTGCGTTACTTATAAACACCACACAGGCGAACTATAAAGAGTAATACCCAACTAACAGTACAGTTCTGATTATAGCTTATGTAAACATAAGCTGATGTCAAAACACAAGAAACCCATAAAGAGCCAAGTCACCTACAGGAGTTAAACCCATAAGAATTATGTGAAAGAGAAATATATAAAACTCCGAAAGCCGGGTTCCCTGAGGTCACAGTAAATGTGTCGGATAGAATACTTTCATTTGTTGAACACAACGCATTGACTCAAGGCGTTGATATAGGAGGGAAGGATGAAACTGCATTACTCTACAGTCTGTATCAAATTACGCATGAGTAGGAAACAAGGACAGAAGATGGGTCATTATGAACCTCTATCTTGTATGTTAAAAAGTGTAGTTATAGGTTTAATATATTTTGATAAGGCAAGCCAGACAAGCTTTAGCTATCTACCAATCAAGATATAAAGTTAGACATGTTTTACATTTTATATTTTTATGACTTGTAATAGTTTATTGGAGTTTAATTCAGAGTGTACTAGGATTTATTCCAGGCTTATCAAGAAAAATCCCGCTAGTGTGTTAAGAAATGTGTATATGATTCAGTCCATTAAAACGTCACGTGATCAAAGCACTTGTATTATTAATGATAATTTTTTTATATGGGACTCCAACAAAATGCAATATGCTATAGGCTAAGGGAAGAATGATGAACAAAATAAGATACATGAACACGTGAATTGGTGTTACATGTGTTAGTTTACTATGACACCAACAAAACACGTGATACTGTTCTCACATACACGGAACGTGCTTATTTTACATGAAAACATGGAAACTTAGACCTTTTTTGAAATAGGTAGAGAACATGGTGCATTGTGGTATAGCTTCTGTACAGAACCTTTTTTTCATCAGTAATGATGAAAAGGTAAATTATACACCGTGAAAAAGATGAAAAAACTGATGAAAAAACTTACTGACGTTTCGGACGCTAGTCCTCATTGTTTTTGGCCTTCCTTTGATTAACGGCAACAATGATTGTCGTAAGACCAAAGAAATGCGGCTTATTCACCTATTGGGCACTCTTAGTCCCAACGGGATTAATGAACGCTTTACTTACAACTAACCCTATCTTTTGTTATTTAATTGTTTGTTTTTGTTTCCTTGCCTACCTTGTTCTCATTGGTTTCTTTTGTCTTATTCTATCATATATACACTCCTTTCTACCACTTCTTTCTCTTTTATTCCTACGAAGGACTAGCGTCCGAAACGTCAGTAAGTTTTTTCATCAGTTTTTTCATCTTTTTCACGGTGTATAATTTACCTTTTCATCATTACTGTTTCATTAGAAACACCGACGCAGCTCACACTAGTTTTTAGAGTAGTATAGGGAATGGGGGTTCCAGCGCAATCTCAACACGGGCAAACCCCGTGTCAAAAATCCACCTACGGAAACAACCCATTCCAAGTGTGGTTGAGGGTAACAGCGCAACCACTTAAATATGTCTATATTGGAGTGCGAAGATTGTAAAGAGTTTGTTTATGACTTGTTTCCGTAGGTGGATTTTGACACGAGGTTTGATCGTGTTGAGATTGCGCTGGAACCCCCATTCCCTATACTACTTTTTAGCTAGTTATATCTTCTTTTTTTCCATCACGTATTATATCGATATTGTTTGTATAGAATCAGAAACGTAGGTTGAAACGTCTAACAGCTATACATTTCTTCCTAACGGTGCTCTGCAATATTCAACTTTTTTCTTGACAAGTTTCTTTCAAGTTAATCAAGTTATCTCGCTTCAAAATATCCCTAAACTA
Source organism: Actinia equina (assembly GCA_011057435.1). Lineage (NCBI taxonomy): Eukaryota > Metazoa > Cnidaria > Anthozoa > Actiniaria > Actiniidae > Actinia > Actinia equina. The sequence continues at coordinate 13,039 of WHPX01001272.1, forward strand.
AATTAAAGACAGATATCTCAAATGTTTGGTTGCAAGATTCCGTAAATCTCCCATGAAACTGAGTCAGGACATTCAGCGGGAAGTTTGATAGGTGAGAGATGTGTGACCATCTTGAACCCAAACTCATAAGTTTAAATATGGTATCAAAACTCCTAATATGCATATCTGAATAAACCGGAGCATCGATAATGTTTTAAACGTTTAAACCCCCTTACGAGTTTCTGACCGAATCTAGACCACAATGCATACCGTTAATTGAATTCAGAAATGGCCTGATTCTAGTGGATGCTCTGCGCTTGGGCCACGTGATACTGTGCCCATCTACATGTGATGCATGTGTCTATGGAAACATGAGTTTGGTGGGTATCTGTGATTGGACAATGATGTTACCATGATAACTTACCTAAAGGTCATACGTCGAGGCACTCTGATCCGATGGCAAGATCTGGGTTGGTTAATATCTTTAACAGTAAAACAACAGTCTTAACTTAAAAAGTTCAAATCGTATCCAATTTTTTAGTCATCCTAGTTTACATTTGCTTCATTTTACCCAATTTAGCGCAACCTATGGCTCATTATTTTATAGATACAAAGTAGAGCACAGTTATTTATTTTATGATCTCGTTTTATTTTTATGTTTTTTGAAGTTATTTTACCGTCACTAAATATATAGCATGCATTTTGAGTTTATATCAGTTATATTTTTAGCCCTAATAGTCATCGCCTTTTTTCACAAAATACATGACGAATGATAACATGATGGCACACTGACTGGGATATGTGCTTTAAAAGCAGTTGGTAAGGACTTACCAGTGAATTTCTATCGCGATAGCTGAATGATGATGATCTACCTACATCCTGTGAGCATGAGGAGAAAAGTCAAAACTTTGACTCAAAATAACAACCACACTAACAACAGGGCCAAAATAACAACCACACTAACACAGGGTCAAAAATAACAACCACATAACATCAAAATAACAACCACACAATAACACAGGGTCAAAATAACAACCACTAACACCAGGGTCAACACAACTAAAAACAACTAACAACAGGGTCCCCAAAATAACAACCACACTAACAACAGGGTCAAAAATAACAACCAACATAAAACACTAACAACAGGGTCAAAATAACAACCACAACAGGTCAAATAACACTAACAACAGGGTCAAAATAACAACCACATAAACACTAACAACAGGGTCAAATAACAACACATACTAACAGGGTCAACAGGGTCAAAATAACAACCACATAAACACCAGGTCAAAATAACAACACATAACACTAACAACAGGGTCAAAATAACAACCACACTAACAACAGGGTCAAAATAAACAACCACATAAACAGGGTCAAAATAACAACCACACTAACAACCAGGGTCAAAATAACAACCACATAAACACTAACACTACAGGGTCAAAATAACAACCACACTAACAACAGGGTCAAAATAACAACCACACTAACAACAGGGTCAAAATAACAACACACACTAAACACTAACAACAGGGTCAAAATAAACAACCACATAAACACTAACACAGGGTCAAAATAACAACCACACTACACAACAGGGTCAAAATAACAACCACATAAACACTAACAACAGGGTCCAAAATAACAACTACATAAACACTAACAACCAGGGTCAAAATAACAACCACACTAACAACAGGGCCAAAATAACAACACATAACACTAACAACAGGGTCAAAATAACAACACATACACTAACAACAGGGTCCAAAATAACAACCACATAAACACTAACAACAGGGTCAAAAATAACAACCACACTAACAACAGGGTCAAAATAACCAACTACACACCCCATAAACACAACAGGGTCAAAATAACAACCACATAAACAATAACAAACAACAGGGTCAAAATAACAACCACACTAACACAGGGTCAAAATAACAACCACATCAACACTAACAACAGGGTCAAAATAACAACCACATAAACACTAACAACAGGGTCAAAATAACAACACTAACAACAGGGTCAAAATAACAACCACATAACACTAACAACCGGTCAAATACAACTACACCACACTAACAACAGGGTCAAAATAACAACCACATAAACACTAACAACAGGTCAAAATAAACAACCAAACAAAAACACTAACACACACAGGGTCAAAATAACAACCACCACACTAACAACACAAAATAACACCACACTAACAACAGGGTCAAAATAACAACCACATAAACACTAACAACAGGGTCAAAATAACAAACATAAACACTAACAACAGGGTCAAAATAACAACCATAAACACTAACAACAGGGTCAAAATAACAACCACATAAACACTAACAACAGGGTCAAAATAACAACCACATAACACTAACAACAGGGTCAAAATAACAACTACATAAACACTAACAACAGGGTCAAAATAACAACCACACTAACAACAGGGTCAAAATAACAACTACATAAACGACTAACAACAGGGCCAAAATAAACAACTACATAACACTAACAACAGGGTCAAAATAACAACCAACACTAACAACAGGGCCAAAAATAACAACCCACAGAAACACTAACAACAGTGGTCAACTGTAACAACCCACCACTAACAACAGGGACAAAATAACAACTACATAAACATTCTAACAACAGGTCAAAATAACAACCACACAACAACAGGGGTCAAAATAACAACCACACTAACAAGGTCAAAATAACAAACACATAAACACTAACAACGGGTCAAAATAACAAACGCACACTAACAACAGGGTCAAAATAACAACTACATAAAACACTAACAACAGGTCAAAATAACAACCACATAAACACGAACAACCAGGGTCCAAAATAACAACCACACTAACAACAGGGTCAAAATAACAACCACAATAAACACTGAACAACAGGGTCAAATAACAACCAACACGAACAACAGGGCCAAAAATAACAAACACATAAACAACTAACAACAGGGTCAAAATAACAACCACACTAAAAACGGGTCAAAATAACAACTACAAAAACACTAACAACAGGGTCAAAATAACAACCAACAACAAACTAACAACAGGGTCAAAATAACAACCACATAACACTAACAACAGGGTCCAAATAACAACCACACAACTACAACAGGGTCAAAATAACAACTACATAAACACTAACAACAGGGTCAAAATAACAACCACACTAACAACAGGGTCAAAATAACAACCACACTAACAACAGGTTCAAAATAACAACCACATAAACACACATAAACACTAACAGGGTCAAAATAACAACACACACTAACAAACAGGGTCAAAATAACAACCACATAAACACTAACACCAGGGTCAAAATAACAACCACACTAACAACAGGGTCAAAAACAACACCACACTAACAACAGGGTCAAAATAACAACTACATAACAACTACTAACAGGGTCAAAAATAACAACCACATAAACACTAACAACAGGTCAAAATAACAACCACACTAACAACAGGGTCAAAATAACAACCACATAAACACTAAAAACAACCCAGGGTCAAAATAAACAACCACACTACTAACAACCAGGGTCAAAATAACAACCACTACACTAACAACAGGGTCAAAATAACAACCACACAGTAAAATACCAACAGGGTCAAAATAACAACACACTAACAACAGGGTCAAAATAACAACCACACTAACAGGGTCAAAGAACAGGGTCAAATAACACTAATCAATAACAACCACAAACACGGGTCAAAATAACACACCACACTAACAAGGGTCAAAATAACAACCACTAACACAGGGTCAAAATAACAACCAGGGGTCAAAATAACAACCACACTAACAACAGGGTCAAATAACAACCAAACTAACAATAACACTAACACACAGGTCAAAATAACAACCACATAACACACTAACAACAGGGTCAAAATATCAAAATAACAACCACATAAAACACTAACAACAGGGTCAAAATAACAACCACATAAACACTAACACAGGGTCAAAATAACAACCACATAAACACTAACAACAGGGTCAAAATAACAACCACACTACAACAGGGTCAAAATAACAACTACATAAACACTAACACACAGGGTCAAAATAACAACCACACTAACAACAGGGTCAAAATAACAACCACATAAACACTAAACAGGGTCAAAATAACAACCACGGTCAAAATAACAACACAATAACACACAGGTCAAAATAACAACCACATAAACACTAACAACAGGGTCAAAATAACAACCACTAACAACAGGGTCAAAATAACAATAAACACTAACAACAGGGTCAAATAACAACCACATTAAACAACCAAAATAACATAAACACTAACAACAGGGTCAAAATAACAACCACATAAACACTAACAACAGGGTCCAAAATAACAACCACATAACTAACAACAGGGTCAAAATAACAACCAACACTAACAACAGGGTCCAAAATAACAACCACATAACACTACACAGGTCAAAATAACAACCACATAAACACTAAACAAAATAACACCACATAAACAACAGGGTCAAAATACAACCACATAACACTAACAACAGGGTCCAAATAACAACAAAACAACTAACAACAGGGTCAAAATAACAACCACAACACACTAACAACAGGGTCAAAATAACAACTCACATAAACACTAACAACAAGGGTCAAAATAACAACTAAACACTAACAACAGGGTCCAAAATAACAAACACACACTACACTAACAACAGGGTCAAAATAACAACTACATAAACACTAACAACAGGTCAAAATAACAACTACATTAACAACAGGCCAACACATAAACACTAACAACAGGGTCAAAATACAACACATAAACACTAACAACAGGGTCAAATGTAAGATTTTTTATGGAGCGATAATGAAGCAGCACGTTGAAATGCATAAATTACTGCATACCATATTGTCCTCTGATGGCCAGTCACTTGCACTCGCCTCAGACAAAGGCGCATAATCTAGAGAAAAAATTAGACACACATGTTCATATAAGACATCTAAGATAAGATGCAGATTAAAAGTGAAAATGCCCAAGTTTACCGGAGTCTATATCGGCTGCTGACGATGTAGGGGAACTGGGTCTTCGCAAGTCCGCTGACCGAAAGCCATGATAAACATCATCGTCATCTTCATCACGTGATATGTAGCTTGAGCTTCCAGAATCACGTGTTCGCCGGGATGAGGAACGCCCTTGTTTGAGCCTTTGTATTTGACTGTTGGCACCTTGAAGTTCGCTTTGTAAACTAAGAACAGGGAACGAACCCAGTTAGGCACAATACTGTTATCAATCATTGGGTTTTCTGCTGATAGGCCCAAGGTCTCAAAACTACATCTCACCTTTCTCTTGCCATATCTCGGTCTGTTATTATTCCCTGAAAACAAGTGAATAAACAGTTATTTTCTGTGTGAGGACAATGACAACAAGATTTCTGGTCAAGAGTCAAAAGATTAGATCATCTAGCAAGAAGTTTATGAGTAACATAAGCATGCTTGACGTCAGTAGTTGCGTGATGCCTCCAAATTCATACTGTCAATGCGCAATGCTCATGCTGTATTTACTCTATGACTGTCACTGCTTGTTTATGTGGGGCATAGAATCCGTGCCAATTCCAATAGAAATTTCAACAAAATCTGCTCTTAGTGAAACAGTTTAATTTAAAATGGCCTGGTTTTCAGATATCATATGTGATTGATACGGGTCTTAGAATAATTGTCGGTGAATTTGCGTTGATTTGACCCCCCTTCGACGACTATGGTCCTTTGCGTTGACACCATAGCTTGTTTTGATGTGACCTCATAGTGAAATAAAGCAATTGAGAGGTAGAACTTGAAATAACAAGAGATGTAAAAAACATTTTGGGTTTCGCCACTAGTACAGGAACTGATGATGTGTTCATGCATTACTTACCAATAGGGCTGTAAGCTGTTCATTTAATATTGATGTCGATAAAACTAACTGTTGCTATTAAAGGAAAAAACACTGGATTAAGAATAAACATGAAGACAGGTGTAGAGAAAAGGTAACAGGACAGAAAGACAGGTGAACAGATGGACAAATAGACATCAGGTGAATTGAATTACTTAACTGGTGGTATGCACGCAACTAAATTCCCTCCTGTTGATGTAAGGCAGTTGGACAGATATACAAACAGACAGAACAAGGCAGGTGGACAGACAGACGAACAGAAAGGCATGTCAAGTGGACATACAGACGATGAAAGACATAAGGCAGGTGGACAGACAGACGGACAAACACACAGAGATAAGGCAGGTGGACAGAGTGACAGGCAGAACTGAGACCGGCGGGCAAACAGACAGGAATGAGAAAAGAGGTAAAAAGACTAACCTGAGGTGAGATTGTTCCTTCGTTGTCGGATCGGTCTAACGATGAATTAGTAAAAGACCTACTAATGTCCTCTTCACCAGGCCCTGGACTAAGAATATCACTCACAGCCACCGTCAGACGATTAGCTGAATATAGAATAGATAATCCAGTTGAAAGATCATAAAACATTCACATGAAACATGGTGAGTTAGGCTGGTTCAGTCCAAGCATTAAGAGCTTAAAACCAATTAATAAATCTCTTTATCATATAGATATTGATGAAATACCAGGTTTTCTCTAGTGTCGAAAACTTGATATCTTTCACCAGTGGAAGATACCATATCTTTCACACGTGAAGATATCTCTGTAGAATCGGACTGCTATTTTAATAACGAATTTTTGAGCTTTGTTTTATTGAAGTTTTTCATCGATATCTATATAATAAACAGAACATTACATGGCCGCTTGGAGATACGAATTTTATCTTCTCGTGTTCAATTTAGATATCTCACTTATTCGTTCACTGCCCTCACTCGTGAGATATCAATTGAACACTCGAAGATCAAATTCGTATCTCCGCGCGCCCATGTAACATCCTCTATATCAATATCAACTCACCTTGCAAAATTGCAGCCAATATGAGATCTCTGAAAGAATGAATGAAAATAAAATGAGTTAATAAAATCTACAAATAACTGACATACATTACATGATAGATGTTACATCACTTGATAGGGACGTCATAGCATACCTTGCTTCCATGGGGTCGCCATTGACATGACCCTGTATATTAACAATAAGTATCAATAAGTGTCTCCAACAACGTTAAATGGAATACTGTACACGAATGGAAGGCAGGAAAAGTTGAGCATTACCCTCTTACCTCATTTGATGAGTAGCCAGAAGTCATGACAGCACCCTGCATAACAGTGAACAATGTTAATGATATTATCCAGGGAAAAATGACAAAACTTACTAAATCCTTGGTTCATCAGATTTCCACCTAGACTAAAAGTAAAACGTGTGCTGACTTGTTGGTGGGTTTGACTGCATCTTTGTAAGATGCTGAAGGTGTTTTTCGGCGGCTTTATTCAATAAATTCTAGCTAAAAAAATATTTTTATTGACAACTTTACTAAAAAATGAGACTTCTGATGATCTTAGTAAATGAAATTTTTGCGACACAATTTCGGATTTTAGAGGGCGCGTAGTTCGCAACAATTTAATTTGCCGAAAAAACGCCATTCTAACTAACTTTAATTGCGAGATTTCATAGACTGACGAGTTATTCATTACCTGTTAAACGCAGTTTCCTTGAACAAAATGACTTAATTGAGTAACAGTAACGAGAAATAGCTCGCATTTTAATCAATTTTTTTTAAAATGGGCCATAAAAAGAAATAGACGACTTTCATAACCCCGTTTTTTTCAGATAGAGAAAATGAAGCCTTTTAAACAGAAACTATTAATGCTACCTGAGAAAATACTTCACGAAAACTATTTCCAGAAAATTTTGTAGAATTTGACTGCATACCAATAGCGAGTTTTGTATGTATTGATCACTGGAAGCCTTGGTGGCCTCAATGCTCACATCTTGTAAAGGATTTTTTAATTTTAGTAGAAACTCACACGCCTTATCTAAATCAACAAGACCAATGATTTAAAAGGGTTTTCACTCCAAAAACATTGACTTTTAATGTTTGTGCAAATTAACAACAGCCAATTATGAAAGTCGTGTATTAGCTAGCCAGAATTCATTGAAGCCGCCAGAAAAGCATTCAGCAGCCTACAAAGATGACGTCCCACTCTCCAACAATCAGCATGCGAGTGTTTTTTTAGCCAAGCTAGCAATCTGATGGACCAGTGATCAAGTTGGACACCCCTAATAATTCCCCCCTGTGTTGTTATGGTGATGATGTTGATACGCACTCTTACATTTAAAAACATTATATCGCAATTGCTATGCAATAAAATAGTGCATTGTAGGTGCACTGAACGGGTATGTTACTAGACAATATTCCTTTGCAACTTGTTTGGCAATTGTTCTGCACGATAAAAAAAAGTGCACACCTCGAAAGGAATACTACACTAGATTTGTCCCAAAATTGTCCCCTTGATTGGACAAACAGTAAGGCAGAGACAAACAGAAAGAAGAGTAATTGAAGAAAGAGTAAATAGATTGAATCAAGGTGATGAAGTTTGTTGTGAAGTGTCAACGTCCGGGTGAGAGTAACCTAGAGAAAGACTATCGTTGGTGGAAAATTAACTGTTAGTTGTAGAAAAACTACCAACCCTTAGTTCGGCTATGATTCTCTCTTTGTCTTGTAGTGTTCTCTTGAGTTCTTCATCTTTACCTCGGAGCTGTTCTGCTAAAACAAACCAAAGACGAAATTTACAATCAAGAACAAAGGTAAAACGAAGATGTGACAAGGATTGGAAAACAATCGAACAGCGTTGTCATACATTGTCATGTCGACTAACCTAAGAGCACTAATGAAGATCGATTGGATACACTACTGCCAGTATCGTCATGATCAGAGCACTGTCCATAAGACTTGGTACTCTTCATTGTCTCGTTGGATGAACTAGATGATGAACCAGACTCAGAGAATGCGCTTATCACACTGGTTTGAGTAGGGGACTTTTCATCCACACTTTCCTCGTTCGTCAAATCAGCTACGAAGGTTTTGTCATAAAGGGAAGGGGGGTGAGGGACATTTACTGATATTGGAGGTGGAGGGGGTCTGTCATTCTTTGAAAACAAGTGGAAAGACGTTATTAGTTTCAATGTGGTTAAACGAATATTTGGGACAAGGCCGTTACATTACATTTTATATCATTGTAAAACGCTCACGTTAATGTTACTGGCAGAGGTCTGAAAAATCAATGCTGGGGCAAATCATGGTCACGGTCACGGCGCTACACGTTCGTAACGCTTTCTTTAGAGTAAAGTACTGTAGTATTTTCTTACCCTTATCTGGGTTTCTGGTCTTGTTATAGTCTCCTGTTCATGTATATCTGTGATTTGTTCCAGTGGGGGTGGTGGTGGAGGAAGTGCTTCCGATTCACTTTCGAGGTCTTCACCAGTTTCTGTCTCAGTTTCCGTTTCGGTTTCTGGTTCAACATCTGGTTCGACATCTGGTTCGACATCTGGTTCGACATCTGGTTCAACATCTGGTTCGTGTACGGGTTCTGGCTCTTCTTCAGCTTCAGCTATTGAGCTGACGGGTTTAATTTCCTTGCTGGGTGTTTCCTCAACAGGAGAGGAGTCATTGGTTTCTTTCTCGTCTTCTTCCTCCTCGTTACTTTTCCCATTCTCTTTAATGGCAAAAGGAGGAGGATTGATATTAATTCCAGGGGGGAGCAAGCCACCCCTTCGTCTGAGGGGTTGTGTCTCTGTTCCGTTAGACCGAGGGCCACCCCCAACTGATACACCGCCTCGCCTTCCTCGATCTGGAAACAAAACATTTTCATCAATATCTTTATCTACACTGGGCTCCCTGTATTAGGCTGATATCTCGATTGGGTTCCCTGCGGACTGACTCACCTCTGACTTTGATGGCTTCTGCTGTTTCTGTCAAATGTTTGTACCAACTGCAAAAAACAGCCACATGACATTGTGAGATAAGTCAATAGCAGAGTAATAACAACATCTATGAATAAGTCGCTTACTTTTTTCTTTCTGTTATAGTGGCTGCAACCAGTTCATAGATTAGAGGCCCTGCAGCTGATGTACCAACCAGGAAGAAGGCTCTCTTGTCTGGTTAAGATCACAATAAATAAACAATGAATAAATAATATTCCGCCCCCCACAAACCAAAGATGCATCGTCTAACTGCAGCTATTTCATACCAAAGATTGGACATTACTGGAATACAACATCGGAAACAAGAGGAAATAGCTACCTCTAGTTACACGGTCTGTCTACTGTTTCACGGATATATATCATGCATATTTTGTTAAACCTAATGTTTTAAGGTTGCTTTTGGGTCAAGTAAGACTGCAAATAATTATAACCCAACACCCACCCCACTCTGTAGACACTCTGAGGGAAGGGGCTAGCAGACATTTATACTGATTTCTTGAATCCCAATGGAAAATCTCTGACAGGGGTGGGGTCAGTAAGATGAAAACTGTCCTATGATAAAAAATGCTGAGCGTTTATGGAATGTAATATTGAGGTAAGTTAGAAAGTATTTGGACTGACTCACCAGTAGCAACGTTCCTTGTTAATAAATTATTGAGCTTCAATATTGGACTGTGAGTTGTCTGCAATATTCGACAATGAAACTGTTAGAACTAAGTAACAACAGATGCACAAAAGAAGCATACAAAAGGATGGTAATAAATGTCTAACCTTCTCTTGGTAAGCATTGGAAATGTTTGTGCTGTGACATTTCAAGATGAGTCTGTCATCTTGTTTCTGTAAGAGAATCACCATGTCTTCTAACAGCAAAACATGTAGATCTGGAAGGAATTAACAGTGTACATTGACCGCAAAGGCATATTATTAATGATAATAAACCATCAAATAAACCACTACTAGTTCCACCTCTCACCCTATGAATTATCAAAATCACGCAACCCCTCCACTAACATAAAACCATTATCATCACCATCATCATCCATCGACATTGTATCATCATCACCCTATGCATCAATAAAATCATGCAACACCTCCACCAACATCAAAATCATTATCATCACTATCATCATCCATCGACATTATTGTATCATCATCACCCTATGCATTGTCAAAATCACGCAACACCTCCACCAACATCAAAACCATTATCCTCACCATCATCATCCATCGACATTATTGTATCATCATCACCCTATGCATTGTCAAAATCACGCAACACCTCCACCAACATCAAAACCATTATCCTCACTATCATCATCCATCGACATTATTGCATCATCATCACCCTATGCATTGTCAAAATCATGCAACACCTCCACCAACATCAAAACCATTATCATCACTATCATCATCCATCGACATTATTGCATCATCACCCTATGCATTGTCAAAATCATGCAACACCTCCACCAACACAAAACCATTATCATCACCATCATCATCCATCGACATCATTGCATCATCATCACCCTATGCATTGTCAAAATCACGCAACACCTCCACCAACATCAAAACCATTATCCTCACTATCATCATCCATCGACATTATTGCATCATCATCACCCTATGCATTGTCAAAATCATGCAACACCTCCACCAACATCAAAACCATTATCATCACTATCATCATCCATCGACATTATTGCATCATCACCCTATGCATTGTCAAAATCATGCAACACCTCCACCAACACAAAACCATTATCATCACCATCATCATCCATCGACATCATTGCATCATCATCACCCTAATCACCAATAACTTCACTAACACCGTAACATCACAATCATGATTATGATCATCACCAATGCTGCCATCATCATTATCATCATTGTAAATTACCTATAGATTTATTTCTACTGATTCTCCATGTTAATGGACCATCATATACCAGCTTTTTCTTTGTTAAATCCAGGTTCTACAAACAAGAAATAAAATGAACACAGGTACAAAAGAAAAAAGAAAAGAAGGAAGGAACATGAATGGAGGAGAGAAGGGTAATTAACTAGAGCTTAGCATGATCGACATACCTTGACTTCATCCATGTTTCTAGCTGGGTTATTTTCTAATTGCCGTTTGTCAATCTTCTTTTGGAACTCTAATAATCTCTGTAAGAACATGGAAAAAAATCAAAACGAATAAAACATGGACAGAATTTACCCAAGACATCGAAGACTTTATAAAATTAGTTAGTACCTGATGATTTTCACATTCTTTTACACTTTGGTTGACATAAGCCAGAAGATCCTGAAGCACAAATTAATGAAAATGGCATGACAGGCGAAATATATCACACATCAAGTGGTCTTGTGATACAACATAACCACTTGAATTGTTATACAACAACATTTCACTGTCATGCAACTTAAACTAGCTACTTTTAGGAAAATATTTTTAACTTTTTAAAAACTATGATCTTTTCAAGTATAATTTAATGCTGATTCTAAATATGAAAAGAATAATGGGGTGTTCTGAGCTTGTTTTCGAGATAAACTCCACGCAAGTTTATGATAAAACAAACATTCCTCCACCGGAAGTGATAAAAAAACGAAACGTTCAAAGAGCGTAAACTATTTAAAATGTCACACAACCTTACTGGTCATGTCATATGACAGCACACTGAACTGTCATGCAACACAACAAGTGGCCGAATTACGGTCATGACGCCCCCTTGTCATGACGCCCCCAGTCATGACGCCCCCACGTATACCATGACGCCCCCAGTCTGTACTACCATGACGCCCCCAGCGTAAACCATGACGCCCCTAGTCTATGTTAACACTTATTTAATAAGAAGTTTAAAAATATTTCATAGCATAAATCCAAGAACGACAAAAAAATAACGAAAAAGCAAAATTTTGACAACAAAATTTCGTAAGTCCGACAAATTATTCGTAATTCAAGTTAGTACGCCGTAGTTGCCGTGTTAAGAATGTTTAAGTGCAGTGATCTTTCCTATTATTGTTTCGGTTACGCATAAGTTCTGAAACCTTTCTCTAAAAAGTTTGACACTGAAAATATACCACAAATGAAAGAGAGTGCTGGTGAATAAAGTAAGAAAAACACTGTGAAAGAACCAAAACCTTTGACAGGACCATTTACTTTGCACGAACGAACGAGTTGTTTTCAGAAGTTGTAGTTCGCAGACTTGTAACCTAATAGTTCATTGGCGTAGGAAGTTTTTGACTTATTCGTAATTTTGAAACATGCGTGTTTTTGCTAAATATTTTGGTAAGTCAGCAAAGATTTCTTACGAAAACCGGGTAGTTTGCCGCTTTCACTTTACAAGTCTTTTCACTGCTGGTTATGTCGTCACCCACAGCAACTCATTCGCTTCTAAAGTTTTTGACTCATTCGTAACGTTTCTTCTACTTTGATAGCTTCCTTATTCATATAACCTTTCTTGGATGAGAAACATGTGTGTTTTTAATAACTATTTCGAAAAGCAAGCAAAGATTGCTCACATAAATCGGGTAGTTTGCCATATTCAAGTCGTTACACTGTTGTTGTAACACAACTCCTCCGCGTTTAAAGAGTCTTCGTTTGGTGACGCGAAACACAAACCGCGTCTCGAAAACAATTATTACAGATGAACTTTAGAGTTAATATCAAAATGATATTCTAAATTTACAAAATGGAAACTAAATCAAAAGAGTATACCATATTATCATAGTTAACTATGATATTACTGTTATCTAAATACAAACGTGATACGTTGACGTGACTCATCGAGTTTGTAACACACCCGGGAACATATACAGCGAGGTGTCACTTTCGATTCCTCCACTCACTGTCTAATTTACTTCCGAGGTTGAGTTTATTCAACTTTCCGTTCGTAATTTCAAAACCTATTCTGTAAACAGATGTCTTGAAGAAATATTTTGTCTTTCCAGGCGATTGCTGGAATCACTTGAAAAAGCTATCGAAGCCGTGTTGAAAGTGCTTCGTAACAACAGCGTGACTTGATCGCACGAAATAAAAGTTTTAATCAATGAACATGATTGTCTTAGAATTATGGTTGGATTCCTAATGCATCTGAATGATGTTCTTTAACTCCTAATTCAGCTATATGTTTTGGAACTTCAAGAAGTACATCGCTTAATTACTAACAGAGATTTAGTGTTCGTCAGCTTGTAGGTATCGTTTTTAACTCGTGGATACGCGAACTCGTAGAAACGAGTTATTTAAAGCCGTAATGATCGAGAAACAACTCCAATAGTGTTCGATTTACATTGGTTTGTAGCGCCATATTATAATTATCGTTAAACGTCTTCTTAAATAAGTGTTAATAGAGGCTAGGGGCGTCATGGTTTACGCTGGGGGCGTCATGGTAGTACAGACTGGGGGCGTCATGGTATACGTGGGGGCGTCATGGCTGGGGGCGTCATGACAAGGGGGCGTCATGACCGGTATCACACAATAGAGGTTTTGCACCATCACGTTACGGCAGCCATGTTAGATGGCAGGAACAAGAAATAATTCAATTTCCGAGAGCAAAGGGATTTTATTGTTCTGCCATCTAACCATGGGCAGTCCAAGCTGGATTATGGCACTGCCATGTGAGGGTGCAAAACATCTACATAGCAAACACTACAGAAATTTGTTGCAAGATGTTGTTTGAATAAAAGCATGATAACAAAATAACTAACCTTGGTACAAGTGATTGCTCTCTCGATATCTTTACTATCTGGTAACGAACCTGCAGCAGAAGAGATCCATAAGTTATGATGATGCTATTTGAAAGAGAATAAGCAGTTCAAAACAAATGCATAACTGTAACAATGCACACGATTTTGCAAGCAGGTGTCCAGTGTACTTACTTGGAGTATTTTTATTGATAGCTTCAAGTAGTAAGGGGTATTTTGTGAGCCGTTGATAACTGGTTGATATGATTTCATTCAGTTTTAACCTTCTACATAATGAATTCATTTCACAGGCCTAAAAAAGAAGAAACGAAAAGGATGCAAATCAAGATTATTTTCAAATAATCATAATCTTTCAAGGTTCAAAAAATGAAATTGTGGTTTAAAGTGTGTTGTTTTTAAAAAAAGATGGCGACTGTACTTTCCTCCCTTGTAAGAGTATATATACTTATTTCAATAAATCTATTCACCAAAAACCTAAAAAAGCTGTGATCACTGAGAATCATGGGAAATATTTCATATTCAACATTAGTAAAACTTTTGACACAAAATGC
The DNA here is from genome assembly GCA_011057435.1 of Actinia equina. NCBI lineage: Eukaryota > Metazoa > Cnidaria > Anthozoa > Actiniaria > Actiniidae > Actinia > Actinia equina. The sequence goes on from WHPX01001272.1 coordinate 28,240, forward strand.
AGCAGTTGAGGATGTTCAGAGGTGAGACTGTAACTGATAAAAGATGTGCAAGTCCATCAACAGTTATCAAGCAGTTAAAACATGTAGAATGTATCTACCCACAATCCTTGTCGGTCTCAGCTTTGTAGGTTTTTTTGGTGACGAACTTTATTGAAATAAGCATATACATACCAGCGACATTAGGTACCATAGGGGAATCATATAGAAAAGCAAAGGTGCTAGCAAAAAAAAAATTTCTAGTGTATTTTTTTATCAACTTTTTTACTCTTTTGTATAATAGAGGAATAACCTCGACCTTGAATAAAAAAATGATTAAGTATTTAATTTTCCACTTTTTTTAACCATTTCACTTTTATTTAAATGAGGCTTCAGTGGATTGATTGGAAAATGTCTTTATGATTTGTTACTGAGTCAGGAAAGTTGCTACTACATTAAACACACCTTCCACAGCTACTTACTGTGATAAACTGTGCCAACTTTTGGTCCTTTGCCTTTCGTTGCTAGAGAAAGAAAAAAATAAACAGTTAATAACCTTTGTGAAGACAACTTGGGATACCTGTGTACACAGGAAATATCCCATGAAACCCTTATTGTTCTACATAGTAGCATATATCCAATATTGATGCCTCTCAAAGTTATCCTCTAAGTGAGAATTATGAGGAAATACAAAAGAAATCAGTTTTATTTTCTTGAAGGAATTTTTTGCATTTGAGACAGTTCCTTTACCTTGAGTTGATCGAGTGCATACTTCTGATTATTACAGAATGTTGCACAAGCTTCTTTAGCCCTCTCGCCTGCTTCATTATCAAACTAGAATATCAAAAATGTATGTCAGCAACATTAATAAACAACCAAAAGGAGCAGCAATATACATATTTACCTTTGGGGTGTAATGTTTTGTCACTACAGACCACATCATTCCCTATAGTATCATTTTTAACTTGTAGATACCAGAAACGTAGAATTGTGAGGGGCCTGAATATGCAAATGTGTCACTCACTCACTCGCTCACTTAAGAAGTTAGCTTAACCACTGGCAAAATAAATATATTAACATGCTGAAAAGTTACATGATCTATCTATTTTTGCTTTATGGACTTGACTTGACTATGGACTCGGCTATGGACTCGACTATGGTCTGGAAAGAAGGAAATGGCTAGTGAATAAAGTTTTATCCAGCAGCTCTTGTTCAAAGTAATATACAAAAGCCGGTTATTGATACAGCATACCTTGATTTTTTCTATTGTGAAATATTACAAAAACACTGAAGGTCCCAGAGAAATGTCCAGATTGTTCTTTAGTATGGATGCAGAAATTTTTTAATAAGCGAATGGCTGTTGTTCTTGTTTGGCGAACAAATCAAGGAAAATCGCCGTTGAGAGCATTACCTTTACTTACTAAACTAGATAAATTTGTCCAAAAACATACAATAGTTGGTTTGAAAAAACATTTCTTAAAACTTATTAGCTAAATAAAGGGCGAATATCTTTTTGAAATATGTTATCCTTACATTTAATCCAGCATTAAAATAAATTATCTATAGAAATATTAAAACTCTTGAAGAAAGTATTTGAATTCTAGTCGAACGAAGCTGCTTTTTATAGTGTAAAAACATACAATTTTCCAATATGCGGTTGTCGATTAACTATCCCAATTTGGAGGCGTAACACTAATGTGCTAACAAATCACTCATGACTGATTGTAAGCTGCATGGGTGCTAATAGCGTCTTAATAAATGTATACAGACTGTATAGTCCTCCACTGATCATAAATGTAAAGCGTATTGAGACTATGTGAAATGCTCTACACAAGAACTCTATTACATACCTAAATATTTGAAGAATACTTCTAAACTCCATCTTTCACTACATTTTTTTTTCTGTTGTTGGGCTTAAAATTGTCCCGCAGGATGTTTATTTTCTCTGAGCATTTGAGAGCTGGGTTTGCAAGTAGTTTTGCTTTACATCAAGCAGGATCCCTGCGTTATGTCCAGGGATGTTCATACGTGCGTACGGAGGGACGGCAGTGATGTAGTAGTCAAGCCATCAAAAATCAACTCCATAGGTTAAGTACTGTTTAATAAACGAGCAGGAGTGTTTTATCGGATATAAAACACGAGGCGTAGCCGAGTGGTTTTATACCCGATAAAACACGATCTGCGAGTTTATTGAACGGCTTAAAAAACTCGTGATGAATGTTATCATATTGTACTGAATTCTTTATGAAATGAACAAAGTTTGATAGAGAAAATCCAAGTTAAAGTTTATGCAAATGAAGACGAATCTTTATCAGATATAAAACCTCCTTCACGGTCATGATTTCTATTGTGTTTCCTTCATGAATTATTAATGAGTTTTTTAACAAATTTTATTAAGTATGGTGATCCACTCGCGTGGCTGGGGAGCTCCGCTGCTATGCCATAGATGTATGAAAATGTTCAGAAAGTCATTGAGAATGATAATCATGTTATTGACAGCTGATGATGAATACTCACCCTATCTAACATGATATCTCCAATGTTAGAAATTACTTCATTCTCTAGCTCTCTCTTCTTCATAGCTTGGAGAAGTGAAACTGTGAAAAAATTATAGAAAATGTATTCTATCAAATAACAGCAGAACCTTTATTTAATGCCCATCTATTTAGCAGTCCCAAAAAGGATATTTGCAACTCCATTGGGCATCAAGTCTCTATCAAGCAGAGAACTTAAAAACTGCCTGAAGTTGGATGTTCAATAAAGGTTTTGCAATGACTTTAGATAGCAGAATAGAATCGCTTTTCCCTGGGGAATTGAATTCTAATTGAATTGAGTTCCTACCATCCAACATTGCTGCTGTCATATAATATTGCTAGAAATCCCAAAGTTTGACTGCACAATTAAAAGTTTATCATTCCTTAAAGCTCCATAGAATGAGACTATGCATGGTGTAAAAATAGAGAAAAATTACCATGTACTTGAATAAGATCATCTAAGTTAGGAAAAAGTAGTCTTATCATGTCATATTGCCATATGTTCATCTTTTTCATTGGTCTGCAGAATACCTGGGAAAATGAGTAAATGAATGATTACTGTTACTATCATTTATAGATTTCAGGTGATAATACATTTTGTACAGCTAAGGTAACAAGATTCTATTGTTATATACTATTGAAACCTTTATGCTTTAAGATTAGTTTGCCATGTTCTGTAAGAAACATCCATCAAGTTGGTGGAGGACAAAAAAAGTTCATATAGCCCTGAAATAGCTGTGCTTTTGTGCTTTCTCAGTAAAAACACTGGAGTTTTAATTTCTTTTAACCTATACGATTACACCATATTTATTCCTGAAAACCACAATCAACTAGGAAGATGTAGAGTCAAGCAGTATAGAAAGAGAATGAAATATTTTATTTATTAATATGTGGCATTTTAGAGCTTATAAAAACTCATTAAAATAATAACTTCTTGGCAAAAGATAAAGATCAGAGAAGCCGTAGAAATAAGAAGAATTAAGCCTAAATAAACAACTAAGAGGAATGCATTTAACATATATTCACCACTGAATGAAGGAAGAGTTATCTCTTTCTAAACGTCTGATTAAATTCTACATTTGACTCTGTTATCTAGCATCTTGTTCATATGTATCTATTATTGCAAAGTTGTTAAAAAGTTATTCTCAACTTAAAAAAAGGTCAAATGTTCAAAAGGTTTCTTCTCGACTTTATTAGAGGTACACCATTACCAGAATGATGAAATAAATAGGAAAAGGATATAGGTTTATAGGTCTCAGTTCAATTTTTCTACATAAGCACTGGAGGGAATGAATATAATTGAGGTAGTATTTAAGAAATTCAAAAATATACCTAAATATAAAGTGATTTTCATAAACTTGTGAAACAAATACCACTAGTTAGCGTGTAACAGTGAAATGACAACAACACAACACAATGGAATTTTACACAGGTCTATAAACTTGTGAACATATCTGAATGAAACAGGTGCAATATAATTAATAAATTATTAATATTATTATTATTATTATTATTATAAAAAACACTCTTTATGAATTAAAATAATAATAATATGATAATAATAAAACATGAATTTAACATGTGACACATAAACATGTGATGGAATAATGATGTCTTATTAGACATTTGAGAGTGGAATATGGGTGAATATTCTTTAAATCTTTTTTCCTGATAGGGTGAGACAAAATACAAAGACGAGAAAAAACATGTCCACTCATATTCACTCTTAAATGTCTAAATAAGTTATTTATTATCCAACTGAGCTTACAATTTCCCAAAAGAAGACTTGAAAACGAACATTCTTTAAAAGGCTTCAAAACCAGTTCTTACTGGTACAAAATAATCTAGGCTTTCTCTTGTGTTATTTGTACTCTAACTTGAATAGTTAGATAATAATACAGAATACTTACTTTATCCAGTACTTTAAGGTTTCTAACATGGGTTTTTTCTGTATGAATGAGTTCTGTTAACACAAATATGACAGTTGTCAGAATGATTAACACTACAAGTCCACCTGTTCATCATTGTCAATAAGTCCTCTTACCATGAATGACCTCTTGGCGTTTTATTTCTTTTTGCTTGAGTTTCTTTAAAATCTGTTCATAAAGAAAGAAAGAAAAAATCAATTACAATAACAATCATAACTCTTTTCTCTTTTAAACAATAGTAGTATTTGTTGCTAGGGGCATGTTATGAGGTACTTCTAGGGAATGTTAGCAGGTGGTACTAGAAGCATTACCAGGTGTTGCTATAAACATGTCCTAAAGTATTATTAGGGGCATGTTGTTAGATGTTGCTTGGGGAATGTTAACAGGTATTACTTGCTAGGGGCATGTTATAAGGTGTTGCTATGGGCATGTTACCAGGTCTTGCTTAAGGAATGTTAACAGGTATTACTTGCTAGGGGCATGTTATAAGGTGTTGCTATGGGCATGTTACTAGGTCTTGCTTAAGGAATGTTAACAGGTGTTACTTGTTAGGGGCATGTTATAAGGTGTTGCTATGGGCATGTTACTAGGTCTTGCTTAAAAATGTTAACAGGTGTTACTTGTTAGGGGCATGTTATAAGGTGTTGCTATGGGCATGTTACTAGGTCTTGCTTAAGGAATGTTAACAGGTGTTACTTGTTAGGGGCATGTTATAAGGTGTTGCTATGGGCATGTTACTAGGTCTTGCTTAAAAAATGTTAACAGGTGTTACTTGTTAGGGGCATGTTATAAGGTGTTGCTATGGGCATGTTACTAGGTCTTGCTTAAGGAATATCAACAGGTGTTACTTTTTAGGGGCATGTTATAAGGTGTTGCTATGGGCATGTTACCAGGTCTTGCTAGGGGCATGTTATAAGGTGTTGCTATGGGCATGGTACCAGGTCTTGTTAGGGGCATGTTATAAGGTGTTGCTATGGGCATGTTACTAGGTCTTGCTTAAGGAATGTTAACAGGTGTTACTTGCTAGGGGCATGTTATAAGGTGTTGCTATGGGCATGTCACCAGGTCTTGCTTGGGGAATGTTAACAGATGTTACTTGCTAGGGGCATGTTATAAGGTGTTGCTATGGGCATGTTACCAGGTCTTGCTTGGGGAATGTTAACAGGTGTTACTTGCTAGGGGCATGTTATAAGGTGTTGCTATGGGCATGTCACCAGGTCTTGCTTGGGGAATGTTAACAGGTGTTACTTGCTAGGGGCATGTTATAAGGTGTTGCTATGGGCATGTCACCAGGTCTTGCTTAAGGAATGTTAACAGGTGTTACCTGCTAGGGGCACATTATAAAGTATTGCTATGGGCATGTCACCGGGTCTTGCTTGGGGAATGTTAACAGGTGTTACTTGCTAGGGGCACATTATAAAGTGTTGCTATGGGCAAGTCACCAGGTCTTGCTAGGGGCATGTTATAAGGTGTTGCTATGGGCATGTTACCAGGTCTTGCTAGGGGCATGTTATAAGGTGTTGCTATGGACATGTTACCCTGTCTTGCTAGGGGCACATTTTAAAGTGTTGCTATGGGCATGTTACCCTGTCTTGCTAGGGGCACATTATAACGTGTTGCTATGGGCATGTTACCCTGTCTTGCTTGGGGAGTGTTAAGAGGTGTTGGTAGGAGAACATTACCAGGGTTTGCTTGGCTAAGGTTGTAATGCGTTGCTAGGAGCATGTAATGAGGTCACCCAGTTAGCTCAGTGGTAAGAGCCTCTGTTGGCTGTATGAGAGGTTGTGGATCCTGTCCTGGCCAAACTAAAACTCGGGGTCTTAAAATATTTGAAAGAGGGTGCTGCCTTTTTAATAACATATGCAAATGGTAGACCTTTGGGTGGCTCAGAACACCCATGTTAATGGAGGTCCCCCCCGCCCCCCAACCAACCAACTAGAGATGTTAAAAGAGGACCAAATGTTTATCAGTTAAATTATTGTCAAGTATCATCCTCTATAAACAGAGTTGATTGATTGATTGATTGATTTAGGTGTTGCTGGGGGCATATTATAAGGTGTTCTAGCTAAAGGTATGTTACCAGTTGTTGCCAAGGACAAGGCTTTAGGTATTATTAGGAGCCACCATACCCTAGCTAAACATGTATTATTACCATATACTGCTAGGGAATGTCACCATTTGTTGCTGTTTTACTAGGAACATAGTTATACCTTTTTATCTACAGTCTGTTGCCACGGCGGTTGGGTATCTGCTTCAAAGTCGGAGTCCTGCAATGTAATGTAAGAAAGATACAGATAAATCATATGAACATATCAACAATGGAACTCCTGTTCTGACACTATTTATATTACTGGGTTACTGATGTTACTAACAATATCTGCCGTGTTAACCCTTTGACTCCCAGGACATCCAAAATCCAATTTTAAAAAATGCACTGCATTTGAAAAATTTCACCTTTAAAACTTTTAAGCAGGTTGGCGTGAATCCTAGTCTAAAATTTTCAAAAAATTTTCAAAATCCAATGAAATGTGCCCTAAGGAAAACTGCTAAAATTTTAGTGAGTGAGTCAGTGACTGAAACATTTAAATATTGAGATGCAATAACTCGTTTCTGGGCATAGCACATTCCCAAATTAAAAACCAGGAGTCAAAGGGTAATATGAAAAAATACAAGACAAGGAACAAGGTACGATGAATTAGGTCTGCAACAATTGAAAACATATTAATGGTGTTAGTAAAGATGTCTGTTGGCAAACAAACACATCTGTGTCAATAATCATCATCATCTTGGAAGATATAACATGGATATAATTAAGGAGTTATTGAATTAATACATCAGCAAGTATTACTAAATGGTTAGTAAACATGTACTTTATATAAAGGTTAAAACGCTAGGGTGAGTTTCAATGCAAACCCGAGCATGTGTTGTAACTGGTTTAAAAACCAACCAAGCCCTATTGTTAATGTTTGATGGAGGGTTTGAATTTTGATGAAATACTTGTCCCGGGTTTTGAATTCAGCCCTGCTCTCCCTTGTTAGTATCAATGCTGAAATACTATCTAAACTATGCCAGGAATGTACTCACCATTTCCTCTTCTGTGTAAGGAAAAGTAGCAGAACGTGAGCGTACACGTTTAGCTAATAAAAAACAGAACTGTTAGCAAAGTCAATAGTGGTATGATGAGAGAGGTTTCCTTAATTCCTTCTAATGACAAGGCAGCTGGAGGGATAGAGAACATTTCTGCTCACAGAAGGTGAGTATTGGGTTCATAATTAAAAATTATTTGGCTGACTAGTAAAATATCTTAAATTCTAGATCAGATTCATTGAATTAAATTCTAGAGTTGAGGAGGATGATCATATGAATTACATATTTTGTGGTGAACATAGATGCAATAATCCCGAACATGCAGAATTCATTGGAAAACATACCACACAAAAGAAATCCAAAAAACATGCAAAAGCACTATTGATGTTTCTACAACTGTTTTAAGCTTATGACTTTGATCAAAGATTTACGTTTACAAAAGATAATGTGAAAAGATACCCTATATTTATAAGGGGCTTGTGCCTTAACTTTTAAACTTAACACTTTTCTTTACACTTAACTCATAAGATTTTGTAGATTTTCCCTTCTGCAGACCAGGAGATAACCTGCTGTATGTTTGGTTACTTAACTTACTTAGTTAATTAGATGTTAGGTTAATAAAATTGTTATTGCTACAGGTAACAGATAGTGGAAAAAGTGGAATGCAAGAACAATACCTCTTAAATGACAAAATATAAATTTATGAGAAATGGCTGGTGCTGTGTTACAGTATGTTATCATACACTATGTAATTAGAGCCAAGCAGTGAAGAATGTTAGAATTAGTTTGTCAAGATTAGTATTGATTGAGATCATGCTAGAAGCAGTGTATCCTTCTTGCTAATGCATGAGGTTTTTTGGTTATAGATAATTTTTCAGACTTGAACATCAACTTTTGCACACTGTGATTGTTTGATTAACCAGTGATTTTGAGATAAAATTATTATTATTCACTGCTCAAGAAGTAATAATAATCATGAGGTTTCCCAATGTTTGCCAAAGCAGAAAAAAACAAAGTGAAACGTTTTTTTATCTGGAATTTTTTCTTTTCTCTGACATTCAAGTCTAAAATTAACTAAATGTCAGTCAAATAACAATCAGTCACTTAGGACTCGGTGATTATGGTGAATATATAATGACACATCTATATTCACTGTGCTTTGGGCAAGTAATATTTAAATGTACCATAGTTATAAAAAAGTGATGGATAATGCAAATCATTATGACAAATAAGCAAAAAGGATTTTATACTGCTAAAATATGAAATGAAATGTTAAAAGCTATGTAAGTTTTTGAAGTAAGATATATCTAACTGCTGCAATAGACAAAGAGGCTTACCATCTTCCGATACAGCATCTAGAGCTAGTGTAGGTGAATCATTGCCTCTGCAATCCAAGGGATAATGTTAATCAACTTATAAATAACTGTTTTGTGTAGCAACATCTCAGAATTCATTATCCCTTTCTGTCTTTAGAAAGGAAAAATGGAATACAAAACGAACAGCCTGCAGATGTGAGGGGCAGCAAGCTAGATACATTTCTCCCCTTCTGTCAACACAACATTTGAGGGATTATATTTTGAGTAGTAGTAGTATACCTTCTTTAAACAGGGTAAGAAATAAATCCGACCTTAGTAAATAGTTTCGCCCTGTAGGTAAAATAAGTTACGATGAGTGCTCTTGGAACGATTGCACTCATCATAAGTGCCAGCTATTGTAACGCACTTATGGTAACCTGTTTTGGAGAGTTCAAATTTCGCTTGCACTGACCGTGAGTGCAAAGGCACATAACTAGGTTATGGTTAGTGCATTTCAGAACCATTTCCACTTACCATACGTGCTTTTTAAATAAAATTCGCTTGACTCCCTCATTAGCACAACTTCAGATGACGGGATCCTATATTACTTTTATAATAGCGCATTTAACACATTTGAGATCGGTCCACGAGCAAAGTTTAACTCGGATAAACGAGCAAATACATTTTGGCAAATACATTTCAAATAAATGATCGTTCAACCTAGATTATTTGAGAAAACTTTGACGTCTTCTTTACCTGCAAAATAATAATGAGCAACTGTCAGTGAAAATCCGTAGTGTCAAAACAAATCCGTCAAGCGTAAAAACCGGGAATATAAGCATGTTCTACTTAAAGTACGGGCCATTAGCACATTCTGTGCAAAAAATCCCTTTAGATGTCACTTACGCATTTTCTGCTAAAAGCCTGTCAAAGACGCATAATTTGAGTAGAATTTGTATATCAGGTAATTTTAGACGTTAGAGATGACAAACATGAGAAGTGTTCTGGTAACCTTGATAACCCTGCTTCATAATAATAATCACTAGGCGGGAAAAAAACTAACTCAATGCGAAGGAAATTAACATAGTCTTCGAACGGGCGCAACCTGAGAATTTTCTATTTGCCTTTTAAAAGGCTTCTCCAAGTTATTAACGCTTCAAAAATACTCGTACGGTATCTAGTCCCTTACTTTACTTTCTTTAATAAGTATAAAAGCTACCGGCATTTCCGTGCGCCATTAGTATTTTATCTTGTTTCCTTATTTCCTCCTCCATCTCACGCAATGTCGAACTTTCACGCCATTTGGAGCAACAACAAAAATCAATTCAATCATAAGATTAAAACACCAGCATATTTTGTATCAATAATCTTTCCTTGCAAGAATTTTTTAGCAAGAAAGCAAAAGCTAGCTGTAGGTGATCCATTGTCACGTAGCCTATGGTTCTTGGCGCGATAGTGAGTTGCGGTGAAATTTGATCACGGACCGGATCATGTTAATTAGCTATGTATCGCTAACGTGAACGTGCAAATGTTTCATAATATATCGTCGTAATAGTACATATTTATTTGTGGTTAGTTTATTTTACGTCGACAACTGACTGAAAAGAAACTATACAGTAACTATGCTTTTAGCTAAATTAACGCTTTTGAAGACGGTCAACAACGATAATAATTTCAAAGCATTTTCCGCCGAAATGGCTGAGGAAAAAACCAGCAGAAACTGCTTTATTTGCAAATGCCATGAGGGCCAGAGATGGTTTCAACCTCTTTTTATAAACTAACTATCAAGTATGGCTTGAGCGAGGGCCAGCGAAGAGTACTTGCAATGAGACCATACAAAAATCCATTATATAAAGTCCTCTGAAACAGTTTGCCATTATATCTTTTGTTATTTACAAGTGCATTTACAACTAGCCTTTAACTGTTTTTTTAATACTGGGACTTTCCATGTTGCTTGTGATCCTAAAAGGAAAAGCAAAGAGAAGCAAAGCAAAGATACCAAAGATCATGCTGTCAGTCCTGACAGCCGCTTGACATTCAGCCTTAATGCTGTCAGTGGTGCTAATGTGATCGGTTTCCTGTTACCGTGTGTTGTAAACACAAAACTGATTTACGAGGAGTTCAGAGTTCACTGTTGTGGATTTTTCGATTAAGAATTGTTTCCTCAACACTAAAGCAGTTCGGTTACTTTCACGGGAAAATCTGGAATTATGTCTTTCCGACGAAAGCTATTGATTTTTTGTCGCCAAAATGAGTGACTGATTTAAGGATGAAACCAAAAATGATGTTACCAAGTTATCAATTGGAGACGAATTCAAGCAATCATGAAAAAAAGCAAAGGAAGTCGCTTTAACTTATATTTCGTTCCAGCAAGTATGGATCTTTTTAGTTTATAGAAGGAATGTAGAGACTTCAGCGGAACGAGCGACTTGGTGGTAAGTGGAGCTTGTTCTTTTGGCACTTACGCTAACCTACACATATCTCTACCCACTTACCTTCAGTGCAACGTGAGAACGTGATCGCCGGTAAGTGCTGAAGACAAAGCAAAAATATCTCACAAAGTCTAACAGAGAGTCACCGACCATAAGAATTTCTGACAATCATCAAATTTTTACTCTTATGATTGCTGCCGTGATAATAATGTCCTCCGAAAGTTAAATATCATAATCGTGCAAGTCTTATTTAATATCGTTATTTCCCAGGTAAACAAGACGTCAAAGTTTTCTTAAATGATCTATGTTGAACGATCATTTATTTGAAAATGTATTTGCCAAAATATATTTACTTGTTTATCCGAGTTAAACTTTGCTCGTGGACCGATCTCAAATGTGTTAAATACGCTATTATGAAAGTAATATAGGATCCCGTCATCTGAAGTTGTGCTAATGAGGGAGTCAAGCGAATTTTATTTAAAAAGCACGTATGGTAAGTGGAAATGGTTCTGAAATGCACTAACCATAACCTAGTTATGTGCCTTTGCACTCACGGTCAGTGCAAGCGAAATTTGAACTCTCCAAAACAGGTTACCATAAGTGCGTTACAATAGCTGGCACTTATGATGAGTGCAATCGTTCCAAGAGCACTCATCGTAACTTATTTTACTTACAGGGCGAAACTATTTACTAAGGTCGGATTTATTTCTTACCCTGTTTTTACTACAACCTTTTTTTGTTACCTTCCATAGTTAATAACACCAGACTCTTGTATGTCATTGCCTCGACTTAAATTTAAAAAAGAGAAAGGTATCAAGCATAATAGATGAAACCAATTAAAACTGATCACAATAAGAACCCTGTTGGATGGTGGAGAGGACGATCAGACTAGTAAACATGGGGTATTGAGAGTACCAGATGGTGCAAAGAAGACCTGGAATTATTTTGGGGAATGAATGAAACGACAAGGGAGCATACAAAGGCACCTGGGAATGTTGGGAGGCATTTGGTAGTATATTATGATCATGACTCACAAGTCTCCAATTGCAACTGATTTTCTTCCTGATCTTGGTAGGGGTCCCAGAGTCTTCTTGCTGGCTATCTCCTTCTGTAGTAAACAGTCAAGTAACCAAATCAATACCAACTGATTAGCTTTTTTATGGTCGTTTGCATACACCACATTTGAATATGGCGACCTGTCCTACATGTGATCAAAAACTTTTGTGTTTCCACGCAAACAAAAGGCTAGTCAATCACTGGTCAGTGCAGAATAGTTATTCAAATTGGTCTCCATATTTTGATCAGGTGTATGACATGAAAACATATAAGTTGATATAGTTGATGAAACATGAAAATCTCTGACGTCTTCACACCAGAGTCCTGGGAATGAAGTCACTGAAAACTAGTCCCAGGCTCCCACAGTACTCAGAATTTCATTCCTCTTCCAAAAGTTTGAGAGCAAGAAAAAATTGTAACACAATGGAATAATTTTTGTTGATCATATGATTTTAAGGGTTAGAACTTTTGTATAAAATAAAAAAACAGCAAACCCTAATATGCACTTTAAAAGTTATGTTTCGCTCTTTTCTGCATTGTTTGTCAATAGAAAAGAGAGAAAAAGCTGAAAACCAAAGATAAGTTACAAGAAAAAATTTCCTAAAATATTTTCCAAGTTTAAGATCTTAGGGTGACTGCCTACTTTTGGAAATTGATTTTAAATTTTTTTAAAACTTTGATTTTCCGAATTAAAATTTAATGCTGATTCCAAAACTGGAAAGAAAAATAGGGTGTCCCCAGCTTGTTTTCGAGATAATCAGCATTTAATGGAAGCCTACGCATGAACTTTTGGAGTAAAAATTGCGCCACCGGAAGTGATTAGAAAAAAATTAAGATTCATAATATAATAGTTATTTGCAGACTATATGATTGCACGAATGAAGGCTAGTCAATCATTCTACGATAATACATGGATATTTTTGACAAAAAGACAAAGAGATACATTGATTTGTCATATTTTGTAGTTTCGGTGCTCTTAAAAAATCTCATAAAGTCGAACAAAAATCCCTACAAAAATCCCTACAAAAATCTATTTTTTCATGTGTTGCTGAATTAAACTTTTTCTAAAATGTTGATATAACATAGATTTTTAGGAGTTTTTTCAAATGAGCTATTAAATATATAGAGTCCCATGCAAAATTTGAGGGTTTTGCCCTGTTGAAGCTAAAAACATGTATGGTTCTTCAATAAGATCTTGTAGATTTTTCAGCGCTTTTTGAGCGTGCGCTCATTGTGGGCTCAATTCGAACGTTCAAAAGTAGGCAGCCACCTTAAGCGAAGTTTAGGTCGTAATTTGCACCCAGTAGTTTGTAATATTTGATGTTTCAGTTTTTCTGACATGAAAACAGCAGTTATTTCTTTGGTGATAAAGCAATTAAGAGAATATGTAATGATAAGGAATCTGGGGCGGAGCAACAAGCATGGAATTCCTTGGGCCAGGGGCATCAAAAGTTTTCAGAGTTTCTGAAGTCAAGGGGGATAATGTATAGGGTAATGGATAATTTTTGAACTACCCAATAGTATATTGCACATTAGTTACAGAGCAGAGTAACAGTCATAACATCATAACAGTCATAGGCAACTTACTGGTGTTTTGACGCTCTCTGATCTCATGACGAATTTCCTTGAAGAAAATAGTTCATTGTTACTACATAGAGAGAAAAGGAGGAAGAACGTATGTGACCATGTGAGTAATGATGGCATAAGTATGCATAAGTAATACTTTTAAGTAGAAGATATGATTAGATGTCATTAGGATGTCTAGCAAATGAATTATTCATGAGGATTAATATTAATTGATATTAATTGATACCAATAATCATTTCATCTTCAATTCTTTTTCTAGTATATCATAATATTCATTCCTGGGCTCACAACGTTTAAGTTTTGACAGACTTTAAGTAGAAGATAATTAAAAAATCATTGACTAAAACTAGGGAATATGAAATAACCCTTGAATCAAGGGAGACCCCTAACAAATTTTACTAAATTGAATTGAAGACCCTAGAGGTGAGAGGCTATACCACCTTTGGTTATCCAGCACCATGAATATCTTCCCAGGCATGATAGTTTGACTAATCTTAACTCCCATTTACCACTTACCTTTTCTTTACAGTAGAAACAGGAACAGGAGGCAATGATTCCTGCACATAACATTAAAACAGAACCATTGATCAATCAATGATAACTTAAAATAAAAGCAAAGATAAAAACAGAGAATGACAGAACTTACCTCAGGGGAAGACACTGACCTGGAATTAAGATTGAAAAAATTAATAGTTGCTTAAAATAAAAACAACATTCAGTTTCTTAAGTGCAAATGGAGATGTTTCTGTTTATCTATGTGAGTAGTAAACAATTATACCTGCCCTCTCCTTCAGAAAATGATTCTCCTCCTTCCTCTGGTCTTGTTGGATACAACCTGATGACAGATACCTCAGCATATCACACAAAGCATCTTCAATACTACCATGTTCTAACACACGGGCCATGAAGAGCTAACATTCACTATGCTATGTACCCACTAGTCTATGGTCTTAGCTCCCCCAGCCACTACCACTTTTAGACATTGCTAATCTGCTATATTTCCAGTCTTGCCCCCCCACCTCACACAGACAAAAACAAATTTTTGGGTGCTTTGCAGGGTATCCGGTCTTTTCGAGACACAGTCGTTTCGAGACAGGTCGTTTCGAGACACTAAGATACAAGTTCGAGACAGGCATATATCCGTTTCGAGACACATCATACATCGTTCAAAATATATCATATATAGAGGATATTACAGGTTCAAAACGATCTTATAAAGATAAGTATTTATTGCAATGTTGAGATACAAGGATACCAGGCCAAACGTTACCAAGTTTTCCGTAAATTTTTGAGTCGAAAACTCGTCACACTTAGGCTACCAGATCTTAATAAGTCAGAACTCTATATGAATATTTCCAAAACCTTTATCAGAAAATCACATCTTCTAAACTTTATGAATAATTTTTTGATAAACATGAAAGGGAATTCATTCAAGTTTATAGAGAAACACGCAAACGACTCGCTCAAAAACTTTAGACGTCATGCGGACGAGATGTTGTTTTGACTTAACAACAAGAATGTTCGACTCGTCAAACTACCAGATCATAGTCAGAATTCTATGATTTTTTCCGAAATCGTTAATCAGAAACTCACATCTTCTAAACTTTATGAATAATTTTTTGATAAATATGAAAGGGTATCCAAGTTTTGAGAGAAACACGCAAACGACTTGCTCAAAAACTTTAGACGCGGACAAGATGTTTTGCGACTCAACAACAAGAATGTTCGACTCGTCAAACTACCAGATCATAGTCAGAATTCTATGATTTTTTCCGAAATCGTTAATCAGAAACTTACATCTTCTAAACTTTATGAATAATTTTTTGATAAACATGAAAGGGAATTCATTCAAGTTTATAGAGAAACACGCAAATGACTTGCTCAAAAACTTTAGACGCGGACGAGATGTTTTGCGACTCAACAACAAGAATGTTCGACTCGTCAAACTACCAGATCATAGTCAGAATTGCGTGTTTCTCTCAAAACTTGAATACCCTTTCATATTTATCAAAAAATTATTTATAAAGTTTAGAAGATGTGAGTTTCTGATTAATGATTTCGGAAAAAATCATAGAATTCTGACTATGATCTGGTAGTTTGACGAGTCGAACATTCTTGTTGTTAAGTCAAAACAACATCTCGTCCGCATGACGTCTAAAGTTTTTGAGCGAGTCGTTTGCGTGTTTCTCTATAAACTTGAATGAATTCCCTTTCATGTTTATCAAAAAATTATTCATAAAGTTTAGAAGATGTGATTTTCTGATAAAGGTTTTGGAAATATTCATATAGAGTTCTGACTTATTAAGATCTGGTAGCCTAAGTGTGACGAGTTTTCGACTCAAAAATTTACGGAAAACTTGGTAACGTTTGGCCTGGTATCCTTGTATCTCAACATTGCAATAAATACTTATCTTTATAAGATCGTTTTGAACCTGTAATATCCTCTATATATGATATATTTTGAACGATGTATGATGTGTCTCGAAACGGATATATGCCTGTCTCGAACTTGTATCTTAGTGTCTCGAAACGACCTGTCTCGAAACGACTGTGTCTCGAAAAGACTGGCATTCCTTTGCAGTCATTGTTAAAAGATGACAAATTGCTGTGTGACCATGAACTATAATGTGTTCCCTTCTACGTGTGACCATGGAAACATTATAGTCTAGAATTTTGTTAAGGATATGGATGGCAGTAGCTAAGAATGTGTTATTATCCTGTTATAGTGCAAAAAACACAACAGAGTGCGGAAAGGTGCCAAAATTTTGAGAGCTTAGAAGGTTTAATTTATTTGAAATGCAGATTTTCAATTCCTGACAAAAACCTGCCACCCCCACACTCAGTCAGATGCTCTTTAAAAAGGCAAGTTAATTCTAACCTGTCTCCTTTTCTTGCAACCTAAGAGGTAACAAAAAAAATATTATTTAGATACATTACATACAGCTGTGCTAAAAATATCAAAGCTATGGTACTTACTGAGCTCTCATCTGCTGAACTATCTATCATACCACTCTCTGTAGGGACACAACGAAAAAACAGGAGGAAAATAAATAACCACATTAGGGATCAGTTATACATTTGTATTAATTAATAATAATAAATAACTGTAACTGACCTTGCAAATCAGAGTCAAGATCTTTGCCTTTACCAGATGGTTGGTTATAGCTGGGTACCAAGTGAACGTTGGTGACATGCCGATTGGTAGCATGTTCTATTGGTGAGTATAACAGAGATACTAATTATTAATTAGTACTAATAATTCTTAACCATAGGTGCCATGGTGTACTACTAAGACACTGCCACTGGTATCTGGACTGACTTGGATAGGCAAGTCTTGTCTTGCTTCAGCCACAAGCTTTAATTATTATCATTATTTATATTATTACTAAATCTATACACAAATGGTCCTTTCCATTGTTTTTTATTGTAGTTCCAAAACGTGTTGTGAGTACCTTCAGCATTGGTGGGTTGTCTTTTTGCAATAACAGTTCTTTTCATTGATGTTCCACCATTTGCCTTCTGATAATAAAAGAAGACAAACTGTTATAGTAACATTGGAAGGGATAATAAAAATGATGGTAATAAAGGGGATTCAGGGAAGCCCTGGAACAGTGTATTAGTTTTGAATGACAAGAAATTTTGTTTCCAAATGAAAAAAGATTTTTACTGCTTAAACCCACAACATTGCTGTCAACAAACCTCTCTATAAGGCAAGAAAGCAAAGCAAATAACTGAATGAGATGTTCTCTTGTAGTTTGTGCCTACTTCCTACTTTCACTGGAGCAAAGGCCTCTTTAGAGTATGACAAACAAAGTGCATCTTTTGTTTATCATTCCTCATAAATTATAGTGTTGTTGTACCCAAGCTAGACCAGAATGCACCATGTTTACTATCTTAAAATATGTCATTACAGATTTAAAACTGTGTTGTCTAATCCGCCACTGTTCAAAGATTATGTATAAAAAAAAGAAAATGTGTATTAATATGGAAAAATGTGTGGTTTACCTTTCTCTTCTTTGGTCCTGGGCAGGTTTCTTCTATTGATTCATAACAAGCCTTGTGTACATTGTATTCACATACTGCCATCATCACATGCAATTACAACAGCACACATAAAAAACATATAAAAGAAATCAATATGATTCCCTTATTCCTTAATTATTTTGTTCCAATGAGTTCGATACATTGACATATTGGTACACAAAGAATATTATTCAATGGAATTAAAAATTGACTGAAATAGAAAAATATTCTGTAATAGCCTACATGATACCAACCCCCTAGAACTATGAACAACAACAAGACTTAGATCAACAGCGTGTTAGTGTTTACCTGTACACTGGTAGCCTTGATCACCAATTCCCCACAGTAATCCAAAACACTTGTTACAATATGTCACATTAGTGTAGTGTGTACTAACCAGATGATGGTTCTTGAACTGACAAACAAATGGACATTTAAGTTAACTTATGCTTTCTTTGGTATGTAGGTATCATCATTTCATAATTAGAGTTATCAGAAATTATCAGTCAACGTATAAAACTCAAATAGACACAAAAGAAAACAATGGAATTAGGGTCTACTAAAGTGTGTTAGTCTAATATCTATTTCACGGGTTTAATGACTTCATTCTAATGTTGTTTCTTTTACATTTAACATTATTTGTTTTCAAGCTTTTTGATCTGAGACCCATCTTCAGGAAACGCAAACGACAGCTGGTTGTTTTAATGATGTGGGAACCCTGTGGTGAGACATCACACAATCTTTAATTCAATTTTTGAGGATTTTCCACTGAAGGGATTTTTGGGGATTTTTAGCATGTTATTTAGGACACCTCTCCTGACATAATAGCAATAAAAAAATTATTGCAATTAGTTTGAACTTGACCCCGGAAAAGTCATAGATTGACTTGATTACTGTTTCATAGTTTGAGTGCGGCTTCTTGACGTTATGAAGGTTTTTCTATGCCATATGCTAATGCCTGTGCCCTTGCCTGTATGCCCATTTTTCCATACAGATGGGGGACTAATTAACATATTATAATATAGATTTTTAAACTATTTCCCTTACCCGTTTACTTTGCTTGATTTTAAATAATGATTTTCCTTCTTTCTGAGTAAAACTTGAGCATTTTTCTAGGATATTCCCATAGACTGATCCAGCCTGTTGGAAAGAAAGAACAATTGAAATTGTGATATTTTACAGCAATACTCATTCTATAAGTATTTCAGTCATAATCATAATTATAGGGCCTTAATATTACCAGGATACCTGTGGAAAACCAGGCAGACTAAAAAAACATTTCTGGTCCCTCCCCGACAAAATGGACATTTTGTGTAATAATACCCAGGAGTCTTCAGGACCTTACCCAAGAGATTTAGGGGGCTTCTGCTATAGGGTTTCAGTCTATGATCCAAACAAATAGCATGTAAGTAGAACAGTAAACATGCTAGTTAGTAGCCATTCCAATTACAGACAAGTTTACGATGTCATAACAGTTTAACAATTAGGTCTTTATATCATTTATTGTCCTTTGTTATCCTTTGCTGAATAATTTACCTTGACAGTCACTCCTACTTGCTTCATGAATGTGGTCAAAGCAGAAGCCATGGCAGAACTAAAAAACAAATGCAGTCATTGTATTTGCAATTTGTATAAGCAAATTGAAGTTCAATAAGTCATCCAAGAATTCCAGTACTTTCGCTATCATGTACTTTTGCTTCCATTACTTTGCTACCATTACTTTTGCTAGCAAATGTCAAAGTTTGTTCACTACCAAAAGGAATTGCAAACAATCAACCACAAGAAAAATTATTAAACTGCAGTAAAGCTTCATAAAACATTTTATAAAGTACAATGACACAATACAACCAATCAAACTAAGATTGACTCTCTCTCATGAGTTCAACATGGTAGCAAAAGTACTGGATACTTCATCCAATATATAAAAGGCACAGTTGCCATGGTTACTCACTGTCTATCATAATCTGCAGCGCCAGTTTTTGGATCAGTGGAATCCATTTCAACCCTAATAAAATATGACAAGTAATATTTCATATAAAGTTATTGGAATAAACCAGAAATGACACTGATTTTTACATAAAAAACGGACCAAGAAGAATAATTCCTACCATGAATTCTCCAAGTGATGCATTAATGTTTGTTCTACAACTCTCATTTCTTTACTTCTGTCCATGTTTTCATCTGTAAAATAACACAAAGTATTAAGCAGGCAGGCAGGCAGGCAGGCAGGCAGGCAGGCAGGCAGGCAGGCAGGCAGGCAGGCAGGCAGGCAGGCAGGCAGGCAGGCAGGCAGGCAGGCAGGCAGGCAGGCAGGCAGGCAGGCAGGCAGGCATAAATTGTTTTAAGTGAATCAGCAATAGCTACCTTCAAGTTGATTATCACCAAACAGACTGCCGAGGCCAAGAGCTCTCTTGCTCCGAAAATCTGCCAGTTGTTCATTGATTTCAGTGGTACAAGCAGACCTAACCAAAAACAGATCAACAATGGGTTACTAGTGAACTATGCCATATATCAACTCAATAATATGTTTACCTTGCTGGTATAAAAAGATTTCTTAGGCACTCTTCACTGCACTCTTTGCCTAATGTAGCCTCTGCAATGATTAAAAGAAGACAGGATATAAACCATGAACTGAGTATCCCTTTGTTTGTCTTTGATAGATATCAACTTACCAATAGCTTGTACAATACCCTTGTCAACATCTACTTTTAGAGGCTTTAAACAAAATATATAAACAAGTCTATCAGGTTTATTCTCAATCAACTATTTTTAAAGTTGGTCTAATTTAAACCAATAGCAAAATAAATAATCCTTTTTTTTTTGAGGGTAGCACTAAAAAAAACAGTAACTAAGAAATCTGTGGACCTCATTCCTTGATTACATTGGAAATTATGAGTTGATTTTTGGGGAGGGAGCAAAACCAGAAACCTGGACAAAAACCTTCAAAGCACCGGAAAGAAAAAACAGGCAACTCTACTCACATATAATGTCCAGTCTGTCATGTATGTGAGTAAAGTTTTTATTTTTCGCTTGGGAGTATATCCCTTATTTCAGACCATGTGTGATTTTCTTGAGACAATTACTCTTTATTTGAGTTTGATCCATGTGCCTTATGTCATGCAGAACCGTTCAATAAGAAATAATATGAGAAATATAGAAAAAGTGAATGAAATGAGAAAACATTATGTCCAACCTAAATGGGTCTATTATAATCAGCCAATAACACTCACTGCTTTGTCGGCCAGGAAGGTGGAATATATTTCATATGACCATTTTCTCATTTCTTTGAAATTGCCTTCTCTATGGGAGTCTGTTACCAACCAGAAAAACTGTACAAAAAATAAATATTATTAGCATATACCAAATTGTGTACTTCCTAAGAACATGCACGCTCATTAGTTAATTGGAAGTGAATATTATGCAATAAAGAGTCGGCAACAAAATAAATCTGCCGGCAATCGTTTTGCTACAATTTCCGATGAGGAAACTGAAAAAATGAAAGTAAATGCCATTTCTATCAATACTAAAAAGGCAACGAAGCCTTAGAGTTTTGCTAAAGGTTTGGCGCGAATTTGTCACGCAAACTGCAAGTTTCTGTTTGTTTGTTTTTATTGAATTATCGCATAAAAAAATAAATGACTCTGTGACACTGTAAGCAACAATAACAGGAATAGCATAGAATAATAGTTGATGGTATATTTTCACAACACTGCCTGGGGTCATGCGTTGTCTCTTGGTTCATGTCTGGGGTGGCAGGTTTGATTCTTTATTGAGCCATATATGTGAGTTGAGTTTGTTTGATGCCTTGCTCTCTTCTTTGCCACAAGATATGCATAAGAATAGAAAAAAAGGAAAAATAGGAACAGCAAAAATGTGACAATAAAACATACCAAACTGCTTGGATCACTATTAGATATCAGATAATGAAGGAATACAGCTAAATGTGCTGGAATAAAACAAAAATACAAGAATATAGTCCTTTTTTGGTATACGTGCTATTTGAATATAAGAAATAAAGACGTCTAGGAACTGCAGAACCTGGAGAAACTTTACAAAAATATAACACAGCTTTTGATAGGATCATTTCATCTAATACACACCAGGTTTGTTTTTCAGCAGCTCAAGATCATTGAATGGACCATGATCTTCTCCAATCTGCAATGAACAATATACAATAGATGGTTAGCTACCTTTCCTTGCATTTGAAGTGCAAGGGTTTAAAATATTCTGAATACATTTGCAAGGGCAGATCCAGACAATTTTTTTTTGGGGGGGGGGGGGGGGAGGTTGGGCTAATTGAGTTTCTTCCATCAACACAATGGAAAACAATAAAAAAAACACTTAATTCTTCAGTTTTGTGTTATTTTGTTTTCTGCTGCTGAAGGGAGGGGGGGGGGGGGCTTTAGCCTACCTCTGGGATATCTGTATCACGTCTAAACTGAGTGGTTTTGCGCAAGGTTTCATTTTGTCAAAAGGAAAGAAGTATTGAAGATACTTTAAGACTGGTTGTCAAAGGCAACTCAGTAATTATTACCTCTTCATCAGAAAGGAATTCTTCCTCATCAGGGCAAAAGATCGGCATCTGCCTTGCTCCATCACTTTTAGGGGCAGTTGGGTCACTACTTGAAGTGAAAACAGGTTCATCGTCATTAGAGAATACTGTATCACAGCGCTCTTTTTTCTCCACTGGCTCAACATCTCCAGTACTTGGTGTTGGTGAGGAGCCATTTCTTGTCCTTTTGTCTGACAGCTCCGAATTCCATGATGGAGGCAATGCTGGTGACTAAAGAAATAGAAGATTATTAGCATTACTCAAATCCTACATTTGGCAGTATGATGACTGGTAGAGTAAATTTGCATAACTGTAAAACATCACAGCAAACAGCACTGTTAAGCCAGTCAAAGCACATAATATCACTGGTCATTCAATCAGATCATCTGGACACTGCACCGTCAGTGCTTTCCCGTCAGTCACCATACGGCACTTTCATATGATGAATTTTTTACAGTTATACAAAAGTTATAAATACTGTTCTAATTGCACTACTATCGCCACATTATGCTAAATGTGCAGTGATTATCATACAACATATATTTAGACAAGCTGTTATGAGTCCAAACACAAGATGCAATAATATAGGTGCACACATATAATAACATAGGTCTTACAATGCATTTGATACTTAGGTGACTAAATAATTCATTAGAGGAAAAGTTTTGAAACGTGTAAGTAAACTTTCCCTCATTTTTATTTTTGCTTTTCAAATAAAAATAAATTGTAAAGGGTCCTACACAATTTTTTGATGTAACAATGGCCTTTATAATTTTACCTTCTTTGAATAATTGTTAAAGACACAAATGAAATACATAAAAGTGAGCTTTAAAATAATAAAAATGAAGTGATCATTTTGATTTACCAACAAGTTGAATCTGAATTGATTTACAGTAGCATCTATAGTTTATAGCAGCTGTGTGCATGGCTTAGCTAAGGGTGCATTACTATCGACTGGATTCAAGCAGCGCTCAGGGTGTATTATTTTACAGCAGTTAGATTCTTGACAAAAGGATAACCAACCCTTTTATTCCGCAAAGCTCTCTTAAGAAATGAAGGTGAGGAGGGAGGCTGCAGTCCTGCTGCACCAACACTTGACAATTCTTCAACACTATACTTCTTGCCTCTTGATTTCTTTTTAGAAGTCCTAGAGTTTTCCTCTCCTTCAGCACAGAAAAATGCTTCAGGACTAGAATGCTGGCGTACATGATGACTTTGAGGTGGTTCTGTACACTGCAAAGTTGGGACATATGATGGCATGTATGGGTAGCTTTTTTACATTATTATTAAGAGGTTTATTAGCAGTTTTTGCCTCATTGTTAATGACCAAGCCATGTTTGTTGAAGAAGCATTGATATTCTATAAATCTAGTGTTTGCATAATGCAAGTCAAGAGATGTGATTATGTACACATGGAGTATATTGGTTTGTTATATGCAAAGTGTTAAAGTCATTCATATCTGCACTTATTATCCAATTGCATAAAACATTGTAGTTGTAAGTAAGTGGGGATATTAAGGAAGTTTCTGTCTCACATTATCACATTGATTTGTTACCATTAAAGATGTAGAGATGATAAGAAAAACATGATAAAAAACATATAAAGGTATAACTAGCTAAAACTAGTGTGAGCCGCGTCGGTGTTTCTAATGAAACAGTAATGATGAAAAGGTAAATTATACACCGTGAAAAGATTTTAAACCGACGAAGGACTAGCGTCCGAAACGTCAGTAAGTTTTTTCATCGTGAAAAGATGAAAAAACTTACTGACGTTTCGGACGCTAGTCCTTCGTCGGTTTAAAATCTTTTCACGGTGTATAATTTACCTTTTCATCATTACTGATAAAAAAACATATTTACTGTGCAAATCCAAAAACTGTGGGCGCCTAGAAACATTCTAGGAATGTTCTATTTTTCTTTGGCCAATCAGAATTGACTTTCTGACTACAAGTTAATGGACAGATAACAATAACGCTTCTGATTAAACATTCTTGAAATACTCCTAGGTAACATGGTTTATCGATTTGCACTGTAATGGGTTGCTTAAAAAGACATACTGATTGTGAAATTGCTGTGAAGTTAGGCATAAGAAACTGACAATAAATTATCAATGATTATTTCTCCTTATCCTATTTTTCTTATTTTTTGAATTAGAAAATTCTAAATTAAGATTGTATCTATGGATTCTGGGTAGTGTAAGTACAAATTGGTTAACTTGTAGACAACAAAAGTAACTGATTAATGATTTGTAAATGTAAACGTGTAAATGGTCCTACGACCAATGTACTCTGCCTCAAGACTTGTAGTAGCATTTTAAACTTTGGCTTAAAAACCTATGACATGCAGTAGGAAAGTGACGTAAATATGACGATTTTGACCAAGATTGGGACTGAAACTAGTTGATTCCAAAACAAAATGGCGGATTTCTATGAAAATGTCTTCACCGGTAATTAAACACGAAGTGCAAAAATTCTAAAAGATCTCATCAAATAACAAGGTAGACATGATTATTTACTGCACTTCTCAACTGTGTATGGTGGCATTTTACAAGAAACAATTCCTGTAATGACGAGTTAATTGCTCGTGTTTTTTTCATGCTGCGTGCGACAAGTTGTGCTCCTGTAAATGGTACAAAATTTGCCGTATACATCAAGTCGCACGTAGCAAATTGTGTAAATAGGCCTTAACATTATATGTGACTTAAATTGTCTACTATGTGATCCCCCCCCAAGATTATTATTTGAGATTGTGGATGGTGTAAAACAATGTGTTTTGGACATTACATGAAAACTGTTGCAGACATTACCCACTGGATAGTTGCCTTAAAATTCAAGTTTAAAATTATTTATTGTAGTAATTAAGAAGATAATATATAGTGATTTCCAGATACATCACTAGCTCTAGATTATAGTGAGTAACTTTGTGTTTATCATTTATTTAGATATGTCATGCTAAGAATTCAACAAATTCAAAGTCATTCTCATTATCAATATATAACATCATGAATCCTAATCATTGACATAGTGACCAGAAAAAGTTATAGTTCTGGGAATAGAAATCAAGAGCTCAGACCTGTTTTACTACATTTAATTAATTCATTTTAGATGATATTGCAAGAAATGTGCTTGCCAGCAATTATAAACAAAACTTAATGGTAGTTAATAATGAGTTAGTAATTAGAATAGGTGCAAGTTGTCATTAGTCAGTAATGTTAGTATACTCACTAATATGGCAGGTTTTTTGCGTAATCTCCCAGGAAGTGTCCTGGACTTAGCAGACTTAGAAGCTGATTTATTGTCAATGAGCTTGGACTGTAAATCATTAAAGCAATTATAAATATTATAAATTAGCTAATAGATAGAAAGAAGAATAGATAGAAAATTGAGTTTTCCTGGTGATTAGTAGAGTTATTGTATAGCTTAATGTATAACCTTTCTAATACCGTTTAGCTTGTTGACTTGTTTCATTGCATAATGGTCTTTTCAATCCAGTCTTTTTGATCTACATGTAGGTCTTTTCATTTGATTTCAATCCACCTAACACCTAAATATACATTTGATCCACCTATATATACTGTATATACATTTGATTCACCTATATATATATACATTTGATCCACATATATATGCATTTGATCCAATACAGTCATGACATATTCTATAGATATTTAGGCATCGCTTAACAGTGTTTTCTTTCGGAAATATTACAGAAGAAGTTTCACTAAGTGAACAAAGCATATCATGTGAGATATGCGTAATTGTGGCTTACAAAGTATTTTCGTTTCCTGGTTTAACAGGTTTTTAATCCCAATTTTCACTTCCAATGGCAAGTCTTTAGTCCAAAAATTGTTTTCTACCTTAATGAATATTAATCTCCTAGTCAATAAAGTGAAGGAAACCAAGTGGAGGAATATCACAGAGTCAAAAAAACCTTTAGATGCAAACAAATACCTCTTGTATTTCAACGAGAGTGTTACGAATCGTCAATGAAACTGGCAGCTTCATTCATTCATTCATTTACTGTCTTGAATGAGAGGTAGTCTATTGGTGGAAGTTCATATTTAAAGCCACAGAGTGATCAACAAAGAATGTTTAACGCTGACAAATTGCTTTGCTTGTTTTGAAGCAAGACTTGTCACCAAAATGGTCGAAATAATGTTTGAAAAAGATACTTTAAAGTGGTTTCACATTAGCTTCTATAAGTAGAAATGATGAATGTAGCATCTTGTAATCACAGCTTGACAGGTAGTCTGCATTTTATTCCCGAGGCTACATTTGCGTTATTAATATACATGGATTGAGAGAGGATATCATGTGCATCAAATGTGTATATATATGGATCTACAATGTGTAATTAGGGTGGACCTAAAACACTTGGATCAAAAATCAATAAAAAACTTGGGTCAAAAAGACTGTGGATTGGAAAGATCAGGTTACCATTTTATGAGTAGCATGAAATAAACAAAAAGGAATGAAACAAAAGAAGAAGAAAATCTGTCCTACTTACTTTGATCTGATCTGTTTTGTACTTGCGCTCAGGAGGGAGGGGAGGGACAAATTTATCAGCATCTGAATTTTCATTGGGGATATCGCTCTTTGTTTTTCCTATCCATTCAGAATCCGACATGGATGCAGATCTGAAAACCGGGTTTTGTGTTTGGCCTGGAGGTGCAGATTGGGACACGGCTGATGGCTAAAAATAACAATCCAATAAAGACATGTGAATATTATTTGAGATTTTGCCTGCAGGTTGATGCTACATTTAATAGCTCCCACGGTCCCATTGCAATAATTTCCAGCTTCCTCAAAATCTCTATTCAGATTCCACAACCAACCCAGTATTAGTATTTATTAGTAAAGGTAGACCCTAAGGGTTATCACTACCAGGGTTTTTAATTTCCTCAGCGGCTCTTCCACGTCCCACTCAGCAGGTAGTGTGAGGTAGTGTAAAAAGATGGGAATACTATTTATGTGGTAATTGGAGCCATGTAAAGGTCTAACCATTTGTAGATTTTATTACAAAGGCAGCACCTTTTCTTCAGCTAATAATGTGGAACAAGATTCAAGTAGTAGTTATGGTAACGGCATCAACACTTATCAGCGTCCATTATAAGTTACTGCTTATCCAATCAAATTGTTGGGAATGGTAGCTATTATAACAGCATCAAAACTTATAAGTTTTTCTCTAGGATACATATAACAGTAGAAGAACCCAACAAAAATGACCGCTCTCCAACATGATTGGCTTCATAGCTCAGTTGGCAGAGCATCGCACCGGCATCGCAGAGGTCATGGGTTCGATTCCCGTTGAAGCTTGAAATCACTTTTTCAAGTCTTTCTTTACAGCGTTCGCTTAGATCGCTCATTCACTGTGATGATCAACACATCTATCATACATATAACAGTGTTGCAACAACAATATTTACCATACAGTAATCTTTTCCAGTAAGAGCAGCAAGTTCTGCACCAAAAGCTTTAATACGTGTAGTAGACTCTGCAAGCTTAAATAGACAACACATTACTAAACATCAAGTTATTTATCATAATATAAAAAGCTGGAGAAATATGAATGTAGCTGCTGAAGGTGAAATTTGTTTTTTTTACCTGTTTCTGCAGTTTTTCCGATGGATTTTTCATATATTCCTCTCTAGTTTGCTGCAAATCAAATGTTACATCAACTATAATCTGGAGGCATACTTGTGATTAGATACCGAATGTTTAAAATAAGAATTGTTGAGAACACCTAATATAGTGTTGACATGAGTCACAGTGAAACAGTTACCTCATAAAATGCCTGTTCTTGAAAAAGCACACGCTCAACAGATTGAGTCTTGTCATCTCGACAGTGATCTCTGGTAGACTTTTAAAGAACAATGTAAAACATAAGAATGGCTAAATATGTTAGTGGCATACATTTGTAAACTGTACTTACAGGAGGAGAGGAGGGAGGTACCCGATCTCTTGGGTTTATTTGATTTGAAGCAGATGAATTTGTTTCTGAAATAGAAATGAAAAATAAAATGTACATTTTTTAAGATTATCTTACAAGATTTCCATAACATAGATGTAAAACTCTTGAATATTACCACAATGATAATCTTTTATTGTAAGAGCAGGCTGATTATTTTGGCAATTCTGCTGATGTGGGCCTGCTTTAACTCATACTCACTACCACTAGATTTACTATTTTATGTACACAACCCACAACCTCGCATGTTAAAGTTTATGGACGGAGGATGAAATTTGCTACTAATTTCTATCTGGCTTTAAATTAAGTAGGCTTCCTACAGTTTATATAGTACTCAACATTGGATGGCTGTAGCTCTTTATTTATGCAAGCAACCACAATTTTGAAATTTTGACCCACCTACTGTACAGAGATTGAAGTTTGTAAAGATGTTAATTTTCCAAACTATAGTAAAACCCCACTCTTTTAACTACCTAACTGACCTACCTGTCTATAAACTGTAGTGATTATTATCTGCCTAAATATACTGTACACTGCACCCCAACCTACCAAGACATTATTACATCTAGACAATAAGATTAGGTTTGCATATACATTAGGAACATCAAGAATATAATAAATCAATTTGTAATGTGATTCTGCTCTGCCATTGTCTCCTTATTCCTTTAACCTCCTGCCACTAAGTGTATTAACAAGACACTGACTTTATCATTCCCCCCCCCCCCCCCTTGTATTTTGAACTGGCAGCAAAGTTAAATAAATAAATATATTTATATACACATACATACACATACACACATAGATACATATGTCCCATATTTTCCTTGCTATTAATATTCTCACTAAAAGGTTAGTGCTACTCAACCTGGATGCAATGATCTCAGATACAAACACTTTAGTAGGGTTTCCTGTGGTACAAATGTAGAGGGCAGACTTAAAGGGAGCTTGGTGGAGTCGTCTTATACCACAGGAAGTTCATTTCTTGATTTTCTCTAGAATTTAGAGTGGTCAGGGCCTAGTTGTTCAAGGCCTGATTAGTGTTAATCCTGGGTTAACTCTTAATAAGACCTATACAGTTAATCCTGGATTAGCACTAATCCAGCTTTGAACAACCTGGCCCAGGACTGTAAACCTACCAGTGGATAGTGAGGCAGCTGGGGGCCTACCAAGTAGAGTAAGAGCAACATATGAACCAGCTGCAATCAAAACAAAATCTTACTTAAAATATATTGAACCCTAAAACAACTCAACTCTAGACTGATCAATGTCAAGGCTGAGAGGTTTTTTGTAGGATGGTCAACTAAAGAAAAAGCCCTGAATCAAGAGTGAGACCCAATAACACTTTTTACACGTAATCTGTAATCAAACCCAAAATCCAAGAGGTGGGAGGCAAGTGCACTACTGCTGCTGTGACATGTTTAAAAGATACTTACATTTGATAAGTTTAACAACTTCAACATGATTGGAATAAGTAACGACTGTGCCATTGACCTGTAATCACAAAATATTCACTCCTGTTAGTACCTAAATGCTTTGTTACAAACAGATCTGATACCTTCGACCTTTGTCACACAAATGTCGCTCAATGTTTATTCAACTGAGAAATCAACTCCAATGAACAAATAAGAAAGGCCCATGAGCAATCATTATTAATATGTATTAACATTGGATATTAATAATACCTTGATAATTCTGTCCCCGACCTGAACACCTGCACGCTTTGCAGCACCATCTACAACAGATTAAGATGATTTAGATTTGTACATATGTACCAAAGGTATACTATGGAAGATTGATTTGATGTCTATAAATAAACTGTCAAGAAGTTTTTATTCATCAAATGATCTGTTACTTTTAAGAATGCTAATAACCATGTGAATTCTTATATTGGACAATGTTTTTCTGTTTCAGCTCCTGAACTGAGGAATTATAGTGAAGTCACCTGTGTGTTTGGTCACCTGAATTAAAGACACCTTGAGTCATGGTTTAGATGCCCAGAGTTGAGGTCTTCACTACTGAGGGGAATTATCAAACCAATAACACAAATATATGTAGCAGAATAGCTTTCTAACACATTTTTGTAAGGCATTTTAGATTAATTTTAGGCTAGGTGCGACCGCAACGAAACAAAGATCGAGTCACTAGCAAATGCAACACTAATCTTCCGCTAGTAAAGTAGTAATAAATTATGCGTTCGGTGTGTATACAATGAAGTAGAGAGAATAAGAGAAAAATATCAATGCCCTTGGCAGGATTCGAACCCAGTCCGATGTGTTAACCACTACACTACAAGGACCAGTTACCACGCTGGTAACGCAGCCAGATAGATAAGTTGAACACCGTAAATATGTACGCAGATAATAACTAATCTTCCGCTACCATGGTGCTAATATGATGCTACTATTAAGACCCAACCACAACTCTGGGCATCTTGATTCTGGTCGACCGAACTCACGGACAATTTCACTGGATACTGAACTAAGGAATTCACTTCCTTCCTCAATACACAGTTTATCTTAAATTCATTGAAATCTGCTTGTTAGAACTCAATTATTCAAATCTTTTTTATTTTGTAGAGAAAATAAGAGAAAAACATTAAATTCCCTTAGCGGGGGAATCGAACCCATGTCTTCGGTATTCCAGTCTGATGTGTTAACCACTACACCACAAAGACGAACCACACTGGTAAAGCAGCCGGAATATGAAATGTAGGGTACTCGTGAGGATCCCAGAACGATATTTTTTATCTATAGGTAAGTTGAACAATGTAAATGTGTGCGCAAAGAATAGATATAGTAAAGTAGTGATAAATTGTGCTTTCGGTGTGTGTAATGCTAATTTTTCATCATTATCTTCTAAATTTTTGAATTAATTCCATTGTATCCATCATTTTGTTATTCATATACAGTGCCTAGAGCAGTTCCTTGATAGGGGCTTTAAAAAATATATCATAATTATCGTTTATTATTATATGTACTAACCATCCTTACAGACTGGACATAGACTGGGTTGTCACCGGTAACAGTCAGACCATAACCCCTCTCATCCCTCTGTACTATGACACACGCTGTATCAAATGCTGACCTGAAATATAACAATCAAAGGGCATAAATACTGTACTAAAAAGGTATAACTAGCTAAAACTAGTGTGTAAATGACTGTAACTAAAAATGGTATAACTAGCTAAAACTAGTGTGTAAATACTGTACTAAAAAGGTATAACTAGCTAAAACTAGTGTGTAAATACTGTACTAAAAAGGTATAACTAGCTAAAACTAGTGTGTAAATACTGTACTAAAAAGGTATAACTAGCTAAAACTAGTGTGTAAATACTGTACTAAAAAGGTATAACTAGCTAAAACTAGTGTGTAAATACTGTACTAAAAAGGTATAACTAGCTAAAACTAGTGTGTAAATACTGTACTAATAACTCACTGTCTTCAGATGTGCAGAAATAACCGTCTTCTGGATGGCAATAGCAATATCAATATCAATAATAATAATACAGCTTCTCATTAATCCCATATAGGTAGCTGTCCAATTATTTTCTTAATTGGACAGGTCTTGTTGATATGATTAATTAGGCATCTATATGATTAATAGGTAATGGGATTTCATGCTCCCCAATTAAGAAATAATTAGATTTCAAAAATTAGCCTCAACCAATTTTGTTAGTCCTTGGAATTTTCCTTGTCCAATTATTTCTTAATTGGACAGCATGGAGTCCTATTGCATATACTAACAATGAAAACAATAATAACTAATAATTTTAGGAGGAAGTATGGTCAAGTGGTCATAGCACTAGTCATAGAGTTGGTGCTAGGTTGGAGCCCCGCTGTGGCTACTAGCTGAGACTGTATTTGTCCTGTGTCCTGATTAGTTCAGATTCAGTTTCTCGACCATGCTTCCAAATAGCCAACTGGTTTGCCTCCTTGCCAGTTGGGATTCTTAAAAAACTTTCTGTTTCTTTTATTGTTTCTTCATTTCAGTTTATTAATTTGTATCTCATTAGTTGACATGTGCTTATGCTGGCTTCACATGTCATCAATTTTCCAATATTGTAACACCATATTCCCTGATGGATCTTAGATCCGAAAGCTTGGAAAATAATAAATTAATATATTTAGATGAAAGAACAACTTCCAATATTGGTGTTAGAATATATGTTAGAATATCTCATAGGAAATATATCATTCAAATTTTGGATGTTTAAAGACAACAATAACAGGAAGATCTCTCAATACAATTAATTTGAAATCAATTATTGTGCAGAGGTGTAATAGTGATTCATAAATTGTATACTCAGAGGAATTATCTAAATTCTTTATTAACATTAATGTCATGCACACCCTGACCAAATTGATTGGTTACTAGTATTGATTGATAGCTAGGTCCAATGTGTGATCAAGTATCCCTTATTATGTTTGGTTTGTTTTTTTTCCTGGTGCAGTTGTTAATCCACATAATCCTTTTTAAAATATTCTATCCTCATTTACACATTTTTTATTAAAATTTAAGTAGTGCTTAAGGAATGCAATATCATGTCTGTTTGCCGGAAACATTCTTGATATTTCAATATATTAAGTTCTACGATTAAAGAAAAATCAATGAGTCAATAATTTCCAAGATATTCAAGTAATGAGAAATGTTGTAATGTTGATAAGAAATGTTGATATGTTATATCCTAAAACTTTATAAAATATTTAAAGTCAAAAATCCTGATCAGTAATGTAATACAACATATTATTTAAAAACTGTAAAAGTTTATTACATGATTGCCTTTTGAAACAATAATTAGAACCTACAGGTGGGTAGGATTAGACTGGGATACCTGGAAGGAGGGAGTGGAAGGGGTTGTTTTCAGTATGCATGTAGTACTTAGTTCAGGTGAGCTTCCAGAAATACCAGTTGATAAGTTGATAGGCATTGCATGTCATGCATTAGAAAACAACATCGAAATATGTGATGTGATTTCTGTGTGTTAATCTACTTGAAGTCTTAGGCCCCCTTAAGGTGTTATCCCTGTAATTCTAATAGAGACGCAGGCTCTGCAATTATTTCTACTACTAAACAGCATTGCATTACATGTATGCATTGCACACTATTTGTCAAATTACCCAAACCTGACGGCTAAAGGAATAGATGTATTGCAATCAGAAAATGTCCATTTACTCACCAAAATAATAAGCAAAGCCTTGCTACACATTCAATTAGATATACATTAGCTCGTCATTATTCGGGCTATAACTCACAGATTGATTCTTGAAGCAAATTACCCAGTTGATTACAGAGACGACGTTCATGTATCTCAGTGATCACCTTGTAACAAAATCAGTTAGCAACAATTCTGACTGCTGAAGTCCTAAGAAATAAATTTATTCCCTTAGAAAACTATTTATTTATTTATTTACACAGTCGAATAAGGAATTTTTTTTATATACAAATTCATTCAGAAATGTTTTTAAATTGGGCTTCATTCAGTTCTGTCTATTTTCTCAAATAATACTGTAGGCTCTTTTGCAAGGGTTAGGGAACATTATTATTACTTGTTGGTCTCTTTGTTTTTTGCTCATCTTTGACTATACATCAAACTCTCTAACATGCAAATAGTGCAAGATTTCAACTGTAAGCTTCACAATGAAGCACTAGACAAAGTACTGTATGTTAGCCATTTTCAAAATGGCAGTAATTTTCTCAGCAGGGAAGAATTCGAAACTACAACTAGACTTACATAGTAAATCACAAAATGGCCGGAGGAGAGATTTTGCAACTAAAACACCTCATGATCAGGGTGATAATTCATGCGACCCTGTCAGTCTAGAATATGACAGCATCAATTGTGCGTAAACAACTCATTGTCATCGTGTCAAAGTCTGAACCAATCAAGATCCCTATTGACCGAGGCCGCAAGGCATACTTTGTCACTGAGGAATTTGGGAAAAAAGGCATTTACACAGTTACCAAAGGCATACCAGTAATAAAGTTATGGTACTGTGTTACTATGGGATTTGGTTGCCTAGTTAACTAGGTTACCATGGTAACTGATTCATACTGGATGACACTGATTGTGTAAATCATGACTGGTTGCCATAACCATCAAAAACCAAATAAACTAACGAATTAGCATAGTTGGTATGGTTCATTAATATAATCATATTTTCTAAATTTTCATATTCTAACCATTTGAACAGGATTTAGGGATCTCCTTATTTTTACTCTTTTAATATCTTTTATCTTTTAAAAGTTAATAATAAATGGTTTTTCTCTTAGTTAATTTTAACTCAATGGAATTTGCAGCCGCCATTTTGGCAAGGGCCATTAAAGCTTGTCTGTTGGTTCCTTGAACTGGTTCTCTTCTATGCTTCAAGGGTTTTTCTCTGGGTTCTCTGGTTTTCCTCCCTCCACAAAAACCAACTTCCAAATTCTAATTCTATCTATCAGTTGCTTTGTAATTAGGTCCTAAACCTAAAGTGGTAAAGTTGAATAATTTGTTTTTTTAACTTGCTTGAAACATTGGTCCACTCCGAAACATTCAGTCCAACATGAGTTCAATGGAGGAATAACATTTGTCAAAATTTAGGGGAAAATAAAAGCAGTTATTGTCCATCAAAGATATGACCATTTTCCTCTGATGAATGGTGCTCCGAAATATGTACGATATTGTACAAAAATGCATTGATGTCAACAACTTCACATTAAGTTTCAATTGATGTTATGCAATGTATTTTTAAAGCTTTTTAAAGCTTAGAATAATGACCTAAACTAGCCGTTGCATATTGCAAGTACAGTGCTGCAAGTAGGCATGAAGTGACTCTGGGTTAATTTATGGTGGCTGCATATTGTTTATCTAGTGCCTGCCGCTATGTGATTTACTTGTCATATTGTAGCTGATGTCAAAAAAATACTGACAACACGTTTATAGCTTTCTCTAACAATATATATATATATATATAAAAACAATAGAAAAGAAAATTGTGATGTATTTTTTATGATCACATGCAAAGGAAATTAATCAAGCAGGATTAATTACTGATAAAAGATCATAATCTGGGTTTTGACATGCCCAAAGTTAAGTTAGAATATCATAATATTGTGCCAATAATATTCCAAGGATTCAATATACACTATAAGATGCTCTTGGGGATTGCACTGGTTTGCCTATTTAACATTTTTATGTACACTTAAAGTGTTTTTAACATCCAAACCAGTAAAGTGGAATGAGATTGGATTAGCAAGAAATTCATGCAAAACTATACAGATGCTGTGGCATATATAGAAACAGCATTGCGTTACAGACATTACTACTCTCCATCTTGAATTAAGCATAAGAATCTTGACCTTCTAAGACATATAGTGTCTGACGAAATAAATATATTCAATCGAGGAACTGTACATGGCCAAATTAGCAACATAAATTCGTTAAGAAATGTGTTTAAATGGTTATTTGTTTTTCGCTAATTTTCTAAAGTTCTCAACCTCTCAATATCGATTATATTTTTGAAAGAAAGTGTTTAGTAATATCCAAACCAATAAAGTGCAATTAAAACTTGGTTAGCAAAAGGATTTAAAACTCAACAAAAAAAGTATTCTATGGCCAAAGTTACCAGCTTTATTACTGCATAGTATTTACGTAACGATGTATTCATATATAGAACTTTTTAACTAAAATGACTGAAAGCCGTATTTTCCTCTAGGCTCTACTAACCCATGCAATGGAAGCCAGAATACTGCCGACTGAGTAGCTGTATTGATACTAATAAATATCTGAATTACAATCCTAGAAATCTTCTTTTATGGGTACCGCTCAATTATATTACTTCTAAAGGCTGGAGTATCAGTCTCAGCTGCTGAACTAGCATATGAGCCATGAATCTATGAACATGTCATTCAAATCCATATACACACAAAAAAACAGGCATTTTATGACTGGGCTGCCACAGGCAACCCAAAAAATCCCTTATTACACTTTTAGGGTCCATAAAGCAGTCAATAAAAATAATATCAGTGAAGTGATACGATATCACCCTCATGGTGAACTGGAAATTGTACATTTTGTCATTTTATCGACCCTAAATGTGTAATCAATAAATTATTACATGCTGAGAGCCTGGTATCTTTTCTATTCACTCGTTGTCAATATGATACCACTCACTCGCTTGAAGACTCACTCGTTTGCAATATCAGAGGAAAACTAATGAATAGAAACAATATCAAGCTCTTGACATGCGATAATCTCTATTTACTTTTTTGTTCTTATAGATTTGGAATACATTCTTCAAGTGATAACTCAAATTTAATATCAGTTGTAATTTTTGATGCTTAAACCAAAGATCAATAAATATCATTAAACATTAATTTAGATGAATGTTCCTTAACCCTAAAAATGCCATAGCAAATCATCCCCACACAGCAATATTATTCTGAGGGATTCTACATTATTTTTGTATTACACTGGCGAAAAATGCTTGTCATAACACTAAAATTATATTGTTGCAGAACACAATATCTGTGGACAATTTATCCTAAGTCTTGATAATTTATTCTAATCAACAGAGACACATTTTGGCAAGAGCTATATTAGAATTTGCCTGTATAATCTCAAAACCCTTGGGGGAATTGCTTAAATATGTATATCTATGTGTATATGCTCTGTTAAGGAGTTGATGGAATCATTATTGCATATTTTAGTTTTCAGATCCAGACATAAAAAATAAAAATCTAACGATGTGATATTTAATGAGGACAATATTGGCCTCAAAAGGAGTGTGTTGTTGAATTATCCTGTAGAGCATGAATATCGTATCGAGGAAGAATTACGTGAATACACATATCTATATGTGTACCAATCAATATCTATCTATCTATAACAATCAATATATTTATCCACATATATCTATATCTAGATATCTATATATATATATATATCATTACCAATCAACATATGTTATTTATATATTATTAAAGTTTTGTAAAAGAGAAGATTGGAATTATCAGAGAAACGTAATGGAGAGATAGAGTTCTAAAAAAACCTATAAGTATGATCGGCATTTATAAAATGTGCGAACGAAAATAAACAAAAAGCGAAAAGCTGTGAAATGTGCCGTGTAGCATCAATGACACCAAACAGATGTACACAAACCATGCTGTATTTCAAAATATCTTGATTTTGACAGTCCAACTCGGCACAGATTCGTGACAGACTACTAAGTTGAATAATGTGGAACAAGCAATTTGATACAAACCACCTCGGGAATAAAGAATTCTTCATTCTAACACAACTAGTCAACTAGAAATAATCTTACTTCTAGACAATAAATATATAAAAAGTCTTTAAGATTTACTATAACAATTAGACTCTATTCCAAGATATGTTTGTATTTTTTGGTTCGTTTTCCCTTAAATCACAAAACACACGAGCTCAGCTTGAAAAGTTTTGGAAAATTATACGCGATTTAATATCTTCAAAAAAAGCAGATAAAGCTAATCAGAAATTTAAACAATAAAAAGCAAAAAATACACCATTAAAGCCAGAGGCCTCTGCTTGGTATCGTTTCTGGGCAAAAAAGCAGAAGTGATGGAGTTTGAAAACCGAAACTTTTAGACAAGAAATTCTCATATCAGCGGAGTTTATGGATGCCTGTGCTGGAAGAATTATTGGTTTATTCGTTTTCTTACCTTGCAGCTGGAGATCAGACTGACTTGAATCCATGCTGGACCCTTTTTTTTGAACTCCAGTAAATAATTTGTTAGAATCAAAAGAAATCGTCACCCTAAAAAATTCCAAAAGCACATCAAAATTACCTTGAGCAATTACCAGTGAACACTGGTAAGTTAACATTCCAGTATTTAAGCAGTTCAATGTCACTCGCTAGTCTAAAACAACTCTTGTAAAACCAATACATAAGTAATACAAGGACAGAACATTTCTTTAGAGATCCAAATTGTAAAAGCTCTCCTCTCGTTTGGAAGTCTGGCTGTTCAGCAAGTCGGAAAACAGTACCGAAACATCGTGATACGATTCTTTCCTTCCTCTAACAATACAGTTCTCTTATCACGTCATCCCTTCATTGACCAAAAGAGCAGCATTCCATAGGCTTAAAACCACAAACTTTCAGCTTTATACTTGACTTTTAGCAAAAAAATACCTCAGAGCTCGAAAACAGAACGTGAGTTGTTTTTGCGCGAACCATGGACGAATGTAATGATGGGTGAAACGAAAGTTCACCGGCAAAAAACTCAAACTTACCCTTCTGTTTTGAAGAAATGGAAAAGTTGGCCTTTACCGACTCCATCCTACTGGCAATTCATTAAATCATCAAGTCTGTGAATAGCTTCAAATAGTGCTAATTATCTGTACAAGACACAGGCAATACTCCAAACACTCCACAAGGACAACTCAAAGAAGTAAAATTTATCTGCCAAAATAAGCAGCAACGGAGTCTCAATTCTATTCGAAACACGACCACAGCTATGTTACAAGACTAAAGCCTCATGCAATATTGATTTGGAACGATAAGATCTGATAATGGTGCAGTTGTTGGAGGACGAAGTCAGATAAATAGCTGCAAACCATTGAATTTATCTCTTGTGGATATATTTGTCCAAAACCAAGATGGCGCTCGTCTCAGATCCTTACCTATGAAT
Source organism: Actinia equina (assembly GCA_011057435.1). Classification (NCBI taxonomy): domain Eukaryota; kingdom Metazoa; phylum Cnidaria; class Anthozoa; order Actiniaria; family Actiniidae; genus Actinia; species Actinia equina. The sequence goes on from WHPX01001272.1 coordinate 67,320, forward strand.
AAGGCACCCCGCAGATCAAGACATTCCTATGTCACGTGTCACAGGGTGGATTTTTGGTTACTTTGTGAGCACAGAGTCTTCCGGCTTTTTGGTCAGCGGGCTGGCGCCTATTTAGGTGAGAACAGTAGTTCACAACACTGCTCTGCTTATCTATGTTCGCCTTTGCTTCGTCATGCTTGAGTATGCTTGACCATGCTTGGCTATTGACTATATATATATATATATTAATGATGAAAAACAATGAAAGCTAATTACAAAAAGAGGCTATATGTACAACAAAATAGAATAAAAGATAATAACAATGATGTAATTACATGAATAAAAGGAACAAGAAAGGGAAAAATGTCATTAAATACAAAGTTTTGAATTAATAGAATGACTTTGTACATTAAGAGATGGCTTAAGTTTTTGTGTGATTTTAAAATAATATTTTTTTTATAAGTAGCATCAGGACAACCTTCGCTAAAAATACTTCGGCAAGCAAAATAATATCATTTGATTGGTTATTATTCATAAGCATAGTTATCTGCGTGTAAGCGAGGCTCCATTTATATACACTACACAGCCATCAGAAGGAAATAAAAACAGTTTGCAAGTTCTCTATAGAAAACAAGTGCTTTTCTTTCGGTTCAAGTATGCTATCTAAAAAATTCTCGATACAGACCAAGTAAAGCTCGAAATGCTTGAGACTAGCTATAATTACATTTTAGATATTGCTTACGGAGGCGTAAATCACAGTTTGCCGGGCAATGGAGGTCCCGAGTGTGTAGGGTTCTTATCACTGCGACAAAGAATCGTTGAAACGCTTTTCTATGTGACGTTCGCATTTTTCGTATTTTTTAAGACTTTGCCACATTGTAAGATACCGCAAACCTTTCCTACTCATAAGACCGGGTCTGGACTAGCAAAAAGGATCCTTTTGATATTGATGTGCATAACGTTTGGAATCGAAGTTGGGTTCAAAGTGGTCACGAAGCAAGTGATATATTTGCTCAATCCTTGCCACGTTTTATCGGGTTTACAGGTAAGCAAGCGCATTCATCTGACATTTCTCAAGCTGTCACTGTAATCTAGCAACGTTCGCTTTAAAAAAAGTTATTTTAAATTTAAGCTTAGATACATGATTGTGTTGAAATGGAAGTTTTCGTGATGTGATTAGAATACTCTCGGTTGAGTCTGGAGTTAGTTCACAAAATTTCCCTTTCAATTCCTCGTACTTTTAATTGAGCTTTTATTTTAGAATCCTATTCGGCAATAAAATTCTAAATTTATGTGTCAAGATATCAATTAAAGTGATTCTTGTTTTTGTTTGCTAGACTTGAAAGAAGTTGATTACTTGTAAATCATAAATAAGTTAAACTTAACTATATTGCCTCGAATTAAAGGTCTAATTGATCAATTTTCGTACCAAAAAGATAGAGGAATACACAGAACACACCGTGTTTTATTACACGGCCGTCCGTAGATGTGTAATTCGTGAGAACAAGTGGTTTAGCCGGAATATTATGAAAGAAATGTGAACTTCAGTGGAATGCGAACAAGATGTTGAGTTTGGACATGATACGGGATCAGTCTTGTCATGTCGTAATAGGATCTTTTTGGGAGGAAAGGGAGAAGCTAGGTTGAAGCTAGGTCTATTTGTGACAACCAATGTTATAAATTTCCCAGTGTTTTTACAAGAGAATGCGGCAACGGCCTGACCATGTGTTATTCAATGATTCTGAAATTTGGTGGCAAAACCTGGCATGGCTCTCCTCTACAGCTTAGAAGTAAGCTTTTTTTCTACAGAAAAAGTGCAGAAAAAAAACTGAAAGATTATAAATTTGCAAGAAGTTAACAAGGAAATGTGTTAGTTATCATCCTGTCTCTTTTCAATGCCACCTAGTTAGCTCAGTTGGTAAGGACGTCGGTCTGTTGTGCTGTAGGTTGTGGTTCAACAATCAGGGTCTAAAAAAATAACCTGAGGAGAAGGTGCTTCCTTTGTAAATACATCTGCAAATGGTTAGACCAAGTTTTCAAGTGGCTTGGATGACCACTTAAAATGGCCGTCCCGTCTCTCCACACTCATCATTACTAACCAATATCAGAGGGACATAAAAGAACCACTGAGGATGTTGAAAGAAATCCTGGCAGTGACCACCCTCAGTGCCTAACCACCTCTCACCTGAAATCTTAGCAGCTCTCTCTCCAAATCAAACTCAATGTATAGGAGGATCTTGAAACTCAAACCTAAATAAGAATTGTATTCGTGCAGTGTGTGTGGGAAATTAGAATGAAAGGAATAAGAACGAGCCTAAAAAAATACCCCAATTTAATTTTAGAAGACAAGATAGAATCCATGCATATGCTGGAGCTGAATTAAAAGGGAATAATCTTATTTTCATTTATATTTACAGATTTATTTATTAATTGCTCCACCAAGCAAAGTGGTTTATAGTGTCTTCAGGTAATGTTTAAAATATTAAATATTATACCTAAATAGTTTATGAAAAACAAAAACAATTATTTCATTTATTATGATAATTATATCATTATTTATTTTAATTTATACAAAGATTAAAGTCATTCACCTGGTATAGTAAATGTCTGTGGTTTTCTATTCAGTGTCTTGTGGTTGGTTCAAGGTTGCAAACCATTCACTAAGGTTTCAGTTTGAATATCAAGCTTCTGTTCAATCCACAGCAGCTGAAGCAATCAATTATTTATTATTATTATTTTATCATATTTTTATCAGGATACAAATTTACATTATCTTTGGAGCTTTACTGGCTGTCATTTTTCCAGTTGTGAATACTAGAACTGTAAGTTTAAACATATTTGCTTTCATATTAATGATTTACCCCCAAACATTCATTATTTTCTTGCCAGAAGCAGGTTATATTTTCCTGGGGAAGGAGGCATATTTAGGGAAAGGGTACAGCAGTGATGAATATTGACAGCAACATATAAACAAAAGGGTCCTTTTTATCTGACTGATCCCCAGTTGTCTCTCTATACTGCAGCCACGCACAAAGAGTCAAAAGAAGGGAAGAAAGAAGGCCTTTGTGCACTGCTGGTATATTAGAGAGATGACTGGGACAAGTCAGCCTTCTGATCAAACATTTATAAAATATATTAAATTATGGTCTCGCATCAAAATTATTATTATAAGAATGGAGTTACATGAAAGAGTTTAATAGATATGCATGGTGGTATGGAATGAGTTTATTAAGGGAAAAACAAAGCCAATTCTTGAATGGTTTTGCAAGTAATAAACAACTTGCACTAACAGGTCACGTGACCCTAACTCCCTTAAAATAAGCAGTTTTGTCAGAATAAAAAAACAGAAATGAAAAGAGTATCTCAGCATTAGTAGGAGAGTGGAGTTTCAGCTCATAATAAGCGAAACAGGGAGAAATGGCATTGGATATAAAATTGAATGTTTTATAAGGATTTGTATGGGAAAGGAAATGTGCTGGATGGCAAAAGCTTACCAGCCAACACTTTTCCCTTAGAAATCCTCGTAAAATATTTGATTCAATTTAATTTCATTTATCCAATAGTCCGAAACTTCACTGTCTTGCTAAAGTTGAGGTGCTCTTTTCATTTCTGGAGTTCATTTTGTCTCATTTACTCGTTTTAAGGGTGATGGGGTAACCTGACCTGTTAGTGCAAGTCCTCTATCATAAATCAAATGAGGTCCAGGCTTAAATTTGGGGCATATAGGGAAATACAAATCAACAGTAACTTCAAGGATAAAATTTTATTGGGGAGAGGGGGTGGGGCAATATTTAGAGAGGATCAGAGCATAATGCATGATGCACCCATAAGGTAAGGCTTTGGCTTTGAATTTGGGATTTAGGATATAGCAAATACATATATCAAGTGCTTGGGCACGTAACAAGCACGCAATGTTTTAGAAAAAGTTACAATTTTTTTTACAATCGAGTAATATTCAATGTTATTAAAAATGCTATTTTTTATTTTTAAGTTGCCTTGTGAAGTAGAAGTCTATTGGATACAACATCTACTCATCCTCATTGTTGTACCCTTCTTCCTAATATCATGCGAAGGTATAAGAGTACTATCAATCCTATTTCTCTTGCCTTGTGGGGGAAAAAAAATTAACTCCTCCAATGTACATTATGTAGGATATATTCAATTTGTAAATAACAGATGGTATAATTTGCCATTGCTGTCAATATATAGTTACTTACAGCTGGATTTGACTTAATGATCTACTAAGATATTTACATAGTAAAGTTGAAATTATGCGTTCGGTGTGTATATAATGAAGTAGAGAAATAAGAGAATACCGAATACTAGAATACCGAAGACGTGGGTTCAAATCCTGCCAAGGGCATATGATATTTTTCTCTTATTTCTCTACTAAGATATTTACAGGGCTTTCAGAATAAGCTGTAGGCCTCCGGAGCTCTAGCAATCACAATGAAGTTATAGCTGTGGGCTCTTTTTTCTTTTTTATAAAATACCTTCTGCTGTATCAGATTACAGCCAGCTACTTCAGACTTTTGACCGCCTACACCAAACCATTCCAATAACCCTGTACTTATCTGTCATTTCTGCAATAAATCTAGTATTAGCCACTGTAACGCTACCACTGCAACCATGGTCCACTATGGCCCACAAATAGGTTATCAATATTTTTGTAAGATGCAAAAATTCATCTAATGATAAGCATTTCATGGTACATCCTAATGAAAGTGAGTTCTTAATTAGGGCACATTTTGTTTAACAGAACTTCGTTGACCCTTAAGGTGACTGCATACTATTGAACGTTCAATTTAAGCTTATATACAAGCATGTGCAAGCTCAATAATGCTACTGGATTACATTACCATGGTAGCCTTCAACATTCAGCAGAACCCAAAAAGTAACATGGGTTTATACTGGTCTCATAGAAAAAGTGAAAGTGTATATTTTTGGCACTCATGATGCATAGTAATCATTGTTGGAAATATAAAATATTGGGACACCCAATTCAATTTCTGTTGGGTATATGTAGTGTATCTGTAGGTTGTTTGTAGGATGTTGGTAGCTAATTATCTGAAGATTCTTTGTAGTTTTTTGTTAGGATATCATAGGATAACATAATTTTGCGGTTGGCCAATAACCTACCGACAGGAATATGGGGATCGACCATATTCTTAACTATTCTGTAAGAGTAAAGAATGTTTGCACTTCGAAATGTAAAAACAACAAATATGAAAACTGGCCTTATAAACGTTTTACTTTCACAATATTAAGAAATAGAAAAACCAGCATTCCATTTTACATATTTTTATTTTACGAAAAAATTAAATAATCATATTCAATCTAAAAAGCCACTATTTTGTTGCCATGAGGGCCCTGGCCTCCCTGGCTACATCCTTGTAGTATTCAATGAAAGAGAAAATCCATGTGTGTCACTTCTGTCAAACACTAAGATAGTGGATCTCGCGCATGCTTACTAGATAATGACTATGTTATCCACACTACACTACAAACCTTGTAGGGTATCAGTAGTGTATCATTAGAATGTTGGTAGGTTGTCAGTTGGTGGTTGGTAGGTTACCAGTAGGATGTCGGTAGGTTGGTGTTATCTTGACAGTAGTTTGTTGGTTAATAAAATAATGGCAGGTTGATGATAGGCTGTCGCTAGAGTATAGGCCAGATAATGGTAGATTGATGGTGGGTAGACTGTCCCTGTGTGCTTCTGGTATGTACTGTAGTTAAGTTGTTGGTAAGTTGTTGGTGTTTTTCAGGTAGATACTGAAAGAGTGGGGGCAGGTTGTCAGCAGAATATTGATAGGTTAACAGTGTGTGGTTGCCCAACAACCTACAAACTTTGATATGGGGGTTATGTTCTTTAATATTAGTGGTTTAATTTAGGTTTCCTGAGTTAAAACCTATCGGTTTTTCTCAGCTACTTTATTTCTAAAAATTATTTGTACACTTGTGTTTAAGGAGGTTCTGGGTAGTTTTGGTTTGGCACACCTAGCCACCTAGTCTTGAATAACTCAATCTGCAAACACTTTTCACACAATGTCAGGAAAGGATTAAAGGTTTCAAAGACTGATAAATTAGTTTAAACCAGCCTTTTTATTATGGCGTAATGATGACATCATAGAATTTAATCGTTTACCGCTTATTTTCTCAAAAACTAAGCCTAAACTTGCACTAGTCGATAGTATTCACCAAGGCACCCAACATTGCAATACGAAAAAAATGTATGAGAGCATTTTCCTAATATTACGTGATGAATATTTTCATGGAATTTTTACTATCATTTCCAGTGTGTCAACTTTGTACCCTCAAAATCGAAACTTTAATTTAGCGGATTTAATATTTTTAGTAGCTAGAATATAGGTATACCTTTAGTTAATCTATTCACCACTGTTTTGGCCTATGAAATCATTATTCATTGGAACTCATCAAATTTCGTTATTGCTTTATATAGGCCCTTATGTTCTGGAAGACTTTTGGGACTTCAGCTGGGCAACACTAACTTACTCTCTTTATGCTTTTTACATGTTTCTTGTTTTGCAACCACTTGGAATGGTGAGTATATCTACAACTTTAAAAAAATCCAGTGTCCCATTTCTTCTTATCATACACAGTGTCCCAAACACAAAGCTTTAGATAAAAGGTGGCTACTGGTGGTTCATAACCGGATACTTCACCTTAAACTGCAGGCTATTTTGACAAAAAATTCATTCATTGCCCAATAAAGTTATATACAAACACCGGTGGCTTCCGCCCCCTACTTTTTACAGTAGGACTAATTGCATACTACAAATTAATATTAGTGGAAGCTCTGCATACAGTACTGTTCCACTTTGAATTTACCACAAATCTTGTTTAAAGTTCTACTAGCATTTGTGTAGTAGAAAGTGGAATGCACATAAGAGAGCAGAGTAGAGTTTTTCTTTTAAGAGGTTGGGGATGGGGAACTATTCACACTAATTCTAAGGCTAACAGCAGTGTTTTTGAAATGTTGAGGGTGATTGTGAGCTGAAATCTTACTTATCTTGCCTATTTTGCAGTTAAATTGCAATATTAGTCAATGCCAGATGCCCTACTGAATGAAGTCAGTCAATTTCTCACCATTATTAGCATTACTTCATCCCGGTTGTATAAAATAATCTTATCCAGTGATGAATTTATTGGATAACAGCATCGACTTATCCACTGGATAAGGATTTATTCTCTGGATAGTGCTATCTAGGCTTTGTACAACTGCGCCCTGGCAATCAACAGACAGCCTTCCAATGGTGGACAAGCTGCTAACTTCATAGCATCTCATCGGAAAAGGAAACCTAAATGAGTATTATTAAGATTTATGCAAAATATTTTTTTTTTGATTTGCAGCTGAGTCAAGTCAATTTAAACAGCACAGTTTGTCCAGCTGTTAGTGATCCATTCAGTGGCCCATACTATAGGATGATTGCTTGTTTATACATTCCAGCATTAATCTATCTTGTTGGAAAAAGTGTATGTCTCACTGGGAATGTGATGCTGAAAATTCTTTCTAAATTTGAAAAGGTTGATTAATCATCAACATTAATTTGAATTATTTATGTTCCTAAGTAACCTTTTTAATTATTTAATGAATTCATGTCAAATAATTATAATTGGTCATTATCATTAGATGACTATCAGCCTCATGCATGCATTTATTATCATTATTAATATATGGATTATTCAAAATTTTATGAAATTGAACATTATCAAATCGAGAAATCAAAGCATTATTTCAAATAATATATATTAAGGCCTTATTAGGAAGGTACCCATGTCCTCTCTCTGAATTTCACTACTGCCTTTGTCACAGTTTTGGAATGTTGTGTTGTATGTTGGTATTTGCCCATAACAGGTCCTTGCCGTGGATGATTCATTAAAGCAGTCCATCATGTGTGGCTCTGTTGTCAGGTTTTTAAGGCCATGTGACTAGTTAAATGTTTTACCCCTAACAAGGTATTTTTTATATTGATCACTTGGGTGGCATAGCAATATTCAGTAAAACATTTGCCTTTGACCTCTGTAAGTCCTTTCTGTAGTTAAAGTTTAAATATTCAATCCATACATGCACACATTGCATAAGATTATAGTTTTTTTTTAAATTTGTTGAATCTCTTCCAATGCCATGCACACACACATGAGAGGGTTTGGTTATAAGTACCACATACTGTATATACATATATATATTTGCCATGCTCTTTTTAATATTGATTAGCTCAAATGATATTAAAATCTACAAAATTCCTAGCTGATCATATTCTTTCCTATTCCATATCATATTCCTAAATTAATGGAATTTATATAGTTTGTGTAGTCTTTTACTAGCTACGGAATGTTGCATGAAATCCTGTATCTTATATGCAAGGAATTTATTGCCAACTCAATAAATGCAGATCAGTCAGAGCTGAGGCAACTAATATTTTACACTAACTAACTTTCATTAGGCATAGTTTAAGCATACAAAGGCATATGAGCTATTATGAGACTGTGGGAAAAATTGGATTAAGCATGCGTTGCAGTGCATTTTGGTGCGCTTTTAGGGAGGAAATCTTGGAAATGTGTTCCCTAAAACAGGCCCAAAATGTACTACAGTACCAACTTTACCCAGTCTTGCCCTCAACCTTGGAATGCCTAACATATTTACAAACTAGAACAATTTACTATGGCAATCAATGATTCTTCATATTCTGGAAGCTCATACTATTTCAACAGCTTGTTTGAATTTAGATTTTTACTTTTACTGTCAAAAACACTGCAGCAAAAGACCAAATTTCAGCACGCAGCATGCAACTACCAAGCTGAAAGAATATTGAGAATCACATGAAAGCGATTTGCATTTGTGCATTTGCATTTTACTGGTAACAAATTTCTATTAATTCCTACATTCCTGTATTTGCTATTAGTAGTACTCGTTCTTATCTTTTTACAATGCAACATATTATATATCAGGTTAGAAAAAAATATTTTGTATTATCATGAAAGAATATTATGTAAATTGTTCCTAATGAAAGGGGGGAAGTCACGAAGAAAACAGGCGTTCAAGGTAATTAAGTATTTTATTTATCAATTGAGAAGGTTTCTTATATATAGTTTTTAACTAACTATATATTGACTTCGCATTTATAATGAAACTTATATTAATAAAAATAAAGCCTAATGAGTAACAAAGAAATCCGTGTCAATTGAGAAATAAACATGATTTTTCTCCCATTATGGATATGCCATATAAGCTAGGTTTTCTGTGGATTACCTCCATAAAATACAATCATCCAACATCGATTGATCTACCTTTAAATATAAAAAAATATAGCATCACGATTTTTTTTTTTTTAAATTTGCATTTAGAAATGTCAATAAATGAATTTTGAGTCATTGTAACATTTTCTTCGAATGACTAACAGCAAGGACACTCAAACACTTCGAGTATTTTGTCACACTTTCAAAATGCATACCGATAAATGATCCTACAGCCAATCCATTGGAAATAAGATTTATCTTAATCACTGCTTTTAGAAGGTTTCCCTGTTAGCAGAATCTCGATCCCTCGTTTGCGATTCTTGTCATTTGTCAATTTCATATTGACAAGAAACCAAATAAGTGCCATCCGGATCACGCAAACCATATAAACTATATGAGTCACTATGTATGTTCCTCTCACTCAAAATATCAAAGGCACGCAGCAGGCAAGAATAGTACACTGCAAGAATAGTATACTTGTAGTATACTGCAACCAAAGGTTTGAACGATAAAGCGTTTGCGTGTCTACGGTCTTTAGACAGACCCGAATCTTACAGAAAAAGCTTTTTACTTTTTTAAAATCTTAATCTTTGACTTCGAAATGCAAATGCCAGGTCGACAGGCGACCGATGCCAGCCAATCATGATACATAATCTGTTCACGTGACCAATGTGATGGCGGGCTTCTGCCTCGTGTGTGTTATGTGGAAATTCAATTTTTAGACGCTTTGATAGAGTTCAAAGTACTCTTATAAACTACTTTCTCAAAACAAAATCCCATCTGAGGTAGATTATTTTAAATCTTATGTATAGTTGTGTATCTGAGTAAAAATATCAAAGGATAGAGTAAGGTTTGAAGGGGTTTTATAGGGTAATGTTATGAGAAATCGCCTTCAGATACTCGCTTCCTGCTTGATTTTCAGATCTTTCGACTCGAGAAGGAAGGCATGTCGTTTGAACAAGTAGACAGCGGAGACCTTGCTTCGTTTGCAGCAATAGCAGAATCGACGTTAACAAACGAGGAAGGTGAGTCAAAGACGACGGTTTTTTAGCTTTACTATAAAGTGCTAAGTAAACTTGAATCACGACTTCAAAATACAAGTCGATTCCAACGACAAGATGGCGTTTATCTTGTCGTCCCAGTGCGTCAGCAATGAGTCCAAATCTTGCGTAGCCTCTAGCATAACTTTAGAATTTAGAACTAAAGATCTGTGGGTGAAAACAAGTTGGTAAAGTTGTGTATGATGTGTTGATGATCAAGATTTTCCGGTACCCAGTCTTTCGCTACAAGTAGTTTGTCTTCCCCAGGTTCTTGTTGAAGGAACGAGCCGTTTGGCGTCGAACCCAGTCTGGTCCCAGACCTCTTTTTTTCGCTAAATTTCAATCCTGAAAACGCTTCGTATCTTACCTTTATGTGATTTCTAACTCTCTTTTTTGGTTGTCTACTTTTAAATGTGTTTCATGGTCGAGTTTTTCCCCAGAAACTGGACTTTGGTTTAGGTTGACTTATAAAATGGCGGAACTTGGCGCCCATTTTCACATGGTTGGTCTTTGATGTTCTTGCTCAAGCGGTCACTGTTTTGCCATTTTGTTATCATTGGAATGCTAAGACAGTGTTTTTTACTGCCTCAACCATTGTTTAAAACTTTTTCCAGCGTTTTTTAGACAGTTTAGCGCTTATATTTTGAAGAAAAAGCTTCAAAGGGATGAAGCACGTTTTGCGTTTTAATATAATTCATGAAAATAAAGGCGTTGGCGCCATTTTGAATCAAATAACTCGTAGGACCTCGGAAGTTTATGTTACTGCGATTTTCATAAGCATGCGAACTCTTTGTCTCCGAGTTACGCGCTGAAATTTGGTTTTTCGCTGCTATCTGTCTAGGAATTATTAGGAAATTATGAAAATCAGTAAGAGATTAGGAATTATCCACACTATTTTAGGAACATAATTTAGGAAAAATATTTGAAATCGCAATATCCAGAATTTGAATTATCCCCCCAATTTTCATTCAGCTTATGCACTAATCAGTGGAACTAGTGCACTAGTCCCGTGCCTCCATACTACCCAGCTGGGGATATAGTTGGGGGATTAGCCAGGCTTTTGTGAAAATAAGAAAATAATAATGATGACTACTTTGGTAAATAATATACAGAAAATTGAAACTTTTTTTAACCTTAAATTTAATGTATGTTGATTTTAAAAATGCGAAGAAAAATGAAATGTCCCTAGCTTGTTTTTAAGATTATAACTTTTGAATGACGTGCGTTTGTACAATTTTGGAGGAAAAAATAGCCAAAAACAAGGTCTGTACGATTAAAAGTCATAAAACCGAATTAAGGAAGAAACATGAGTAATTTTCATGTGTAATTTTCTCTGAACACATAACTAACATTATATTTATAAAATATTGATAAAGTTCATTTTAGTGAACTATTTTAGGCAATGAAAAAGTTCTATGGTGTGCAAGTTGCCGTAAGAATTGAGCACAAAACAAACAGAACAATTTTTTACATTTTTCTAATAAACAGAATTGTCTTAAACTTTGAAAAATAATTAGCCTGCAGAGCAGGCGTTCTTTTGATGGGTTTGAGGAAGAATCAGGGTTTTGGGGTTCCTGTTTCGGCTACGTGGCCAAGAGAAAAATGTGACCTAGCAAAAAAAGGGAACGTGGGGGGAGGGGGAGGGGAAAGAAGGGAACGCCTGGCAGCATCCCTTGTTATTTTGAAGAACTCGTTTGTGGGCGAACAAAGGCTTCTGATTGGTTCGGCTTAAATATATTTGATGGACAGCAATCAATCATATAACAATCATGTAATTATTATTATTATTATTATTAATCAAGCGTTTGGAATAGCCATCAGCCTGTCCCGTGATAAGGTAGATGACACTGAAGAGTTTAGATTTAGATTTATTTGAATCCAATGGCGGTTTTTGTTTCGAGGTATTTGAATCATTTTGTATTCCAGAGGGTTTTGGACGCCTCATTCCAATTTGTATAGGCATTGTGCTTTACGAGAGTTTTACTCTCTTCATCTCGAGGATTCTGACAACATTGCCATTATTAGTGTTTTGCAGTCAACAACTTTTACTTGAAAATTTGACCGTCCTTTGGCAAAAAAAAAAAGAAAATTTGACGTCAAGGACAATCGTCAGAGAATCATTTCTTCTAGAAGGCTTGAACAAATTTTCAAATGACAGATATTCCATGTTTTCCTGGGTTACTTGGAACTCAGAAATTTACTTTAAAACAACAATTACTAAATCAATAATTATCATTCGCGCTAGTTAGCAGTCATAAATTTTTTAAACGTTTTGACCTTTGATTGTTTATATCATAGAGTGGTCTTATTTCACTTCCGTTAAATTAATCTTCAAATGTGATTGGTTACCTTTTGATAGCTAGAGTTTCGATCACACATATCTAATTAGAGGGCATTTATCAAAATAACATAGGCTTCTGCAAGTGTTCCCTTCTTCCCCTTCCCAACCCCTCCCCCTTCCCTTCTCTTTTGCTTGGTTTCAATTTTTGCTCGTTCCAAAGCTCCCCCAAAACACTAGTTTTTTCCAGCCATACCCACAAAAACGCTTTGCAGGCTAAAAAGTAATGGGATACAGTAGAAACCCGCATAAAAGAACACCCATTTTTGGAGTTGAGGCTGATTTTGTTCTTATTTAATGGGTGTTTACTGAAAATCAGCCTGAAGGTGTTCTTAAAATAAATGTTACAAAAATATATACAGTATTACTATATAGACTACCAATACATGTAGATGATATAAATGTGTAAGTTCAAATATGTTATTTAAAAATCTTGACTGCAATAATAACTGTATCAAAGCAGTAGAAAAATATATTATTGTCAGGTCAGGCTTGGAGTCTGCTAGTGGTAACACTGTTATCTAAACCGTCTCCCCCATCAGTGTATACAGTACCTGATGAGGAGGATGGCATGACACCCAGTAGGAGTATCTATTGCAGTGTACTGCAAAACAGGTCTAGCACATAAATATTGATCTTATTTTTTAGAACACTTTTAAATTTTTCAGGCTTGATTGTGGTCTTATTTACATGGTACATTAAACTGCCCAAATTCAGGCTGGGTGTTCTTAACTCACTCGTTCTTTTATGCGGGTTTTTACTGTATTACTTGTTATTCTGGAAAACAAAAAATATAGTCCCGTGCAAAATTTAATGGTTTTCCCCTCTTGAAGTTCAAAACCTGTATGGTTCTTCAATAAAATCATGAAGATTATTCAGTGGTTTTTGAGCACACACATATCCTGGACTTGAATGAAATGTTGAAAAGTAGTCAGCCACCTTTAATGTCTTTTTAATTTATGCTAAACTTTTGCTTTCACAAGCACTTGTTAATTTACTGCTACAAATGGTGCTTTTTTTAAAATTTTCTTAACAAAGATGTTCCCTCAAATTAAGCACTGATTGACAACCTGTGTATAACACGCTTCTCAAAATTTGAGCTTTTTAAAAAATATGTGTGTATTATAAACAGGCATTCACTGTAAGCCCATCCTGAAAATAAGCCTTGCCAAAAATTGCAATGACCAAATATAAGCCCAGGTCTCATTTTCAAAGGATTACTGTACCGTATTTAGTATTTACCACCTTGTAAGGATGCTACAGCAAAATGGCATTTTGCTGTGAAAACTTCCTAAGAATTCAATATTATATATTGGTTCGATTTTTTTCTTAGGAGAAACTAATCCGCCACAAGAAGAACAAGAGGTACAAGAAGCTGAAAAAGAAAAGTCAGATGAAAGTTCTGCAAAAGAACCAGATACTGAACAGACGAATATTGAGCAACAACAAACCACAAAAGATGCTACTGATGATGCTACTGATACTACAGAGGAAACCAGCCAGGAGAATAAACCTGAGGAGGCCAGTCAGGGAGCTGAACAGGGAGCTGAACAGGGAGCTGAACAGGCAGCTGTATCTACTGCCACAGCAGAAGTAACCCATGAGGTAGCATCATCAGAATCCCATTTACCAGATGGACAGCAAGAGAGTACATATGCTAATCTTCAGCCAATCTTCTTAGCCATGGAGATGGGGCAGACATCACAACATGAAGGGCAGCCTACTACAACTGCTGATATATCACAACAAACCCAAACACTCCAAGTATCACAAGCCATCACTGAGCAAGGAAATCAGTTGCCTTACTCACAACCATCTAGTGTGCTTCTCAATAGCCTTGCAACCTCGGTTGCCGAAGGAAGCACCTCTGTTTCTTTGCAGTCCATCCTTCAAGATGTTGTCTCTGGTATCCCTACAACCTCAGGAACGGTACCTGCTGCTATCATTACAGATCCATCCTCTAGCACTGGTTCATATTTAATTGTCAATCAAAATGGAATTCCTATTGTGAGGCCAGTACTGGTATCCAACATGCCAGAAAATGGCATGAGTGGTTCAGAAACTCTGCAGGTGTTGGCCACTGGTATACATGGTATGGAAGGAGGAGACAGTCAAGAGCCTGTTACTGTTGAGGTGTCAGCAAATACAGATGGTAGTTCTGCTGGTAAGTATCTAACAACCTTCATAGGGAGGACAGTTGTTTAAATTTTTAACAAAATATTAAAAAATTTTATCTGAATGTACCTGAGTATAATTCCAGTGACACTACAATGAAAAGCAGAGACAACAGTAAATAGCCAAATGAAGTACTATCAAGGAATGTGCCTACTTATTGTGAACCATTTTTATTTGTTTTATTTGTTGTAATTGTTTTTTCACAACAATACTTATTGTGAACCATTTTTAATTGTGTTAATAATTTATTTATTGTTTTTTTTATTTGTTTTATTTGTTTTAAATTGTGCCAGTCTCTTAAATCACCCAACACAATACAGAAAAAATTAGAATTTTATTTTTTATTTTTCTACCAAAATGTTTTTGTATATTGATTTGGTAATATAGATATCTTTTAAAATTATTAAATATCATTGCCTTTGTTGGCTACAACTGACTAAAGTGTCAGGTCAAAATGATTTCATTCATTATAGATACATTATAAAGACAATGCAACCATAATAAAACACTTGTTAATTCCTTAACTTTTCACAAAAATAGATAAACAGATAACTATTATTATACTAAAAAAGGGGCAATTTTAAGCCATCCTAACTCAATTTAAAATCATCGTCATTGACAGTATACCAATGAAGAAGCAAATGTGAATGGATGAGCTTCCAAAAAACTTATAAGATTTTGTTTTTAATTTCAAAGCATCAGGTATTGGAGATGTTGATCCTGATTCCAGCATGGGTATGTCAAGTGAAGAGATGAGCATGAGAGTACAACACCACAGTGGAAGTGGAGATGAAGGTATGTTCTTGTCATGACAGCTACATTATGCAGTTTTGGTGACTTAAACTCTGGTTTAAGTGGGGAAGTGATGAGGGTAATCACAGCCAATGAGCAAACTCACAACATAGAGCCAATAAAAATGAAAATGAAAGTGAAACCAAGCACAATACTAGGGATACAAAAACACTGTCCCTGGTTAGCAGACAGATGTCACCCACAGTTACTTTCAGCTGCACACAGGCTAGCCAAGACCAACCAATCCCATTTTATGCTTACCTCGTTATTAGCCATTGTTGGACAAGTTTGAGCAAAATATCAGTGATTTGTTAGTGGTAAGTAAGCAGTTATTTGCCGAGGTTGAAGGCAGAGCCACATAATTGCTTACCATACAAGACACTAACAAATCATTAATATTTAGGGTTTAGAGACTGTGTATTGGTTTCTGATCATGTATAAGATATTTTCACCTCTCAAATCTCTAAATCGTAACCAATTTTATGTTGGACAGTAGAGGAAGATTGAATATGAATTTGCAATGAACAAGTTCAACAATAATTGTTTATGTTCTTATTATTTTTCCTTTTTCTTTTTGGGCTTTGGCTGTTTTTGCTGTCTATCAAACAACCAAGTCACAGGGAAGCAAGCATGTTGACAAATGCAATGTTACTGCGCATGAGCAGATTATAATTTGCAGCAAAATGGCTTTGAGTAGATCATTATTTGTAAGCAATTTAATATTTCACAGTTACTGTATTTTGGTCAATCAAAGCAATGAACAAGTAATTTGAATGATAATACAGTTTGTTATTCTGGAAACTTGATTGACAGCACGTGAATATGGCTACCATTGATTTTTAGCAATAAATATTGATTTTGAAAAAGAAGCATCTCCATCAGAAAGAGC
Organism: Actinia equina; assembly: GCA_011057435.1. NCBI lineage: Eukaryota > Metazoa > Cnidaria > Anthozoa > Actiniaria > Actiniidae > Actinia > Actinia equina. Next base: position 83,791 of record WHPX01001272.1, read on the forward strand.
AAGCAAAAAATAGATATTTTTAAAAAGTTCAATTATTGTTAAACACAAAATTCCAATTCTTTGGAATCAAAATTACAGAATTTGTGCACATTCAGTGGATTGATAACTGGCTAGCCTTGTTCTGGTGTGTTTTTTTTTTTTTTTTTTTTTACTAATTAAATACTAGTTTATCTCTCAAGTTTCTATAATTGTAATGTACATATTAATTAAAATATTGATATGGCAGCCACATTGGCATTCAATGACAACTTATTGATTGTTTCTTTTCAGAATCTACTCCATCTAGAATAACAGGAGGCAAGAGGAAGCTCAGTGATGGTCCTCGTGTCTGTGATGAGTGCAACAAGTCTTTCAAGTACCCATCAGACTTGAAAAAACACTTGCAGATCCACACCAGTAAGTACAGAATAAGCTCATTATCTACAGGCATTCCAGCACTGGCCTTGGTAGTGTATAAGAATATTTTCTGGGTATGAACCAACAAAGGTTTTTAATATCATGTAAATAGAAAGATAGGCCAGCAAGAGCAAATGTGGCCACCTCAAGTTCAATATTCGCAACAGACCAAGTATTAAGTGTAATTTCTTTGTCCAACCTGCCGTCTTTATAATACTGTTTGTTACGTTGATGTGATCTATTATGTCAAGGGCAGTGTTGCTTTAGGAAATAATCCTAAAAAATAAATACATATATACACCTAATCACAGTAATACATCTAATCACACGAACGTTGTCATATAAAAACAGCAATAGGAATTAATATTTTTTGGAACCAAAGTGGTATAATTTTTTCACTGTTTTGAAGGCATGGACTGACGTTTTTGATATTGTCTCGTTGGTATATACTAAAACTGTAATTTTCATCTATCTTGGGGGCTTGCGAATCCAAATTAAAATAATAATTTCTAATTAATTTATAATTGTTATTTTGTTATTTTTTAGCTTTATATGACAGCGTTCTTGCTATTAGGTGTATACTAAATACAAAATATAATTGTTTAACCCCAAATTTAAGCAGTATGTTATTGAAATGATTACTATTCCTATCTATACACACCCTCTGGTGATTTTACTGAAATGATAACTATTCCTATCTATACACACCCAGCCCTCTGGTGATGATAACTATTCCTATCTATACACACCCAGCCCTCTGGTGATGATAACTATTCCTACCTATACACACCCAGCCCTCTGGTGATGATAACTATTCCTATCTATACACACCCAGCCCTCTGGTGATGATAACTATTCCTACCTATACACACCCAGCCCTCTGGTGATGATAACTATTCCTATCTATACACACCCAGCCCTCTGGTGATGATAACTATTCCTACCTATACACACCCAGCCCTCTGGTGATGATAACTATTCCTATCCATACACAGCCTATGGTGATGATAACTATTCCTATCTATACACACCCAGCCCTCTGGTGATGATAACTATTCCTATCCATACACACCCTCTGGTGATGATAACTATTCCTATCTATACACACCCTCTGGTGATGATAACTATTCCTATCTATACACACCCTCTGGTGATGATAACTATTCCTATCTATACACACCCTCTGGTGATGATAACTATTCCTATCTATACACACCCTCTGGTGATGATAACTATTCCTATCTATACACACCCTCTGGTGATGATAACTATTCCTATCTATACACCACACACCCAGCCCTCTGGTGATGATAACTATTCCTATCTATACACACCCTCTGGTGATGATAACTATTCCTATCTATACACACCCTTTGGTGATGATAACTATTCCTATCTATACACAGCCTATGGTGATGATAACTATTCCTATCTATACACACCCTCTGGTGATAATAACTATTCCTTTCTATACACACCCTCTGGTGATGATAACTATTATTTCTATGTATTGCGCTCCATGATTAACTATCCATAATTTGTTCAGATGTGAAGAAGTTCAAGTGTGATGATTGTGGTCGTTTCTTCCGCCGTCTTCACCAGCTCAACGTGCACATGCGTATCCATACTGGAGAAAAGCCATACGTCTGCAACAGGTAAGTGACATGTTTACCATATATATCATATGATGATGATGATGATAGTAATAATAATAATTTAATATATCAATTGCGCACGTTCCACTGGGAGATGCTCACATGCGCGTTACAAACATAACATTACTTTTACAAACATTTCGCAAAGCATAAAAATCGTTATTTCTATTTTCTATGTTATTCTGTCGGGGGGAAGACAAATATCAATTAGATGGAATTACTTGTAATTCTATTTGTGTATAATATTGTCATAATCAGTTTTGGTTTTTATTGCAGATGTGGTGTTTCATTCCGCCATGATTCCACCCTGACTATGCACATACGAACCCGCCATGACCATCTCAGACCCTTCAAGTGCGATGAATGTGGGAACACATTTGGTCGACTCTCCCATCTTCGCAAACACGTACGCAAAGTCTGTGGAAACAGAATGAACAAGGATCGACCCATTGCGCAGTGCCGCTTCTGTGAGGAGAACTTCCCTACCAAGGGAGATCTAAGAAAACATGTGCTGACATGCGAGAGAAAAGAAGCCAAAGTAAAAGCTAAGGAAGTGACGTTACATGTGTGCGACCAGTGCAGCAAGGACTTTGCCAGCCCGTATAACCTTAGAAGACATCAGCTGACCCACACCGACGAGAAACCTTTCCAATGTGAAGTCTGCGCCAGGCAATTCAAAGAGAAGTCCTCTCTGTCCAAGCATATGAAGCGTAAACACACGGGTGTTGATCAAGGAAGCCAGACTGACGAGACTGGGGAGACTGAGTACAACAGTGTGGACGTGATTGCTGAGTCAGCAGCAGCTAGCGGTGTTCCCATCGATAGCGATGATGATCAAGTTGAGTCAATGAATGTGACCGAAGTGGCTTCATCAACGGTTGATGCTAGTACTCTGATTACTGATCCATCAGAAGCAGTTAGAGTACAAGGACAAGAGGATGTGGAGATGACTACTATTGAGCTTAGCTTACCCCCTGGGGCTGAATCCCATGAAGCCACAGCTTTACAGGCAGCTGTAGAGGCTTTAGTTTCAGCCAGTCAACAACAGATGTCTATGGAACATAGCATAGTAGTGCCAGCTGACCCTTCAGCTGGTAAGGAGATCTACAGTAATGTAGCCGATGTACAAGATAACCAAGATGTCGGTATGGTGGACTCGACGACTGAGCTAGTAACAACAGAGGTGAAGGCAACCACACCAGAAGATAACCAAGTAGAGTATGTTGAAGCTAATGAAGCACCTGAAACAGAAGCATGATCACAAGATGTTTTGCTGACTAGTAATACTGTATAGTGTTCATATTTTGAATAATCTTGACAAACAAACCTGTCTGTGGCTGACATTATTTAGCCGGCTATTTTATTAATATGTGTTGAATACTCGTGACATTCTTACCTGTGTAATTGGTTTGTCCATACATACACTTGATTATATTGACCGGTATTACAGGTTTTTGCCACTGACTAACAGTCAATGTAGGACTGTGCATTCAGCATTCTGAATTGAATGAGTACAACCTGTAGCTATGACTCACTGTGTTGACAGATGGCGTATTCTCTAATTAAGCACATAAAACGTCTGAGCTAGCTATTCTAATCCATAACCATTCTATCCATGCAATTGCTTCATCAGCGCATGTTATATTCAGATGGGCAATTATTTCCGTCTAATGGCCACTGCCAGGAAGTATCCATGTAGATAGTCATGTATATATTTTAAGTAATTCATGTAGTTAGCTTTTCAACTATCTCTTTCTCAGAACCGCGGTGTGAGCGATATTCCGTAATGAATCTGATTGTTATTAGTTATAGCTTGAAAGAGAACGAATATAGGAATAACGTTAATTTATGTGTCATTGAGTAAGAAAACAGGGTCTTAGCTCTATTAGTGGTAAATAGTCATTATGCAATTACCTTATTGACGTTTCAATCGTAAATGCATGCATGCTGTTATCGCATCACAAGCAAAACATGCTATGTGCTTGATTATCTACTGTTTGCATCAGTGTATTTTTCACATGGCCCATAAAATAGTAGCACAGTAATGTCTGTGTCTAATCTTTAAGATTGTTTGGTATCGTGTAGCTTTAGATTACTGGCCTCTTCCGTCAGTTTGTACATCGTAAGTTATCAGTCAGTTCATTGAACACTTGATCCAGAAATATAGAATCAAGATGAAATAGAGGAACAAAATATTTTAACAGTACTTTAGATGTAGAGTGGATTACCATTTTTGGCCTGTAAGTAGTAATCGATGTAAGACAAATAGGCACTGATTAGGCGCTGTCGTTTACAGAATGTGTAAATGAGATCTTGTATGATTTAACAGAGCAATTTTGTTAACTATAAGCAAGAATATAAGATGTCATGTAACTTTTTAGCTAGTAAACTAATGAAAGTACCAAACGCACTTGTTAATTCACTTGTGTGTATACATAGTATGTAGTGATAACTTGTGAAATGTTCATAACGTTTTGCACTGTCAGAGGTTTGTAACACGTTGAATATCAAATGTGTACCATGCACAGCACAGCTTTAAAGAGTGAAAAAAAAATCGTGCATAAGAAAAGTTCCAGAAAAAATCCAAATTATGTCCCAAAAAAATTCCTGCACAGCCACGAGGGGTGCAGAAAATCCTGCACAAAATAAATTGCAAGCCCCCCTCCCCTCAAAAATCTAATTGGAGTTGAAATGAGCCTGGGGTATCGTGCTCATGTACAACCACGTTAGTAGAAGTTATTTGACAAACGTTCAATTTAACGCTAGGGCGAGGTTTTGCATTAGAATTCAAGACCTCGGGCCGCACTGGTTTAAAATATCACCTAAGCCCTAAATTCCATCGATGCAAAACACGTAATACTGAATTATTTATATCCATGGAAAAAAACTGTTGATATCAATTCCTTCCCCGGCTTCAAGAATCTGGGTTTTCCGAAGAATTCAAGAACCTACATCAAACAATGGATTTAGGGTCTGGTTGATTTTAAAGGGACCATATCATGGCAGTAGAGTGTATAGACTATTTCGCTAGTTTTTGACAGCAATGCATTGAGACTGTAAATTAACTTAGTTAAATATCGACGTACACAAAAACAACAGTCCCAGAATGCATTGCCGCGACAGACTAACGACTGATATATTGGCTATACAGTACCGTGAATTGCTGGCACCGTCCGTTAACTGTTTCCTTACAACCTTTGGTTGTCTCGTCTGTGTTTTATTTAACTTTGTTTTTTTTTTCTTTTATCCTGTATTATATGGTTTTTCTTATTTGTATTCTTTTATTTATCAATAAATCTTGTAGTCTCGTAATCTCGTATTCTAACTTAAAAGGAATAAAGAGTACTGTAAACTAAGTTGTACTTGATGGGATAAAATTCTTTGTTTCCGATTATTGAAATATAAAATATTGCCATTCCGCCCTAGTTCAGCAATGACTTTATTGTGTTTACTCCGTAATTATAGGATTAATTATCCCGTGAGGAGAATACCCTGGAGAGAATTCCAACAGTTAAAGCAGCTATCAAAACCAATATATATCCGGTCACCCTTGAGGTGCAGTCAAGCCGTTAATTGAACTTCAATTAACTGTGTCCAATCATGTAACATTGTTCGGGTCGGGAGTCGGCAGCCTAGGGAGAACAGGAAATCAAAGGGAGAACCTAGGAATACGAGCTACTCGGTATTACGAGATACTCAGAACGAGAATTACAGCTATAAGATTGCAGTTTTGGGATAGAATTTAGCATGGACTGACCGGTAAATTGGTAAAGCAACTATACAAGACGAACCCTGTTTTCATTACTTCATGTAAGACACATCAATCCCGGCATTTCATAGGAAAAGAATCGAAGCAGCGTGTTTCCGGCTGATGGCTAAAATTTCGTTTCTGTTTGCGACATCGTTACCAGTCCACAAAGATGTGGCTTTTCTCCATGTGATGAAACTGAAATTTAGAGTTTACCAAGTAGGCTTTGCAGACTGAGGAAAACCGGAGAAATCATCGAAGAACGGGAGGGAATCAACCAGCAACATAAATGGGCGACGCAATATATAACAGCGCCCATCACCCAAGTATCAGTAGTATAGTATTCAATCAGGGAGGATCACGTGTTCAATCCATACTGATAATGGTAGTGATTATATTTTTCAGTGATCTTATAACGTTGTATATAGTAATCCATTTAAAAAGAGACAATTTGCGTTATCCTATGCGTGGTAAAGAAATTAGTTAAATATACTGAGGATTAACAACTGCATTGCGTCACCTATTACGAGATAGGTCAGAGTTAACATCAACTCTGGATAGAATAATCCATGGACATTCTCATACCCAGACTCTTCTCACCCCAAAAATTGAATTTTTCGTTAGAAAGCTGCGAAGGCTTTGGGTACGAGAATGAATCAATGGGTAGTAGATCTGGTTAGCATGGGTTGCGTTAGCCTGCGGTATACCGCGTTTTCTCGAAAAACAGGGATCCTGGAATCCCGGAATCCTTAATTGTTCCTCGTGACCCGAAATTAGAAGCGATTTCTAATTGGCTCTCGCCCGGTTCAATTCTACCCAAGTATGTTGTTGTTCAATTGTTTTAATCTTCGATGGGTTCCTAGTCGTTTGGATAACAGGTGAGTGCGCTGCGGTAGATTGAACACTCATTGAATTATAGGCTTACCAATGCAAAGGTTAGCGGTTAACTTTGCGTTGATTTTGGTTAGCACCATTGTCATCACTGTCACACATGTTGTTGTATTCGAAAAAAAGGCGCTTTTGCTTTTTCAATTTTGGAAATTTACTGAAAGATTAGTCAAACCTAATTCTGGTTCATCATGAGAAAGATCAGCACCGGCAGATATGTTCAGTTCTCAGTTTTCTCGAACTCTAAAATAAAGTATACTATCATAGAATAACAGAATATGCTACTTGATTTGTATCAAGGGAATCCAAACAAATTTCCACATGACCTTCGTTTTTAATTTCTCTTCTTTTTTTTTCTTTTCTTTTCTTTTCTTTTCTTTTCTTTTCTTTTCTTTTCTTTTCTTTTCTTCCTGGCTTTTTACTATATTGCTAGATTATTTGCGATGTTATATTTTAAGAAGTGTTATATATCGTTTATATATTATAAACTATAAATGCGTATCGATATTCATAAACACTTACAGCTATTTTCATAAAGATGCGACCTCGGTGCTCTTGAGTTGCACGCTGAAATTTGGCTTTCCGCTGCCGTCAATCAAACCTAATCAGTCGGTAACTTTCATATTTTTGACTGTCGGCAGCGAAAAACCAAATTTCAGCGTGCAACTCAAGAGCACCTAGGTCGCATGTTTATGAAAATAGCTGTAATCATATCTATTAATCGTAAATATCATTTTCCCTTTTTTGGTCTTTATTTGCACCATAATATTGTAATTATTGTAATTATAGATGTTTGTCTTTCTTTTTAACCTGCCTTGAATAGCTTTAAGCTACTTGCAGGTAAAAGCGTAAATATTAATGTATTAATTGAAAACGATAAAACGTCAAAATATATGCGAGTAACATATTAATTCACTAAAACATAATCATAACCAGGAGTGGTTTCACAATTTATTTTAATTGAGAACTATTTACTCAACCAAATACTAGATCAATATGACTATGAAAACATATATAAAGTTAAATCAAACAAAGATGAGATAAACACAATGACAAACAAATTCTTCCAAAACCATACAATATCCCACAGATTAGAATAGACCATCCTCACCCGAAATTATTACAAAACATTCCCCGAATTATTCTATTCTTTAACTGAAATAATTTAAATGAAAGAAAGTTCAATAGAACATTACTATGCGTGGAATGTATGGAATCTGTGACGTCATCGGAGTTATTTCAATTTGAAGGGTAGCAAAATCCGGTACTAAAAAGAATAAAATTTCCAATTAAATCAAAAATGGTAGAAATGTATCTTAATGACCTGTGATCATTGGATATCTTTTTCTTAGTCAATATCTTAGATGGGGTAGCCTGTAATCTTGGGAAATAAAGTAGGAAATTCAAGGGATACATTATATATAGCGCTCAGTATTAATACTACGAATGTTATGGTCACGCCTTCATACTGAGATATGTCAAGATAACGCCATTTCAGTGTAAATCTTTTTCTTCTCCCGAGCGGAAAACTTCAAAAACATTTCAGGATTTAAAATGTAATACAATACAATTAATACAATAAAATAAACTTTATTTAAAGAGGGTGACGTATTAGCCCAGTGCTTTATCTAAATAACGGCCCTCTATAGTTTTATTTACAATACAATACAATAAACTTTATTGAAAGAGGGTGGCGTATGAGCCCAGCGCGTTATCCAACTTACGGCCCTCTATAGTTTGTTTACAATATATATTAGTGAAGGAAGAATTTTTCTGGGATCGACTAACACTAAAAACAAGTAATAGAGCGAAATGCAGTGATGCGGTTTGCACTTTGCACGATGTGAGGCAATTTTTCTTATGTTTCGTGTTAGCATTGGTTAGTTCTTTTTCATTGTCATGCTATGTAGCATGTTAATAGGGTATTAATCAGGATTGGATATTTTCAATAACTTCCTCATCACGCATATCACGTCATACATATCTTCTAAAATCGCGTTTCAAGTATACACGGCAGCCTTTCTAAAAGCCTTAGTTTCATGAAGTTGAACGATCTTACAGTAAAACACCCAACACGAAACCTTTAATTGTTACGAACCCGCTCGTCTTTTTGTTTTTTTTTCTTGCTGTTTAAAAAAATGGTTACGGAAATTCTAATAAATTTTTCTCAACATACACTAACTACACCGAATTCTTTTGAAGAAAAAAGCACGTTAATTATTTCCATTCAAGCTGGTGTTAAGGCATCAAAGACATGTCTAAGTCTCATAACAAAAATATTTCTTACAAATACTCAATTTCTTGGTTTCTATCTATATTGGAAATAAAGGAACACTGATTTACAGTGAACAGGCTATCGATTATAGATCGTGCATTTCAGATGACGTTGCCGGTAACTTAAAGAAAATAAAAGCACTAAAGATTGCTCGTTTAGCGTTTGAGATTCACGCCATTCAACAAAGGAAATCATCCCGCAAGACAGGACCACGGATTGCCTTAACAGGCGGCGTTGGATTTTGTATCTTTACAGAACAAGTTTGTATAACAATATATCATGGAAGTTTTTATTGTATCAAATGAACAAGACATCCTCGCTCCATGATCTCGCGCAGGCTTTGCGTGTGGTTTTGTAAATTTTGATTTGCATTTTTATGCGAATCCCTGCTGCTAAGTCAATTGTCACCTTCTCTAAATCACGAATTCTTTTGAGCAGCGGTGCTTGATTTACGCTGTCAAATAAAGTTCTCTCCCAGCAGGCCACAGAAACGATTGGGCTGCAGCAAGACACGACAACTTGAGATACTGCTGTGAGGATAGCAGATACGCGAACTACTTTAAAATCTTCTTTAGTTGCGTTCTGGATCCACTCTTAAACATTGCGTCTACTTGTGCTCTCTTCTCAAGGTAATCTTGTATACTAACTATACCCTGTAAAATCAGATATGATAGGCCTTGAATCTTTAGTTAGGTTTGTGTTAGGACGTTTCACGTTGTTATTGCTAATATTTTTCTTTGGCTACAATGAAGTATCTAATATCGTTGTCATTAATGGATTGCAGCTTATTGGTTTTCCTTTGAAACTTTTTCACAAAAAAGTCCAACCATCGTCTAATCTCTGAGGTAAGTTAACTTGTCTTATTGTGTATCTTTCGGATTAGACGTCTGTCAATTCAATCGATCGATAGTTCAGTCTGTTATTCTTACATGACCTGCGCAAATCTTTATGTCTAAATAGGTGAAAGATGCTACCGAAATTAAAACAGCGATTCTTGGCCCTTGCTTTTGATTTTTCCCTTTAATTATGGTATAGTCTAGTAGGAGGGCGTACATTTCCTCAAAGCGAAATGAGAAGGCGCACTTTGGTTGCTTTTAATGATAGCCTCATCGACCAACTGAATCTTGATATCTTTAAATATTTATTCAAGAAACATAGGTTCGATATTTCACACAGCAGTAGACGTTTTATATGCTTATTGAGTACAGGAGGGTATCTATGAACTTGCCGGGAAAGTCCAGACTAGATTTTAAAAAATAGCGTTGAGATAGATACCCTGAAATATTATCAGCTTAACCTTTAACTGCAAATAACTTATTTATAAGGCGTCTTTCACTCACAATTTACACTCAAGTTATAAGCTTATAAAATCAGATGATGTTTATCGAAGTCATTAACAAAAAAGTGATGTACAAGGCGCAAATAACAACTACTTTGTTTGCTTCCGAGTGACCTGTAAATCCATTTTCGGCATCGCCGAGTTTAAAAGAGCATACTCTAGATTTAGATTATCCGTATAACGGTAAACAGGACGTATTTGGTGTATAGATTTTCTACCTTTAAAATGCATATATTTGCGTTGTTGACTGCTTCCTTCTGTTAACAAGTAGCGGACTAAAGAAAGCTTATTAGAGGATAAACAACTTCCAGGGTAATAGCAGCTTGTCAGCAAACTCTGAATAAATTCTTGTGAAATCGTTTCCTGAGCAAATTCCAGTGAATTGTTTCCGAATCCGGTAAGACTAGTAGGACAGAAACCACGACCAGTACTGACCGCAAACCTCAACATCCGCTAATTTAGGAATATTTCTTTAAAAGTAATTGCCCTGTTACGGCTAGATATTGGTTGTTCATGGCACATGGTGGACTGGCAATAGCAGTTTTCAGGAAAGCGGAGTTGCTGTCTTATTCGGAAGTTATGAATAAAATATAATCTAGTCAAGCTAGTTATTTTATAATCAGCACTATATAATACCAAATGCTGCATGTTTAAGTCTTCGGCTTTACTTGATGCCGGGAGGGTTTATGAGATGCATGGAGGAAGTACTTTACGCAGCATTTGGTTCAGAGAACTAGAGTTTAATATTTAGAAACTAAGATAAAAAGAGTTCATATGCACTTATACCCAAAGCCCAGTCTAACAGAGGTTCCCGAATAGTATTTTACAACTGAACTGAAATAAGCAAGATCATAGTTAACTTATAATTATATGAGGCAATATTAAGGCCAATAAAATATCTTGACTATCAAGATTACTCTTATGGAAAAGAGAAGTAAAATACAGGATCACCTACGTACTTTATCTGCTTTGCACGCTTATACAAGTACTTCTGAGGCTTGATCCAAGAAAATACTATTCTGCTGTGGCATATTCCTATAGGAACCTACCTTGGCATTCAAATATGCAATTCTATGGTCAGAATTGTCAATATTATCGTGACTTGTTAGACAATATTCAACTAGACTAAGCCAGATATCAGGCCAGCAGTCAGATTATCAAAGATTACTGACCAGGCTTAGTAAACTGCAAGCACGTAAACAAAGGTTGGCCGCTCTTTTACCGCCAAGATGCCAAGCAAGGTTGGGGTATTAATCTCTCCTATCCAATCCTCACCACTGGTCTTTGGCAACGAATTATACATTCCAGTGATATTCGAAAAGCCAACAAACTGTTTTCTTCTTACTCCAGCTGCTCTTACTCCATCCAGTACGCTGCTGAACACTACGAGGACAAGTTGATCTAATCCACATCAACGACTTGGACAGTATATCCCTACTTTCCACTAGATATTTATACAAATCTATACGTTAAGTAAATGTAAGCTGAAAAAGATCAATTTTATTCGTGCAAGTGTATGCTTTTGTAAAATGAAGATTAGATGTAATCTTGGATTAGCTTGGATGAAATAGAGGATGAACCATTGGATGGAATGAAAAGGGAATCCGTCCACTTGAACCGAAAATTGACGTGAATATTTTAAACGATCCAGAAAACAACACAATACCTCTGAATCTTTGCAGACAGCTTTGGCAGTAAAATCATCTTTTTACTTTAACGTGCGCTTTTTATAAATTAGCACTAGTATTAATACAAGTTGCATGAAAGTTCTAACTGTTCTCGCTTTTGCATTGCCCGGTTTAGCGTGATAAGCGTTAGTAATTTCTTGCTGTTAATCCAAAGATTTTGGTCTGAACTTTCCTACATTTCAGTCTGGATTAAGCTGGATGGGAAGGAAATTCGAGATTTCAGTTATGGGGTTAACAAGGGCGTTCTCCTTGTGCTAGGCTATCGTCAAAAACCACGCCGGTTCTTAACGATATTTCAAAGTCAAATGAGGAAAGAACTCAAGTTTAGTGTTTGAGAGTTTTCAAGTACACTTGAAAGGACAGAGAAAAACTTTCAAGATTTTTCTTTTTCAAAGTAACCTTAGGAAAACTGACGCCAGATCTTTCCGGAGGAAGAACAAAAATAACTCGGAATGAAACTATATGTACAGAGAATTAATGCTCTTACTCTTCTAATCGATTGTAAAACTTGCAAGAACTTGTTTTCATTCATTGATGTTTTTTTTACTACAGAATGAAGCTTACTGCGGCTGGAAATGTCCTCGTTTTTTCTGGGTTTTAGACAAAATCTTTAAATAAAGTGACTTTACACAAAGTGATGCTTTTAAAGATACTTATTTTTGTTACATCGCGAAACGAGTGTCCAAAGTTAGCGTACCATTCGCGTGTGAACTGTGACCCAATACGTAGAAACGTGCCACTTTCGCCGACCCTCTCAACGGCAAAACAGACACGTTAAATCATTAGTAAAGACTTATTTCCGAGAGTCCTGGTCCTATCTTAGTGACATAAACAAGAAGAGGTGGATGTTTGCCGATTCCATCAGTATATTAATTTTCCCACCGCACGCGAGGAAAAAACTAGACCGAAGCTTCTAAAACCTGGGAAAGCTGTCAATCTAGTCTTTCTGGTTACATAGCCAAGTGCGCTTTTGAATTGAGTGGTTTATCCGCGGGAACTAAACCGAACGAGAAGGCTTGGAATTACATCGATTGCTTACAGCTTGAGGTGACGCAAGTTGGTTTGAAGGACCGCGTGTACTGGGAGTCGTTTGTGTCATATCAAACATTGCAAATGTTGTCAGCACATAAAGTAGCCCATTTAGTGGTGAAATGGTACTAAAACGCTCTGGCCTGCCAAAGTGGTGGAGTTTTACTGCGAACTGCAAAGTCAACACTACTAATCTCTAACTAAATCAACCATATTTTACTTTCCAAACAAACTCAAGCCATTTACGTCCTTGCATTTTTGGTGCTTGCATGCTGTGGTGAATACTGAGCTCGAAATTGGTTCAAAGTAAGCGGATTGTATATTCTGTGTGTCTACAAAGTTAAGCTCTATCCATATGCAATAGACCAAAGAGTCGTATCCTTGACTTGGATAAATAGTGCGTTCATTATCTCTTTGGCTGCAACCAAGGTAAGTCAACACTTTTACATTCTTTGACTAATCACTGCTTAAAACGTCTTACTAGTCAACTGCAAGTAAAATGAAAAAGCTTGCTTTGCGTTTGATAGGTTTATTTCTAAGCGGATTTTCCTTGCGTGTTATCATCATCATTCAATGAACAGCAATGAACACATGACCATCTGAAGACTTACCTTCTATTTTGCTTTTAAGCGCACCTTGTTCTCACAACCTTTACAGTAAGACATCCTTTTTACTGATTTGTTCAGTATGTCAGCCATGCATTTTATCCTTCATGATTGCCAAGATGCCATTCGTATAGTACTAAAAGAGGTTCCCATGCGATTTTGGTGAGAAATAGGGTCGAGTGTTCCTTTTTGCTATTCTCCACAAAATACAGCCCACTGCGAAAAGATGTGCAATAAATAAAAGTATATCAGCGCATCCATATCAATACCTCTGGAAGGGTCCCAAAAACGATTTACATACCCAACCGGGGCATTTGAAAAAAATGAGTTTCCGCGAGTGTCAAAATAATATCAAGCAAGTCGGGTCAGTTTTAAATACTGTTAGTTTTATTTGTGAAGGTTCGTTTCTTGGTTGTTGCCCAGGTCAGTCTTTCCTCGACAAGATGTCAGTCTTCTTGGACAGTTTCTTCGAGCGGTGCAGTATTTTTTGACTGTGTCAGACCTTTCTCGTTTAAATTACTTTATATACGAAGTCGAACATGGATAGCTTAGAGCTCATAAATAGCATAGTGAGATGTCGTTTCTCGAGATGAAAGAGAAGCAAAGGTATTGGCAGCTTAATTAATCTTGTTTAAAAAATATATTTAACTTGGCAACATCGAGTTAACGGTTCCAACACAATTATTTTGTTTTCTTCACTGGTTATCGCACGTCTGTCACTCTTTTCTCTGCAAAGTATTGAAGTATATAAGAAGAGGTATTTAGCTACGGATTGGCGTTTAGATTTCTTTTTAATTTTATATGTTTATTATATGCATAGTTTCTAAATAAATATAATTTTATCAGTCATTTAATTTAGCTATCACTCAATTTGATATTATTTGAAAATACTCTCTGGTCAGCTGTCTAGAGCAGTACACTGTAAAATGTTCAGTTCTGTGGATCGTGTATAATGAACACCTTGTTGAATGGGTCATAAGAGCAAAGTGTTTCTTGATTCTTTAATAGTTAAACCAATTATTCTTTGATGGTGATTATTACAGTTTTACTTAGTAAGTACTTTATTTAATTCACATTTGTTGTTTTCTGTGGTTGACCGGAAGTACGGGGCTGGATTGAATGAGTGCCCAGTCAAAGTTCATAACCATAACTTACAGTCACTGTCTCAGTTATGCTGTGTTTTTCATTATTATATTCTACTGAACAACTGGGTTCGATTCAAAGGAATCAGTGATTCAGTTTGTGGTTAAATTGCCTTTATCTGTATCCAGCTGGTGTTTTTATACTTGACTAAGTATGCAGATGTTAAAATCTTACAAATTCAGCTACATGAGGGCCTGAATCTTGTATAAAAGAGCCATATGGATCCCGGAAAGAGAAAATGGATAAAAAGAGCGCAATTACTTGAAACACAGAAGTATTTAAAGAAGAATTTACGCGACAACTTGTTACTAAAAGGATTGCGGCTTGAGTCAACGCTTAGCAGAGCATACCGCGTTGGATGTCCTTATATAATAGATCCCGCTGTTGTTCAATGGATCTTTCTAGATTTATCTGGCAGCAGTTTCAAATTCTTTGCCTAAAACGATGCCTATTTGAGCTCTTGGTGTCTCTTATGTGGCAAGCTGTGACTATCACGCAAATACTTCTATCCACTACTTCTAAATGAATTTTAAAGCCACATATGTGCAGATACTTTTAGCCCACGTTTAAAGTTAATCGAAGTATTTGGAGCAAACACATTCAAAATGAATAGAGTTTAATAATAGGATTTGAATGAGTATATGGGACTGCATGTTGAGCTGCATGAATAGAAGCCAACAAACAGCTTCTCTAAGTGTTTATTTCCCATGGCAAGATTATGGGGCATAAAGACACTAATGCTTTATCAGCCAATTGCAGATAAGAGACCAATCTTTTCTTAAAGTCTTACCATTAATCTTTTGCTATTATCTTAATTACGCATCAACAATAAAAGATATCTGCAGTGCAGCCATATAAACACAGCAGCCAAATAATCACGTACAGGGGAAGCTGGAGAAGCTTTCTGAAGTGGATTGGATTTGGCAGCGTCTTTCTTAAAGCTTGCCAAGAAATGCTGGGTTCGCTCGATATATATTCTGATTGGTGCTGTATTCTGAATTCAATTTACGTGGCCACCTCTGGTGTACTTAAAGTTTTAAGTTAAACATGTTTAATAGTATTTACCGTGCTTCCGTCGATAATGACAGATGAAAGATTGGTGTTGTAAACACCGATTAACTTTGTCTTTGTATGAAAGTCACGACAAAACAACTCACTCTCATGTACCATTATCACTGTACTTTCTTGCTATTAGTTTTCGCTGTTGTGAAGACAATTCAGACGCTAGAAATCAGTTCTTCCAGTTTTATCAGATATTGCTATCAATGTTAGAATAGAGTATACCTGGCTATACTCAGATGACTGGGAACAACTGTGACGGCCCCTTCTCTTCCATTGGAAGTAACTTATTTGTTACGACATGTCATGTACTTCATAGGAAGTAAAAGAGGCGATAATTTGTAAGATTACCACTGATTAGAAAACCACTGATTTAGTGGTTTTCATTTCCAAGGAAAAAATGAGTGAAAGGTAAAAGGTCTTGTAGAAGTAGGAAGAAAGATAAGGATAAGAAAGATTGAAACCCAGAATTCGTTGCTAAAGACAGAAAGCAATAAAATAGACTCTCCGGTTAGTAATCACAAGATTTTGCCTGTACAAAAATTATTGCCTTAAAAAGTGACAAAGGGGTCCTTGTGTTTCAAGCCCATTTGGGCAGACTGTTTTGGAAACACCGTTTCGGTTTGATAGCCGTCTCTCTGCGCGGTCTCTGCATGCTTCTCCTTGCTGGATCACGCAACCACCCTTCCCGCTTGATCGACCATGTTTCCTTCAATACCCAACAAAAGCTGTTATCAAATGATAATATGATTATTAAATATTTTTTATGAAATTAGTGGCTTGGTTTAACTTTGCTTTAGGAACCTTGAACCAGTATGAGGACAAAAAGAAAACAACAACAAACAAAACGGAACAAAAAGGGGACGAAAAAAACTAAATGAAACAAAACAAAACGAAACGAATAGAAACGAAACGAATAGAAACGAAACGAAGTGTAGAAATCTCAGGTAACTGAATTAAGAACTGACTTGATCAGATTGGTCACCCTGATGGCTTTACTGGCCGTAGAGGACTAGGAAGCACATATGAGACAGCGCCAATCTTTTTTCATCCTTTTTTGGTAAAACAAGATTTTAAATTTCAATCCGTTTGACTAGAAAGGTGGGGTTTGGATCCCCGATTTCAAATATCATTAGGCGCGGGTTTCATTTTCATCGTGTGTCAATACGCAATACGATAATCGTTATTAAACGAGGGGAAAGCATTCATTAGGTTTTTTGTTACTTTAAAATTTTTACTAGAAATCATTAGTTTAGTGACAATCGATTGGAAATATAATTTATTTTGATCTCGGTATATTCAAACTGAAACTTAATTAGACGGTTTCAAACAGTAGGGTTCAGAAAGTAATAACTTGAAAAAAAACGTGTACACGGTCATAACTGTTCTTGCTGTAACCGTAAGTTATACGGTCCTATTAATAAACTCATTTCGAGTTCGTCTTTGTTCAGTCTTAGCCTCGATTATGTACAAATGTGTTCTTTTCTGTTATTAAGGCCCATTGTATAGTATGGAATGTACGCACTACGGAACAATACTCATTGCTTAAAAATGCCACGGGTTTTGGTTTAATAGCTGAATATTTTAACGCACAACCGAGCCTAAGGCTGAGCAAAAGTGAACTCGAAACTGGAGTATTGCTTAAAATGAATAGGGATCGTCCATCCAAACCGTGAACTGGGATCCCTGTGTTTTTTGAATTCCAGACATCAAACGCGCCCACCCACACACTAAATACTAAAATATCATACGTCACTTCTCATCTTATCGTTTTATCATATCAGAATTATTTATGCATCAAAAGATCAATTGACTACGAACTTCCCCCAAAGATTTTCCCATTTATTAAACGGGAGTCAATTAACAAAATGGGAGTTAATGACGTATTCAATACGTTTAATTGGTATCTATCAGTTGGTATCCGCCAAAGCTATGACGTAGAAATGGTTTTCTTTATATCCTGGATCACAAATGGTTTTACCAAATATGTAACTTCAAAATGGTTTTCCGGATGATTTTGGTAGTAGGTGACTTATAAATGGGTTCCTGAATTAGGCCGAATGATGATATCATATGATTCACAATTGATCCAAGTCTCACAATTCGCGAATTACCGGCAATGGATTTTTGATAATTTACGAATGGCTTTTCAAATACTTAGTAATGGACTTGTCTGGAGTTAGTCACTGACAAACGAGTTTCCAGACAATAAAATGGTTTCCTTGATTCAATTAACATATTCAAATGAGAAATTAAAACTATAAAATAAATGTATTTGATGAAATTTAGATGCTTTAACACATGCCCTTTGGCTTATAATGAGTCTTATTCGCAATTTCAATTCTGGTGCTGATAGTATGATTGTCTATAAAGCGTGTAACGGAGCTCAGCTTCCCTTGAAACGAGGGAGTGTCTCAGTGGGAGTGGTTTGCATTTTGTCGAGACGAAACATTTTTTTCTAGTTAACGTGATGATAAGTCAACTGTGCGATAAATCGTTGTAACAATGCAAAGAAATCCTTTGATTGCAGCAACACTCATTGACGGTCCACGGGTGAAGCGGATTTCCGTAATATGATGTACGTATGCCTAAATATTAGTTCATCTGTAATAAATACTGTTTTTAATTGCTAACAGCGATTGCAAATCAAACAGATAGCTAAACATACTGTTAGTTTACATTTGTTTTTTAGATTTATAAATAATGACTTTGAAGTGCAGATATCATTAGCCTTTTCCTTTAGACACGCGTGAATACATTTGATAATATGTGTTGTTTGGTTGGATATAGACCTCTTGTACTAGATCCCTCGCTAAGGTGAAGGCATTAGAAATATTTTATACCATGCAGGGAAAGTCGGCTAATCATGCTTGACTCGACTCCTGGATTCATGAATTAACTATTGCACGTTCAGCTTAAGAAAGTGATAAACATTTAGTAAGCCTTTATACTACCTTTACGAACTTAAACTTATGTTTCCATAGTTACAAGTCATAAAGTTCTTTTACTTTAGCTTAATGTTACATAGTAACAAGTCATAGTGCCAGTCCTTAGTTATGGTGATAGTTTGGTAATAGAATATTATCTCAAAACTTAGGTATGATGTCCGTCAGCATCAGACAGTTGCTGAGTTCTAAATTCGCATCCCAAATGCTTGAGGTTTATCACTATTTTAGATCGTGGACTATAGACCTTAGTGTTTTCAGTCATCCACTCACTCAGTTAGACCCTATACTGAGAGATGCTGTCAGCTGTGGGACAAAGGATGCTTGGGTCAAAAGAAATTGCCCAGGAACTGCTTACAAAATCATCAATCGTTCTACAATCACTGTACACGAAAAGATTTGCCAGCATACGGTAAGGTCTTTCGCGTCAAAGAGGTGTTCTTTTTCTGACATTTTCAAGGAAACTGCTTTTGGCACACGTGCGTAGGTCGGATGTTTTTCGATCGTTCGCTCGGAAATTACGGTGTCCACCGAACGCCTTCGTGTCTTAAACAACAAGCCAATCGGAAACAACGAACGGCTTCGCAGACAATCTAATATCATATTGTCTTGACACGATGTAGAAATCGGAAACGAGGAATAAAAAGCTCACGCTTTGCTTTTGACCATGATTGTTGTTTATTCTATTTCAAAACAAAAACAGTTTTAAACGAAAGGATGTGGTTTTTATGTAGAGGATTATTCATAAAAGACCCGAGTGCGCGAGACGAATATCCGAAACGATCTGGATGACTCTCGGTGAATCAAGAGTTAACCGAAAAGGGACACATTCTGACTGAATAGGATAGCAATGTTTGCTGGAGGATGTGGTGAGGTTGAAACAGAAAAACACCCAAAAATTCTGGTTTTTATCATCTAATTTTGATGACGAAAAACAAAATATTGGGGCGACAGGCGGGGTGTTCGTGAAATGTCCGTTAACTTGCGTGAAGGAATGAAGTTTAACTTTGGTTCCGGGTACTAACCCCGTACAATAGTACTCTGCAAATTTTGAACAACCTTAGCTTTCACATCACGGAAAGGAAAAAGACAAATATAAAACACTCCTGCTCGTTTATTAAACAGTGCTTAGTAGTTTGCATCGTTCAATCATCTTTCTTTAATCTTTCACTCGGTTTCATTAAATAACGAAATGGAATGTAGAAATAATGACATGGTATGGGATGGGACGGTAAGCTGTCTCACCCACGTTGAAAGTACGTAACAGTAGGTTTCCTATCTGAAGTAAGTGATGATCAACAAGCGGACATGTGCAAACAATCCATCAAACAAGGAAGATATATTGATAATGATACACGTATAAAAGGTCTGTCATAACGCAGACGTTCAAAACTGAGTCGGTTAACGATAGTAACTAATTCTAACTGAGACTCCTAGCTACGTATACTGATCACTAGTGTAAAACATACGAGTGCTGTCATCAGTAAAGGTCAGTGGGTTGATTTGTGTATATTATTATTCTAGGTATATACAATGTCATATATCTTAACCTTTGAGTTCATTTTGAGCCTCTAATTTTGCCTAACATTTTATGTGAAAAGAATATTGCATCGCCGAGTCGACTAACTTTATGATCCTATTTGCATTTTAAAAACTCGTTTCAATGTTATCGAAATTAACTTTAGTGTTTAGTCAACCTACGACAGATGGTGCCGTTTGACTTTATCATTTATTTATTCTTTTATTTATTTATTTTTTATTGACAAAAATCTCAGTTAAGTCTATATTATAAGCAATTTGTAAAAGTATTTTTAACAACCGTATTTTGACTTTAACGACAAATATTTCATCACGCCTTTTTATTCTTATTTGTTCAAATCTTTCGCCGGGAACTCTAACCCATGGCGGCCTGTAAATTGATGTTAAAAGGCTTTTCGATAGCCGAGTTGTTTACTCTGGTGTTTTAAATGGACGTTGCAGTTTGAGTTTATTTTGTAGATAATCCTATTCGCTTTAGGGGAAAATATAAGGACATAGAGGCATAGAGGCATAGGGGCTCAACCCTCTAGCCTGCCATCAGTGAAATTCTAACCTCTGTATATAATGATATAATGTGTCGTAACTCCAGTTTTATGGGGAATATTTATCCTCAACACTGACAGGCGAATACTTTTTTAAGATGGTTTTTTTTATTTAGAAAGTATCTGGTTTTTTTTGTTTGACCATATCTCCAGATATGCCGCCTCGGAAACGTGATCATGTCGTCTAGTTTTGTTTACTGCCTATATGTATATTAATATATACTTTAATTTCGTTTAGCTTTTTAGCGAGAGTTACTTTTAGGTTCGATAAGCCTTTGATCAGTCAAGCAAAGTCATTAGATACCCCTACCCCCACCCCCTCCAGTTTTTTAAAGTTACAACTAATATGGAAGATAGTTTTCGTGGGGTTATCGTTGTACCAACGGAACTCTTCCAATTTAGGTTCCTCAATCATCTTGAGCCGCCTTAAGATAATCCTTTAAGCAACCAGAATAATCCAGGGCATACAATATTCAAACAATTAGGTATATTTAGAAAAAAATTCATCCTGTGAACGAAAGACGGCTTTCTAAGTACTTTTTTTGAGATAACCTCAGACACGCTACAATAGGATTCCTCGACTCGACCATCAAGAATAATAAATAGACCAGACTACGAGTCCCGAATAATGAATTTGTGGTTGAAATGGTTTCTTTTTTGCGTTGTTTCGATTTTCAAAAACTGCACCTTTCGCTATTAGACCACTAAAGGTTCAGCCAATCAGAGCGCAGGATTTGAGATAGACCATTAGTAGGTTTAGACTAAAGGAATTTACTCACTAATAAATGCGTTGAATATAATCAAACAGTTACAAGATAAATCTGGATTTAAAAAAAAGATTACTTGGCTGAAACGTAGTCACGAATTAGCTAACTCACTTATACGCGCGCGGCGACAAGGAGAATTTTCGATCACCTCACCGGTAAAAGTCTTACAAAATTAATATAGTGCTAAGAAAAGAAAACGTGAAATGATAAGGCGAGCACTGAATAAGATAGTTTTGGTGTTTTGAATATTTTCACAACCTGTCCGAAGATAAGGTTGATTTGTATCAAATGGTGGAAAACAGCTCAGAGGTAGGGCGTTCTTCTGCAGCCCGTCCCATATTCTTACCGTTCTTCTATTTCAAAAGTGATTCACAGCTAAGAACTTGTACTTTAATTTTTTCGAAACTAATTGAGCCTACAACCTTTCACTGTTCTAAACTTCAAACAATTAAACTCGTGTGCCACATTTAGAGACACTGGGTATTCATACCATCAGTCTACACGGTGTGCGGAGCCGTTTGATGAATTTGCACTAGGGCTATAGAAACCCCAGTGAGTTGCTCGATTCCTGAAGACAGACTAAGCTGGACAGCCTAAGACACTAGAGAATGTCTTCAGAGTCATGGAAGATATTCGGACAGAAGAAAACCACAGGTAACATATATAGGTTTTTATACCCCGAGGGAAT
The DNA here is from genome assembly GCA_011057435.1 of Actinia equina. NCBI lineage: Eukaryota > Metazoa > Cnidaria > Anthozoa > Actiniaria > Actiniidae > Actinia > Actinia equina. Next base: position 106,097 of record WHPX01001272.1, read on the forward strand.
CCTTCATATCTGGTGCCAAGAAGAGGCTTTTCAAGATAATACCATTATATTGCATCGTTGTGTATTGCGTCAAATCATTCACAGAATAAGCAGTATCATTTTACTCGCCTATTAGAAGTCATAAGGGCACCGTTCAGTCAGGGGTCAGTCGTCACTGGCATTCAGATAAACTTTCATCGGTAAAGCAATCGGTTCCAAGCCCCCGGGACCAGGACTTTATGAAGGTCTGATTACAGGTCTCTGTGTCATACTCATTCGTCTGTTAACGTTGTCCAGAACGTTGTGATGTTATCTCAGTTAGGAGCGGTGGTAAGATTATTTTAGAGAAACAGTTAAGCACGAAACGAAGCGACCTGCATTTTGATATCATAAAACAGCGAGGATACGACCAGAGATCGTCAGGCTATCGAGGTTTATATTATTGGCTGTATTAGAATACAGAGGATCACCTTGTACCTGCCTAGTAACCGGATTGCTCTTTCCAGTAGATCCCTCACTTGCCACTATCCTAATGCAACAAAAGAAGGTAGTTGATTTCAAGATTACGCCTATTAAAGTTATCTTTGTTCGTTCTGCATGATTCCGTAGACTTGAAGTCGGCGCGGGCAAAAAAACAGGGGTTTGATTCACCGGCGATCCCGGGTTCGAAAAGCCTTGGGCTAATCTCTACCTAATCTCATGAATCCTCTGAAATGTTTCTAATTTAATGAGCTTCTTTCTATAGATTTTATAAAGTGACCTGGTGTACAAAAAAACAAAAACCGCCGACAGTGTTCAGTTAGCAGCTCAGTGAACTTGACATAACAAAACGAATCCAAACGGCACGTATTGTAAAAGCTAGATATTTTCCCAGGGGAGGGTAGGACAAATGTCTAGTTTTGCGATCATTTAGACAAATATTTGCATTAGAGAAACAGATTTAAGCATTATACATTATTATCTTTAGATTAGTTTACACAGTCTGTCAACAGAACTATCTTCAATGTCAGGTAGGCTGTCTTGTTAGTGTGGTTGGTGCACTGCTAAGGACACGGTTTTCAAACTCAATGGAAAAAACTAGATGGAAGAAGTAAACATGGAATTAAAGCTAAGTTAATTAGCTCTTTATTACTTGCCATCATGATTTCGTGCTTTCAATTGCCCTGCAGCAAGTGTTTCTTCATAGGTTGCCTGCAGCGAGCTTGCGATTATAAAGGATTTATTATCGGGGTACGTCCTACGGTCATGTCACGATATCTAGAAAAACAACCTTCCACGAGGTACCAGCACAATCAAAGTCGCGTTCAAATAAAACTCCTTTGTAGGTTATTATTCAGTCATTTTGAAAACACTCCCATCAGATTCTATTATCAATGATTTTGTCTATATGACAAATGAAGATATTGAAAATAGATGTTGCGGTGTCAAAAGGTTTTTGCCCTTTCAATTGTTTCAAACATTGTTTAACTTTTACAAGTCATAATTACGTTTTATTTTTAGAAAAAGTAAAATTTTCTCTTTGTTCAGTTCTTCTTAGTTTATAATAACGGCGGAAATTCGTATGCTATTCATAGTTCTAGCCCTGGAGCACTTTTTCCATCTGTGAAGTACAACACCTGCAAACGTTATAATCGATTTATTTTATGGTCATTTAGTTTCGCCACGCTCGGCTGTATCTCTGTTTTCAACCCTTGGGTCTCGCATTGTCTTAGGCAGCAAGAGGTATTTTTACAAATCATCAGATTATGTATTAAATCTTATAGATTCTGAAGTTGTTGATTGTGGTCGTCCCTTTCCTCTTCTTGATTGCTGCGCCAAAAATGCCACTGGACAATACAAAAATTCTTTAAGATTGAGTTTGAAGTCACTTTCCTCAAAATGGTTTTTGCTTTTTGAACCTTCGCTAAACGGTTTAATTTGTTTCCAATTAACAGTTCTCGGCCTTGAGAAAGGTGAGTGCCATGGAACACGCAGGCGAGTGGCTTCGCGGTCTATGTTACTTCACCATGCTTTCGTCACTTCGAACTTGCGCCCTGTGGTTTTGACCCACTTTAAGTTCATCTGTAGTTTTACCTCCTCCTCTTTCATCAAAATCTCTTTCACTGAACATCTCCTGAGGCAGGCGTATGAACCATTTCCTTAATAGGACAGCAAATGCATTGTAATCCTGTCTCACGTTTCTACTGAGTCAAAGCAAAACCGGAGAAAGCGTCAACAACGTCTATATGGAATGACTGTATTTTGTACTCGTCTGCAAAACTCTACAGGTGATGGAACGAGATAGGAGCCAGAATCCTTGATCATCGTGACATATCCGTTACCTTCTTTTATCGATGTATAATATACATTGCTGGCCGGCTGAGGTGATTCAGCGGCATATATTTTATCTCTTGCTTTTCTAAAGTTGCTTGCTGTATATGGATACGAGGCTTGAAGAGGCACTCTAAAGTAGGCGTGTCTAAATATAGCAAACTAAAGGTGAATCTTGGTATTAAGTAAATTACTCCACTCGACGGTTCAGTGATCTCAAGCGTCGGAGACGTACTAGAGCTGACCAATTCGTTTGCCGAGTACCATTGACACAGTGGTTTTCATTGCATGCACGTGGTAAACAAACCAGTGAAAAGTGATAGCACGTCCATCGACTCCGTAAAGCCTCAGACCTGTATTTGTTTTGATGCTACTGTGGTCATGTTTTCATGATCTCCAATCTTCTAGAGTCGTGTGTGTGAATTCAGCTGGCCAGCCACTGGCTATTCACCTCAACTTTTTAAATAATAATTTCGTTCTGGGTGAGTGAGGGTTATATCCAACATGTTTCTGGAGCGAACCGAGTAACTGATTTACTAAACCCAATTTTGCTATTTGCAGGTCGAAAAGAAAGAAAGGTGACAAAGCATTCGGCAAGGTTCAAAGGATTTTTTCAAGTCGTTCTAAAGTGTGTTCTGTTTTGGAAGATGTCACTTCATATTGGTGTACTTGTAGTATGGATTAGCTTGATGGTTCACACCACCGAGGCAATCCGATGGCTGTAAGTAGCAATTTCTCCATTACTTACACCATCAAATTTTTCTTGTTACTTCGAATTAAGCAATCATTTCGTGTACAATTATTAATAGTACTAGATATTGTTGATGGCCTTTGTTAGGTGTTCACGAGGCAGTGTGTGACTCTAACTGAATGCTAGATTACGTCCAACTCATAATTAACGATAAATGGTTCTTCCGTTCTCCATAGGGCAATCAGCCATGACTTAAACGACGCGTGGGTTACGAAAGACTGCCATAAGAGACAAGGCTTCGTCGGAAAACAGTACAACATGTGTCGTAGAAATCTACCTATTATGAAATATGTGGCTGAAGCCGTGGAAATGACGCGGGAGGAATGTATGCACCAATTACAAGGCCATCGATGGAATTGCTCAAGTATTTCCAGAGCGCCATCATTTCTAGCAGACCTTAAGCGAGGTAGGTATACGATTATCATCAGCTAGGTTAATGTAGAAACCGTTTTTATTAGATGTCTTCACGGTTCTGTCAGTATAAATGTGTTTTGTTCTAATACCACACGTGTAAAAGTGCTTAAAGCAGACACTTAAAGTATTGTCATGACGGCACTTCTCGACTCCATCAGGAAAACCTTGAAATAATGGTAAAACAAACGCAAACAAAAAGGGATATTTTATTCTGATGGAAAATTTAACAATTGCATTATTATTCGGTCGGCTCATACCTGCCGATTACCGGCCGTTTTTAATTTCTTCTGACCGTGTTCTACGAATTCTTCTCAATGAAGTTTGCTATTCAAAGATAAAGAACTGACACTATGAGACTTGGTTTTAACACATCCATCTGTTTCTATTTCTTGTGGATGGTTTGGTATTTAATCAGCCTCGACTGATCGACCTCGAGAATCTTCAACTCAAGCATGCAGCCAAATGCCAATTAGACTGTAAAATCGTAAAAATACAGGAAAGAGGATTTCAAACTGATCAATCTTATTCTTGTTCGGCGCCAGAACAAGATTTAACTAATGAATTAAAAATCTATGTTGTTTTTATAGTAAGAGAATGTTGATGTCTGACTCGAGATGTCAAGTAGCTATCAATTAGGAAGTTTGCTTTCTTTGATTGAACGAGTAATTAGCCCCCTTGATTCAATAAGTAATGCTTTGTTTTTCAAGCAGAATAGCTGTTCTTTGTCCTAGGATTCTTGTGTTTCCTTCATGACAGGGAAATCCAGCTATCGTATTCCTTTCAGAGGAAACTTAGACCCACGTAAATAATTTTCTAAAAAGTTATTTTTTGAGATTCACTTGAATGAAAGAAAACCCGGTGTTTTCTCTTGTTCTTTATCAACAAAAATAGCTGTCCGCTGAACATTGCTTTTTACCGCAAGGAATTCACTCGTTTGGACACTTAATTAGATAAAACAGTCCAGTATACAAATATAATGGATACATAGGAATTGTGGAGTCTACATTTAATTGACTTATAGATAGCCATCGTTCTATTTGGCACATTTTGTGACGTTTACAATTGAACTTTATTATCGCAAAGCAAACAAAATCTTTTCTAAAGTACGTAATGCGAGGAGGTATACGTGGAGGTCCTGTCTTGCGGTAGATCAGCATCTGATTGTGATCGAAAATCATCAAACTACCTTGATGCACCATGATGTATGAATACAATAGAAGAGAAACTAATCCTGACTCTATTATGTCAAGAACAAGAAAACAGTTCTTATCCAAATTCAAATATTTGCAAATATTACTCTCTGAGACAATCCAGATGCGCCACATTTATAAAATAATAATGAATTTGTCTGACAGAGAAACAAATAAGAACCATACCTAGAAATAATGACCGAAGGATAAAGATTGTCGTCTGGAAAACGACAGCACACACGTGTTTGACACCCGTCCTTTGGAACGTTAACGTTTGGTTGGAAAATATGAAAAGATATTTGAGCGAATTATAAATATTATGGCGTAAGATAATACTACTATTTCTGTTTATTATGTTTGTTTATCGTGTAATTTATCACATTTCTGAATACTTTCTAAACATATCAGAATCCACTAAAAATAACCAAGATAGTATTCTGTTTTGAATTGAACTGAACACTTTAATTATTTTTCCATATGTGGTGCTCCAATTAAAACTGTTAACTTGTTTCCAAGGCAACGAGTCACAATTTCTCATTCTCCATATTCACTGAACACCAAGCAAAGAATTTCACCTGAAGGACACCCGCGAAGTAGTATCCGTGAACGTGTTGTATTTTCGTTTTGTATTATTATTCGTAATAACCCTGAACAGTCAATTCTACTGATTTCATCCGTTAAATATCGTTTTCTTTGCTCCTTCTGTTTTTGACCACGATTGGCACAACTTGGAACGGAATGACCCCATGTGTGGCAATCCAGTGATGCAAAAAAGAATCCATAGTAGAGCTTGCGACAATTTTTTTCTATTTAGTCTGGTTTGACAATTTACTTCCTTTTGACTTACATAAAGTATTATTGTTGCAGGAACAAAAGAGGCAGCATTTGTGTATGCGCTTTCTGCTGCAGCAGTATCCTACACAGTGACTCATGCTTGCAGCACAGGAAAACTAGAGAGTTGTAGCTGTGGACGCGACCCGAAACTAAAGCTGAAAAGATCCAATTGGAAGTGGGGTGGATGCAGTGATAATATAGCATATGGCACGAGATTTAGTTCAAAATTCACTGAGGCTGTGGAAAAACACAGAATGAAGAAGAATCGAGACAAAGGGACTAACACGGCATTAATGAATTTCCACAACACAAATGTAGGGCGAAGGGTGAGTATTTTTATTACTCGATTGTTTAACATTACTTGAAATGAAAGAAACAAGGTGCAATTGCAAGCCACTTTTAGACTACCTTGTTTCTTGACTTAAGTATGAGGTGCATGCAGTCGTTTCACTAGTAAACCAAGTTCAAATGACGAATAATTAGACATTTGAACTGAGCCTTGAATATCAGTCGCGCAGTCTCTTAAAATGCAATTTTAAGCTTTAAAACCGTGCTTGATCCTGACCTTAAGCATTCCGTTCTCCGTTGTATATGCGTGAACGATTTGGTTATCTTTCTTATGTGGGTGATAAGAGGCTACTTCCGGTCCAGTTTCAGATAGCACTACATGGCTGCCTAGAGGCACTAAATAGAGTGCTAAAAGATGGTCGGGAGCGTTTGAACAAATATCATGCAACAACTAGCCCTATATTTGCCGAGAAATAATGTGATTTAAAGAAATAACTGGTTACTCCAAAGTAGTATTATTGTTCGAAACAGCATTCTTACAAACATTATTACATGGTGTTTAGGTTTTGTTCTTATTCACTTGTCGTATTCAACGTACACAACAACGCAGTCCCAACTAGTAACCACTAGTCATTCTTATTCACTTGTCGTATTCAAGACACCAATGCAGTCCCAACAAGTAACCACTAGTCATTCTTATTCCCTTATCGTATTCACTTGTCGTATTTAACACACCAACGCAGTCGCAACTAGTAACCACTAGTCATTTTTATTCACTCTCGTATTCACTTATCGTATTCAACGTACACACCAACGCAGTCCCAACTAGTAACCAATAGTCATTCTTATTCACTCTCGTATTCACTTGTGGTATTCAATTTACACGACAACGCAGTCCCAACTAGAAACTACTCGAGTTGTTATCAAAAATTACCTGCGAGCCAACTGACATAATTACATGTTGCTGCAGATTTCTGTAGTATTCTCTCAATCGGTAAAATAACAATTTTTGAAGTGATGTTATGATTCACCCTGAGTTGCTACAGCAACCAATGTTGCCAAGTTTAATATATAGTACAACGCGACGGGAATCAGTATATTTCTATTCGTGTTCTTAACATTGATCTTGATTAGAATATGTTTCTTTGTGATAAATATTAACAAATAACTCACGGCGATATACACAGAGATTGTTCGCTTTTTGAGAGTTGAGAATTTTATCTAAATCATCAAAAACTTTTGATAACAACAACACATGTGTATCATAAAGTTGTAAGCTCTAACAGATCGTCAGGTTTAATGATCTACTTTATCAAGGGTGTTTGCATAGGACCACCTCGGTTGAGGTATTATATTTGATGTTGTATTCAAACAAGAAAGAAAAAAGATAATAAAACCGAGAAAAAAGGAAAGCTTAAATCAAAGGAAAGAAAATATAATTGAAAAAAACGGACAGAAACGACGGAAAAGGCAAGAAAGCGGAAAAGGAAAGAAAAACATATCAGCTAAAAATGGAATGCGTGGAAATAGCTAAAGATGAGACGAGAGGATAGAAAGATAAGATAAAAAAAGAGAATGCAAGCAAATTGAGTATTTTGGTCTTTAAAGGTCGAAATTGATATTTGAATGCACCACTGACAATGAGCGTGCATTTACAAAGTGTAAGTTATCAAGTTTAATATCTTCAAAAGGCAGCGCCTGTAACTGAGACCAGTTTTACTACGATAGTATATATTGAGGGTTCAATTTCCTCATATCCGAGGGAGCATAGCTTCTTAATTTGACAAGATAATACAAACAGTATCTTGCATTGTTTGAAATAAATCTCTTGAGTTTATCTAAATTGGGAAAATATGACCGCAGTATATTAAAGAATTTTGGTCACCAAGTTATTACATGTGGAGATATGTAATCTCTTGAGATGGACCGCATTTTTTGGAATGCATTGTATGAAATGCAGCCCAATAACACCGCGTCTATGTATAGGAAATTATAATAAAGCAAAATGATACAAGATATCTCTTTGTTTGCAGTTTTGGCTTAAGTTTTTGGGTCATTTTATACGAGACAACGTTTTAGACCGGATTTCCCTTAGAAATCGAAGTACAGTGACCCCTACTGCTTCCCCTTTGAAGGAAATTATCACAATCATCAACTGAACATAATCTTATTTTAAGTTCAGTTATAGACCACAATATCCTACGTTCTCTCCTTTTGTCAGCTTTTGTAATTCAAAGTACTCTATGATAACAAGACCTTCCTTTTCCTTTTGAATGAAGCACGGTTTTTGATTTGATGCTAAGCTTTCCTAAGTATAATTTGTCCAATTTATGACCTTAAAACCTGTTCTGGTTGTGTGTGCATTTGGAAAAATTCAATACAGATGCAAATATCTGGGACGGACCCCGTGTCTAGATCAGTATCACCGAATTACTCGCTCTCTTGCCGAGCGAAGCTAAAATACATATTTTTTGCCTTTCTCAGTGTATCCTAATAGGTCAGTTAATATATGTCACTGGAGTTAAATGATTGAGATGGTAATTTGTCTGCAATAGTTCACTTGTCGCGTGGATTTTAGTGGATGCCCCCAGTACAGCAAGACCCCTAGATGGACTGACCATCCGGTGGTCGAGTATTTGCCCCGCCCGACCCAGCCCTTTAAATGCTTGCTTAAAATTTGGCTGGCATAAAGGATCAAAAACTACATATATATCTAACTAATAATGCTCTAGAAGTACATCAAATTTATCCTTGTCTAAGCTATCCGTAACTACAAAGGCTAGTGGACATAGATTACAGTTTTATTGTTTGCAAATGAATTCTCGATGTCAGCTTATCAGATAGATGTTGTCAGTGATAAGGCTGGATCTTGAGACATAAGGCTAGATCATTGACTTGACACTCTTGAAGGAAACCGACTGCACGAAATTATCTAAGAGCTTGTCCAACATGACGGAACATGTTGGCGGATCTTGCTGCCACTGCGGTAGATATGCCTCATACCACACGGTTTCGTATTTCGTCAATATCACTTCATGACGAATAAATTCAGTTTAAAATGTTTGTGTTATTCGCAGTAAGAAAAAAAACAAACTGCATAGAGCCACCAAGGCATGTCAGCCTTATTGGATGATTCATAAAGCCAACCCAGTCCTCCAACATGACCACCTTTGAGCTGGGGATTTTTTGCCCCATGTATATTTCTCCATAGACAATTTCAAATTGTTTTTGGTTTTGATGATATTTGTCGAGCCACGTTTCAACATCTACTCAGCCCAACTTTCAGTTGGTTTTTCCCAGTCCGGACGGATTACTTCAGTATATATATATATTGGATTTAGGAGAAGAGGGATTATATCTCTTACGCAGGTACCCGGTAATCCGTCCGAAAAGACCCGTGTTCGTTAACTAGTGAAAACACTTTGGAACTTCCCGCTAACAAAAGATCTTAAAGGACAGAAACAAATTACACAAAAATAAGTTACCAATATCTCTTTGATTTACAAGATTTTCAATACGAGATTATTAAGAAGAAATCCGGAAACCACGCTGGGAAATATTTTTAGAATGTTGGTTACATTACTTCAGTCAAACTATTATTCAGTGCAAAAGACTCAAATCTATTTGCTTGTTTTAGATTTCTGATGAACCCCAGTCTAACTAAAGCTAGTACTGAAGTGAGCAGCCATATTGGCCTTTAGTCTATAGGTGTATTGGTAAAAAGTATGGGGGTTGTGTTTTTCCCTAGAACGTAGTCGCATTGACTAACATGATATATCAAAGAAAACAAGGATAAGAGAAAGGAAAATAGAAGTATTAGTAATGACTGAAGATAAAGAGTAATGGACTGTTTATTTATCACTGCACGGCCGTTCGATTTACATTATTTCAAATTGTAAGGCAATAACATTTCTTTGTTTCTGGCATTTATTCATAATCTATCATACCTTCACGCTCAAGGCTATCGAATGGATGTCAGGCAGGTTGCTCAAATGCCTCGCAGTTACACCATTTCAACAGTCATATTTCTAAATATCCATATCAATGACGGACCATGATACTTTGGGACCCTACACCACAGGGGGCCCTTTACAGACTCTTATGGACAATGTCAGTATAATTTATCATTTGTTTGATCTTCAAAAATGCCGTTTTAATTACCCAGTACTGGATTAATGAGACTAGCAGACTTTTGTTAATAGACAAATCCATGACAAATCTGTCTTACTTATGATTATTCTGTAGACTGGCTATCGAATATTTGCAGACATCGCAACTCCAATTTATGAACTCGTTTCCTTCAGACATCTGTTAATATCATTAGATTGAATATCTAAGCTATTTTATTAGTGAAAGAGAGTGCCGGCGAGGTCGTGCCGAAGGTCTTCTATTGATGTATTCAGTTCCTACTGATTTCAGAAGTCTCATACATGAAGATGCTGAAGCTTTCTTATGTCGACTAGAATATTGCAGGGGCAAAAAATCCATAACTAATGCATTATATATTTTAGTTTTCTCGCCGCAATGTCAATATAACTACTAAAGGGATCAGGCATGTACCAAGACTTTCCCGTGGGGAGGGGGTTAGGTTGCATCAGCGCTACCCTTTCATGGATCCCCTCTTTTCTTCCACACACACCATGCTACTAACAAAGCATGGCAGGTATTTCCCCTACCAACTGAGCATCTGTTAGGTTTGGAATAAGCGTTGTCGTCTGAGTCAGTCTTCGGATTTATCAAGAAGGTCGATTACACTATTAACACTCAATACAACCTGGTTCAAGGCGTTTGGCGTTTATCGCCAGTAATCTCTTGATGACTATAAGAATGAAGGTGCCATCAGGGTCAAGAAATTCCTTCTGATGGCAGTTCGCCATCTTTTTTCTACCGGTTTAGTTTTTTTGGGGCCTCAGTTATTTTATGCCAACAAAGAGTAAGGTACCCTAGTTTCCATCTTAGTTATATTTATCAGTTTTGTGTAATTCGAACTGTCAAAGCCTGCGCGCTTAGTGTGGGGTTTTGCTATCAAAGATATGCGGTATCCAATGTTTTGTAGTATTTCATTGATGTCGAAAACATTAAGAATGAATTTTTGATATTTTGTAAAACGCTTAAATCGAGGTAGAAACTAGATAATAATTCAACTAAGAAGCGTTATAAATAGTTATTATTTGAATAGAACATAGGTTGTCCTTCGTGGCCGGGACACACGAGAGACTCCACGAGGTTTGACTGGTCAATGCCGATCCTACCTACTTATTTATTTCCTTTATAAGAAAAGCGCTTTCCGCCAAATCCTGCTGACTGTGATTAGGTGTTCGGGTCGATATTTTTAAGGATTTGGCAAGTTAATCTAAATATTAATTCGTATGTGGCGGTGCACTTTAAATGAGATAGTAATGACTCTATGAAGAACTAATGTCTTGATGTGTGACTGAGATAAGGTGGACCACACTAAGAAATAATGCGCAAGGATTAACTGAGGTGCTTTTAGCCGGGTTGCTGCTTTAACTTGAGAGGCGTAAGAGATTAAGTAGAGGGAAATTTTCAGATAATTATCTTTTTATATAGGATGGATTCGAGGATATTGGACGAGGAGGATATAGAATATTGCTCTTCCAAAATTGAACAGTTTGAACGTGGCTTGAACGAGTACATATGAACTTCTTTCAACCTTTGCCAAAACGATTTAGCTTAAAAAAAACTTTTAGTCTTTAAGTTGTTATAAGCACAAACATGGTAAGACGTAACAGTTTCTACAAAATTTTCCCTTGCTTTTAAAGGTCATCATTCAATATTCAGCTCTCTGAGGCGGCCGTCCTTTTTCTCTGAGAAACGCATGTCATGTGGAAACATTCATTTTGCAATTCAATAGAACCATGATTGGTCATGATTTATTGGCTGTACTAATGAAAACTCAACACGAACTTTATCTTATAATTTATCTATATCCTATAATCCACTGATGACAATGAACAAGTGGTACTTAAGATATGTATTTGATGGCTTTTCCAGCTTGTATATCTTCAAGCCATCATTTCATGTCGAGCAAAGTTTGTTTGTGTTGTTTTTAGTTCTCGAATGTTCCGTAGCGGTATCTTCAATGGGACGCTATTCATAAATATGGCGCACAAATGTTTGTCAAGTGAAAAGTTATACCCAACACATCATTAAGGATAAAGTTCCTATGTATTTTCTTACTCCCTTTGATGTCCATATAAAGATCTATTGTGTGTTGGCATGTTGGCATTCCCTTTACCTTTCTATCTTTCTTTAATAGTTACACCGGAGGAGTTATATATATATAAATGATACTCAAACATGAATTCTATTGAATTTGGGCATGTACTACTTCATGGCAATTTTTGTCTTGTCCTACCTCTATAGGTCACGTACATGCCATGCTTCCCTGGCATCCCCGCCATGTTGGTTGACAGTGATAAAATAAATCGTTACCAAGTCTTCAATATCTAGTCAACCAACATGGTGGCTATGACATCACATCAGCCTAGCTGTGCGTAATTTGGAAAGATAGAAACTCGAACCTAGAGCATGCCTTACTGTAAAATTGTTAGAGTTGAGTTGGTTAGCTGATAAGTTATGCTAAAGACATTTCTTTCATTCCCAGGCCGTGCGCGATAACATGGAGATCATCTGCAAGTGTCTTGGGGTTTCAGGGTCCTGTCAAACTAAGATTTGCTTTCGACGCCTGAGCGAGTTTAGGAAAGTTGCAACGCACCTGAGGAAGAAATACGAGAAAACTATTCTGGTAGCCAACAAAAAAGTCAAGTCAAATCGGAATAAGAGAATCATGAAACTCAAAATGGGCCAACAACGCTACTCTACAAAAGATCTTATATCACTGGTTAATTCTCCAAAGTACTGCGTCAAAAACCTAAGAAAAGGATCTTACGGAACAAGAGGAAGAATATGTAACCTCAAAGAAGCGTCATGGAAAAGGAAGTTGTAAATATATTTGCTGCAATCGTGGTTACAGGACAAAGACAGTGATTAAGAAGATAAGGTGCGAGTGTCGGTACATTTGGTGTTGTACCGTCAAGTGTAAAACCTGTACAGTAAGTGAAAGAGTCAGTCGATGTAAGTAAAGTGAGTAACTCTTAATGTACAAACGACTCAAACTAGCCCTTTGGAAGCAAGTACTGGTGCCAGTTTATTGTAGAAGAACAAACTTGTTCTGAGAATCAATGATGTACATATATCTTACGCGTCAGTAGCCCAAGTTTTGACACAAATTTAAAGCTCGTGTTTGAAAGATATCAAAATCAGAATCAGATATTATCACTTGATAACGTTGCACACTGCACGCTGGACAATGTACGTTCTTTTGTCTATCGATGCATGGACAGCCTTTTATACGTTTGCTAACATTGTGGTCACAAAAATGTGCTGATTACCACACCAGAAGGTTTGAATATGAAAAGTAGGTAGAAACCAGACAATTAACTTAATCAAGTTTTTGAAGAGCTTTTGAAAAGGGCGTGAAAACGTTCGTGGACCAGTTGAATATATTAAGATACGGATCATAGACAGCATCATCGCTTATCCGTAATCCTAGTGTATAAATTACATTATGAGAAAATTTTTTTTTCTTTTCCATTCTACACATTCTTGTCAAATGTTTAGTTATGATTTGGACTTTTTTATTTGCTCTTTCTAAACACGATTTCTCTAGTTTTTTTGTCCACTTTTTTATGTTTTAGTACGGGATTTTTACTTGTAAGAGTAAAAATTTATCTTCAAAGAATAGAATAACGTCGTCCATTCGGCTCTTACGATATGCTATACAACTCTTTGACCAGGGCAAAAAGAAGGACGCTTCTGCGTATTATAGTGTTCATGAGACGTCATTGCTGTAGCCATGTTGGATGCCATTACTAAAAGATTCATGATTGGTTTCGTTTGTCATGTCATCGAACCTGGCAGCCATGCCGTGTTTTGGGTTGCTTCCATAACAAGAATTGTCCTGGACAAAGTTTTTTTAAAAGCCTAAATACATCCACAATTCTTTATATATTATTTATTTATTATACGCTACAAGGCAAAGGCATTTATGCATTTTGTCCGATTAACTTATCTTATTGGAAGTAATTAATAACTTGTTACTTAATTTGTTGAAATAAACTGAGATAAAAATTATTGATACTTTTTATTTGACTGAAATAATGTGTACACTCAATGGGCCGTTCAGTCACTTGCTTAGATATCACTTTGATAGCTGAGACCGAAAGGTGTTCTGGGTAATAGTTAATCCTCTGATGTAATTCGTTTGAGATACACAGGCGTTATGAAATACTTGCAGAAGCCTGGACATTGGAGAATTTGTATCACTAGATACATCTAATGAACGTACTTCCCATGTATCATTTCGGTCAAAGCTTCTATGTAGCAAGGATTCGGGGGTGTATGGGAGGGAGAGTGTAGGGAAAGGGTGTAGGGAAAGCTTGTACGGAAAGCTTGTAGGGAAGGCTGTAGGGAAGGGGCGTATAGCAGGGGTGTAGGGAGGGGTCGTAGGAAAAGGTGAATGGAAGGGGTGTAGAGTAGGGGTGTAGGGAAGGGAAGAAATGAAGGAGAGTAGGGAAGTGTGTAGGGAAGGGGCGTAGGGAAGGGTTATACGGAAGGGTACAGGGAAGGGGTGTAGAGTAGGGGTGAAGAAATAGAGTTTATCACATGTTAAGAACTTGATATCGTTTTTATTCACGAGTTTTTCTATCATATCGCGAACGAGCGAGTGAGGGATATGATACGGAAAAACGAGTGAATAAAAACGATATCAAGTTCTTAACATGTAATAATTTGTTTATTACACATTTAGTTCTGAATAGAACAAACAATGTGATTGGTTCAAGTAAAATATATCGCAAGATTTGATTGGACAGTTTACCGTGAAGTGATATCGTATCACTTCACTGATATGGTTTTTATTCACGGCTTTATTTCACGGATATCGAGCTTAAATGTGTAATAAAAGGGGTTTAGCGTAAGGATGAAGGGAAGGGGTGTAATGAAAGGGTGTAGAGTAGGGGTGTAGGAAAGGAGTGTAAAGAAGGGGTGTAGGGAAGGGTTGCAGAGAAGGGGTGTAGAGTAGAGGTGTAGGGAAGGGGTGTAGGGAAGGTTGCAGGAAAAAGGTGTAGGAAGGGGGTGTAAGAACTGGTGTAGGGAAAGGATGTAAATGCTTAGCAATGTACTACTTCGATTTGGTGGCCATCTTGAATCGCAAGGCATTATGGTGAATGAAGCTGAAATGAAGACTCCATGATATTTGAGAAATTTCTTCGGCTTGTAGAGCTGTGCATGTATTTTAATTTAACGCTTATCAAATTGGTTTTTTTTGTAAACCCTAAATGCAAATCTATTAGTACACGAGCGCTGATTGGTCGAAAACTGTGCTGTATTAGTGAACGAAGCACAGTGCAGACGCCATCCGCGCAAGCGAGGTTCTGCTAAATCCTGCGACCGTCTTTCTTTTTACGTAAATAAATTCAATACAAAATAAGATTAGTAACTATATAATAAAACGAATAAAACAATTTTTTTCCGTGCTCCGTTCAGTAAAAGAGCACTTAGGAAGCGCCGTAACTCTCGTTCCCAATCCTGGTGATTCAAGATTGCCGTCGTCGAAGTAGTCCATTAGACCCGAAGGCCAAATGGGCTATTGACTCGTAGACCATGAATTGAATTGTTTAATTATAAACCTAATAACCGGTAAAATGATAAATAAAAACTTTTGGATTAGGCTGAAAACGCGAGTTAGCTGCCATTGATTTGGTTTTCAATACCGGCTCCTTTTCACTAAAAGCAGTCTATCACTAATAGACAACTAATAGCTCAAACGATCAGAGCATGGGATTTGAGATAAATCATCAATAGGTTTAGCCAAAGGTCTGTAGATCCCTAATGTGGGTTGCAAGATTTTAGGGAGTGCGTCATAGATATTAAATTTAAAAAAACACAGAAAACGAAAACCAACAATTTCCCTGGATCCGATCGGTATAGTAATGCGCGAAGAAGAAAGAGAAAAAAAAACAATACTCACTCTGGATTAGCGCGTTGGACTAACTCTAAATAGACTAATAAAAATGTTTTTTATTTTGATGAATGGAATGGATTGATTTGAAAAAAATTCCGTCAAGGGGTTTGGTTTTTTGTCATATCTTAAAAGCATCTTCGTATTAAATAAAATCACCTTCCGTATACATTTAGTACTTTTCTCAGTCTGTGCATGTCTGCATTTCAGTCAAGTTTCCACAACACCTCCCACACGGACTAAGGAAACCATAGGAGCTTACCCACTAGATAGACGGGTAACACACAACAGGCAGAACGATGCCTGGGAGTGGATGAACAAACAATGAATGGTGAGATGAAACAAATAATGCAGCTCATATGTAGAATAATACACATTGTTTACCATAATCCATACTTTCTTTATTTTTGTTATTTTATCCAATCCCAAGCTTCGTTCTACCAGTAGACACCGACCCAGATAGACATACCAAACATTGCTAATCATAGCAAGGGGTAACCTTACATGGTCTAGGGCTCAGCTAATACTCGTCTGGGCTCCCTGATTAATCACTGGATAGCGATGTCGGGACCCAAATCTATAGCCTCCTTTGCAGACGTTATTTGTGTCTCATTCCTTCCCTCCTGGCGGAGGAGGGATAAGAGACTGATACAAATAACGTCTGCAAAGGAGGCTACGAAATCTATGGCATAGCAGTAAATACTTCGTGCCACCATACTGCGAATTTGCTTTAGGTCTTTATTATGGACACCACACTGAATATAGTTAAAACATTAGAAACGATCAGAACTAATACCTCGTCCACACTGTCATATATCAGTAATGCAATAGTTTTGTGACAAGAAAAATAATTTCCCAAAGGAGAAAATTTGTTTTGTTTTGCCCTCAAATATGGCTGCTATGAAAATGCCCCAATTTTTGAAAGTTCAAACAATTTTAAAAGTATTTGAGGATAATATGGCTCAATTATGATTATGTAAACATGATTAGTGAAAATGTTAGCCTGGGAGCCACTTGCAGATGAGAAATTGAGGCTCAAAAGCAGAAAGAACAATAAGGTTGAGTAAATGGGGTCACTGATTTACTCACAATTTTAGATGCTGAATAAAATTGTTCAATTTATCCCCCGCTTTTTACTGTGAAGACAATGTGTTGCTTGGCTTCTATCGAGGCCATGTAGATAAGTTTAACCAAGCTTCAAGTCATTTTCAATTTTCATCGATTTTATATCCAAGTGCCCCTTTAATCCTTATACAGATGGCAAGATTTGGAGACTAAGATTGGGCACAGGTTTGTTTGAAAACCACAAGGCATGTTTATAAGCCTGACTTTTTATAACTTTTCATAACAACACAACGATTAAACGTTTGGTCGAAAATTTTTCCTTATTTTGCTACGATTTAGGGGTAAAATGTGAAGGTCTGGGACAGAGTTTTAAAGAAGCAAATGTCCCTAATATTATGTCATGACACAGCTTTTGTATTTTGGGGATTTTTAAAATTATCTAATTTCTTTCGGTGGACGTGAATTTTAATATACTCTATCCAATATTTTATTGCATCCAGTTAAGATTTTTAACTTTTTTTACATCATTTTTTTTACATCAGTTCTTTATTGCATTACTCTTCTTCGCGCCGTATAATGTTTGCTTACATTCAGCATTAAAACAACATTAAAAAAAAGGTTGTGAAAAATTAAACTTTGATTCCCTGGTTCGAAATGCTGCCGCTTGGAAGGTTCACAAACAAAAGCTTTTACTTACTTGGTTTCTCAGTATTTTCTCTATTTATTTTGCTATAATCTCTGTTATGCATGGTAAGCCATTTAACTACCGAGGAGTTTCCCAATCCTCGTACAACAAGAAAGTGCCCGCCAATTCTTTCTGTCCTATTTACAATTGAAAGCGGCCCTGAGTCTAAATACTTCTACCATCCAACTTTATGATTCTACAAACTTTTTCTCAAGGTCGTGACGCTTGCGCCTTAATCACATCAAGTTTTCCAAATATGCCAATTCTATGAGCGTATTTTATTCGTTTTTTTATAGAGAACACAAATCCTTTTCTTTTTTTTGTTGCAAAATCTTCTAATATTGTTTTGCTTTTAATTCCAGAAGTCCCATTCTGGATTGAGTCGTTCATGGCTTTCCGTGGTCTGTTCAGGTTCTTGTTTTTTTAATAAGATGAGCTTTGCACCCTTGAGAAATAGCAGTATAGCTATTTTATCTGCATTATTACACTTTTATATTTTATGGTAAAAATATGGATCATCAGGAATATTCCATAGTTCTTTTATCAAATAGTAACAAGTAATTAATAGCATGTCATCTTTAAGCCTAGACACATAATCACTGCAGATTAACGTCATTCATCCCCAGTTGCTGGACCAAGCCAAACTAATCTTCTTAATCATCCACCGGCTAACTTCAAACAGGTTTATTATTAAATCTCCGCAGTAAGAATCTTAGAAGCCTGTTGGGAATGGATTAAAATTGAGATAATCTATCGTAAATTTGAAGCGCGAGAGCCTTGTCAAGTGAGGAGATAAGTCGTGTTCAGTCTGATATCACGTGATAGTTTGGATCTGCAGCCGAGCGCGCCATTAGACTAAATATCAAATATTATAGAATTAATGAGGAAAATCATGATTCGTTCCTAGTAATACTGACCGTCAGTACTTTGATGTCAAATCAGTAAAGGGCTGTGCAATAGAAGGGATACGCACTATGCATTTAAAAAAATAAAGTGCTGCAGGTATAAGAGTGACGTTTCTTACATTATGGTGTTTGTCTTTCTACCTTCTACAGTTTATGTTATTGACGTCTAGACCCAAACAGCCATTTCCTCTGATGCTTGCAATGTACTTTACAGAATACTTCCTTGCTCATTATTTTATTTTCTTCAATTTTACTTCTTTTTTTTCTTCTTCTCATTCTTCCATTGTCCTTGAGTTACTTAGCTCCTGCTCATCTTCTTCACGACCCTTGATTTACATCCAGGATATATTCTTCCCATTACTTCCTTTCTGTTGGTGCTTGTAGTTCCACAGAAAATATAAATTCACACCATTCCTAAGAACATCACTGCACAGAAGTCCTTCTCTCCTGTTCGTGGTTTTGCCTTCTGTCCTTGTTTTGAAATGTTTACTTCTGAAATTATTCATTTAACACCAACACTCATCTGTCTTTTGAGTAGGAGACAATTAGCTCCAACCGTATCGGATTTGGTTCAAACTGCTAGTTCCTTTGCCGACGACGATGAGGTACTGCAGTGTTAGAGTAGCGGCCATGCACTTGAAATGTCATTATCCAGGATGTATTGTATGTGCAAGACTCATTTCTTGTAAGCTAAAGAACTGATGCTGTCGGTGCTCAATGGCTATAGGATTGTATGAATGTTCAACATTAACACTGTCCTTTACTGGTGGTGTTTGGATAGGATCTTGTTTTTTGTTAAACATATCTTAAGGGTACGGCATATACAAACATAGCTATTTTCTACGAGAATTGAATGTTTCACTTCAAAATCTATCAAAAATTCAAAAACGACGAGAATCAAAATTGTTCAGCCTGATTTTCAAGTATTAAAGCCAAGGTTTTATCTTTTTTTGCTCCCTCTAGGAATTCTTCCAGAGAAAGCAGTCCGTCCCGATTCGTATCAAAGGTTCGAAAGACTTTGAGAGTACGTTCTTCTGGGGTGAGTTCGTCCCACTGAGAGACAAGGCTTGGGTTTGTGTTGGGGTTGTCGCCTGCAGATTTATAAAGAGCATCAACTATCCGGTACATTTCCTGTTTAGTGATAAAACCATCTCCGTTGATGTCATATATGCTAAAGGCCCAGCGAAGCTTTTGTTCCATTGTCCCGCGCGTGGAAACGTATAAAGAGCACATGAATTCCCTGAAGTCTGCGGATAACAAACATGGAAGAATATAGTTAGAACAGACTATCCTAGTGGGAATGAATAAAGAGGGGAGGGAAAGGAAAGCCATTTGGTTCCCCAATTACAGGTTTAGCTTAGTCCCCTCCAAATATCGACAGGTCACTTTGGTGAACCAGTTGGCATAATGGATAAAGGGAAAGGAAAGCCATTTGGTTCCCCAATTACAGGTTTAGCTTAGTCCCCTCCAAATATCGACAGGTCACTTTGGTGAACCAGTTGGCATAATGGATAATATATATCGTGGTTGTCAGTGAGATACTCAGCTCAATCCTAAGCCACACGCTGCTAAAAGGCCTTTTTTAATAAGATGGTGGGTTGGAAAAGCCAAGAAAAACATAAGATAAGGCAGTTTAAATAATGATCACCTCCTAAAAACAGGAGGCGTATTTTACATCACGCGGCAGTGTATATAATATATACAGCGATATGTAGAAATTCTGATTCTTTTGTATATACGCAAATGTATGTCAAAAGTATATTAGAAATTATGGGATACTATCTTTGATATTTTCTTGAGAAAGCACTAGAGAAAGCCCGAAAAACATATCAGTGATAATTCCCATAATTGTGTACAAAAGGATCAGAATATCTGCATATTGCTTCGACCCTTTTGTACATATAAACAAGTATATCAAAAGTATATCAAAAATTATGGGATGTCCTCCCTGAATTTTTTTTCATATTTCCATAGCCCTAGTGATGGCGGACAACATACACATATATAGGAGATTAGCATACCAACTTGTGTACTTCATTCTTGAAAAAATGAAAGTAAATGCCATTTCTATCAATACTAAAAAGGCAACGAAGTATGGCCTAAAAGGTTTGCTAAAAGTTTGGCGTGAATTTCAATGTCACGCAAACTAACAGTTTCTGTTTGTTTGTTTTTATTGAATTATTGTATATAAAAATAAGTTACTCAGTGAATACGGAGCATATTTACCTCGCCGCTCGAAGACTCGCGTCTTGGTAAATATTTCCCGATATTCACTTCGCCTTCGGCGAATAATTGCTAAATATATGAGACCATACACACTCTCTCTCTATATATATATATGCTATATAATAATAATAATGATAATATTAATAATAATAATAATGAAAATAATAATAATATAATAATAATAATAATAATAATAATAATAAAAATAAAGTAATAATAATAATATAAAAACTAAAATTTTTTATTTATTTTATATTTGATATATATCAATTAAGTTTGTACTTATTTTATATCATCCTGGACGTACTAGGTGGGTATTCGAAAGATGCAATGAGGTCAGTAAAAATCTTAGTAAAAGAAAAGAGCAAGTTAGTGCTGAAGAACTTGTTCAAAATACATTCACTCGATTGCGTGAAAAGGTTGTTGTTTATGTAATGTTTACAAATACTTTATGAGATTCGAAGCTGGAAAGACTCCTAAAATTTGATCGTGTGTATATTTAAAGTTAACGACTATTTTGATGCAAGACACGTCCAATACAGTTTTTTTAAGTATCGGAAATTAATTAAGTATATTTATTTATATACTTTCACTTTTTTGGCCTAAAAACTCTCTAATATATATTTAATAACATCTCATTGTGTTCCAATCATATTGTATAAAGTCTTCACAGATACAACATCTTGATTAATATTTTTAACTATGAAGGATCGGGTGAAAAGTCTTTCCTTTCATGTTTTTGTATCTAATTAAGTATTTATACATATGTATAGAAGTATACTACAACCTCCCTCGGTTGCAGAAATATTGTTGTAGCAGCATTTATAATAATACTTTCTCCATATTTCCTCCAGACTTCTTCAGTATATATCTTATCAAAGCAGTGTTGCTTTTTTAATTCTAAACTTACTTTGTGAACAAGTTCAATATACACAACCTTACCAGATCGTTCAAGATGTTTCAAGTTCAGTGTAAGAGATAAAACCTGATCTTGAATGCATAGAAAATTGGATCTCACTCAAACACATTCATTATTAATTGAGATAAAAACCCTTTCAGGCAAAGCAATTGCCCATTTAAGCTCATAGTCGTAATTATATCGAAAGGTGGAATAAGAAATAGTGTTTGAACATGTACGTAGACGTTTATGAATAAAAAGAAATCGAAAAGAATGTTACTGTGAGTACAAAATGTATATCTCGATCAGTGATAACATCTTGAACATTAGTCAGTATTTTTAAAACTGAGTATTCTGAGTTTCCTTGTTTATATTTCGATACTATTCCTATCTAAATGTTATTCTTATCCTCTAACATAACCATCATTATCATTTAGCCTCGTCATTAGTTCCGTACCTAATTATCTTCGGCAACATCCCTACCACATACTGTATTTTCAATGTTAATCAACACTGATCACTATACCACATACTGTAGTTTCTATATCATCAAGCACAGTTCATCTCCTCGAAGGAAAAAAAAAATTACTTCCATAGTCACTCAGTCGAAATGAATACAAAACTTACAAACCTTAATAATCAAACAGCAAGAGTTTTTGAGTGTGGCTTCTTTTATATATAAAATCAGTATATAAAATGATAACCAGCATTTCCACATTTCCTCTTGTAAGATATTTAAATTTGCCAGAATTCATATGATCATTTTTACTGAAGGCCATTGGTAAATGGTCCAAACGTCTGACTAGCAATAGACAAACATGAAAAACTATTCGGATAATTATATGTATTCTTTTGGTGATCATTATAAGCTCATTATCTCACAAGGTTTAATTGTAAGTGTGCGATCGTTGCCATGGAAACACATTAGAAGAAAGCCGATCCAGGATGTAGAGCATGGGCAATAATGACGATAAAATGTCTAGTTAAACAAACGAAACGAAACGAAACAAATTAAATGAAATACAAACGCCGACGAACTTTCAGAATAAAAACTACACTCATCCCTTGTAAGCCATTCTTCCTTTATAACAGAGATTTCTTGATTGGGTGTAAGGCTTTTCATTTTAGCCACGTGCATGCCATTCCCTAGAGTACTATTAGTCTTTCTCTACTACCAATTGAAGTATGTATTGACGTGTATCGTATCTTGGTTTGTCCTTAGAGCTTCTATAATAGAGTATTGTTTCTTCCTTAAGTCAATCCCTTGAGTTCTATTTTTTCTTTCTTAGAAACTCTTTCGGATAACAGAATATGGATGTAATTTTAAAGACTCCAAAAAATTCTACTACATAGAGTCCTTGCACCAGCAAGTGCCACGCCCATATATACAGCTCTTGCTGCTTGTGCTTAGATGGCATAATAATAGGATCCTTTTGCTCTCGGGAAATTGACTTTTTTAAAGAGTTTTATATACACATATACCTATATTTCACTTGCTTTAGTTTATGTATTTGACTATATAAGAGAATATTATCACGTCTCATATTATAGTGAATTCTTAGTTAAATATTATTGTCAATAAAGTTATTCATCATTGTTGTTTCTTGTTACTATTGTTGTTGTTATCATTATTATCATTATCATTATTATCCCATAGCGCTTGATTCGTATGCATTCTATTAATAAACCCCTTTGATCGAGACAAACTGGAGTTATGATCTCGCCTTCTAGACCACTGATCACTCTACAGGCAAAATCTGTCTTATTAAGGAAGCAATTCGATGCTAAAGTAAATTTTGTTGGAGATGAAAAGGAAACACCGACTGCCAATTTCCGGTCTTTGGCAAAGTCAAACGAATCTATCTTGTTTTTAAAGAATCGCCGAATCGCCGAAAAAACTTGCTTTATAAGTTGGTCTAATCTATTCTCACAAGTGCGTCAAACAAAAACCTAATTTTAATTAATGGAAAGTAAAGTAGGGAGCAAAAAAGGACAATGTATCTGTGTTTTTTCCGACATTTTATTAAACAGCTGTTTTAGTCCTTATTCTACTAAGTATAACGTTCATTGTGCTCCACTTCAATTTTTCCCAGGGGGGGGGGGGGGGGGGCAGATATTTCACTTATATTAATCAAGGAATATTATAGATCAGGCTATTGAAAAATCTTTTTTCTCCATGAAATTAAAACCACTGCAGTAAAAATTGAGAAAGCTGAAAAAGACCCCGAAGAGCCATAAGTTGGACACTCATTTGTGCGCTGTTTATGAGAGGAATAGGTTTTTCATAGTCTACCCTTCTGCCTTAAATGATAAACTATTTCTCGGCAAGACTAGGTGATCAGTTGCATGAGGAACCTAATGATTGGATAATTAGAGCACGTGATTTAAAAGGGAACAACGACTACCGGCTGATGTGTTCTTTGGACTTTCACAACCAGGACGTCTTATGTCCATAAGCCTTTGACTATATTATGTTTCCTTGACCAGTGAAAATTGAAAGAAGAATGATCTATTTATTCATGAAATGTTTATCAGTTGTTACATCTCGTTTACATTTAAAGTAGTAAGTGGAGAAAATGCCTTTGCGGCATTTAAAGCTTGTGGTTTAAGAAAGTAATACAAAAAAAAAAAAAAAAAAAAAAAAAAGGAGAAACGTTATGTTATATACAGATCAGGTCAAGTAAAGGGCCATGCATTCGAAAACCTTGAGAAAATTGACTACTTGATTAATCCTTTGGTTATTCCAGTGATGTTCAACACTTTTCTAACTCCCCATCTGAATGTGCACACTTTATCCCCTCTATTATCTACTGTTGTTACTTGTATAGAACTACTCCACTTCTTTGCAACAGATTTGGCTCTCGTTTCTAAATGTCTTGGACCGACTTTCAATAGCTCATGGTGTCCAACAACCTTGTAACAGTATCAGGATCAGTTGATATTTGTGGTTTGCAATGACCCCGTTGGAATTACTAAGTATTGCAATAGGAAGACAAGCCTAGTATCACACTGTTTATGAATACATTATACATTATACTTATATAACATATACCTAATTTCAAATTCTTGGAAAGCCTTGAAATAAAATAATTAGTAATTTGGTTTTACGTTTATCATTGAAAAAAATGTTCTAAAGATTCCGACGAGTACCGTTTTAATTTCCAGAAACTCTCACTTACACTCGACGAGGTAAACGAAACGGAGCCAAGCGCAAGAGATTTTCCTGCCAGAGCTGGTATGTAGTTCGACAACAGGTTGACTTTATTAACTAGTGCAAAGTTTGAGGCTTTAGTGACTATGGTAATATTGAAAGTACTGTGCTGGTGAAATATTTGACCACTTTTCTTACTTTCGAGAATAGGATAAGGTCGAGAGTACCTTTTGTAAAAGGAAAGAATAAATAAGTAATAACAATAATAATAATAAAAAAAAGAAATCAAATGAAATAGAAAAGGTAGGTAGAAGAAAAGAGAGTTTGGTTGGTTGTTCTCCAAAACACATTTTCATGAGGTTTGACAATATCAAATGCTAAATAGTAATCAAAGATGTTCAAAAAATGTTGTTTAACAATTTTTTGGAAGTAATGAATCATCAAAGGCAACTGTACGAAGGCGATGGGAAGGTATTGTTTAGCACCCGTAGAGACATTTCGCATTCATTGCCAATAGCAGGGGGTGATGGGTTGTAATTAAGCTCCAACCAGATGGCTCTTCAAGTCTCTTCTTTCCAGAAATCCTTGCAATGATTACAATAAACTTTTCTCAGGAGAGTTTATCACGCGTTCATCCGAATGAATGACAAACCATTGATATTGGTCTTGATGTTCAGCGGAGTGAAGCTTAAAAGGTACTATACTGAACAAGTGCTTATACTGACCCGTGATAGCGTTAAAGCATGATATTTTACTGAATACAGAAAATTTTAAGCTAAAGCTTAAAGCTAAATAATTCGTATCTGCCTTATTAATATCAATAAAACATGACCAGAGTAACGACTAAAGATTAGAACTCATGAACCGTGAGGTATAGCCCTTTGGTTTCGTTACATATGTCCGGCATATATATGATTTTTTTTCGCGCCAAAAATATAATCCCAAAACAGTCAGTATTCAGGATCTGCCAAAACTAGTTATTTAAGCGACATATATACGCATTACTAGAGCATTAAACTCGGCTAATTCTGCTGCCGGTCGTAAAACCGTGAGTCATATTGAATGAAAAAACAAGCATAAGCAAGTAATTACCATTCGAAAGAAATGTTCATAAAAATATTGATTATGCTGGGCTTTTGTTCCGATCGTTTTTATCAGTTGGATTGGAAAACCAGTAGACGCGATCGATTCTCAATGATCTAGGTTGTTATGCCTGATAAAACTGTTTTAGGTTGTTATTTTTTAATTCGAGATATCACAAAGCTAAGTTAAAAGCCAAAGAGATAAATAGTTCTGCTTATTGAGGTTTTTATCCGCGTATTTTTTTTTCCTGAAATGTTTTCCTCTGGTTTGACTCGCTTTGTCAAATTATGTCAGCTCCATGCAGATGTAAACAGCTCTGCTTGGATCATCTTTTGAGGAAAGTCGACGTCGCGGGTTTTTAGATGTTTAACCTCGTCGATATTCGCTTTTCTACTCAAAGAATCAAACAGACACTATCATGACCTCTATAAACGAGCATTTCCACTACGATTTGAGAGCGTTTCTAAATAATTCATAGATTTGAACACGATTTTCCATCTCTTGTACTGATCAATGACAATGCAGACTGCCGTTGTACTATCTCTTCCCAAAAGAACCGAGAATGTCCAAGTGTATGAAATATATCTTAACGCTTTCGTATTTATATTTGTAGTATATCTAAGATTGATTACGTGATATTTCTAGTCAAAAGGTTTTGGTTGAATTGCCTCTGAAAAACTAGAATGAATTATAGGAGCTAGTAAGAAAAAAAAACACGGTTTATCGGGAGACAAGCCGGAATTGAAGAAAAAGATCCTGAAAAATTCCCCGTAGACGGTTTGGTTTTTACCCACTATAATATATATAAAGCAACTCGGAAAAATAACTTGCAATTTAGTTATGGAAATTTACAACGCACCAGATAGTTTTATTGGCTGGTAAGACCCAACGAATTCGGAATTATTGCATCTGGCCATCTCGCTTGTCAAATGTGCTTTTCTTGGGTTTAACTTCCGTTAAGCATCTATACTGGCCGACTTGCGTACATATTATGTATCTACACTGAGCTGGCCACTCAACTTACCTATTTTTCCATCCTGATTTACGTCGAATCGTCGAAAAACACAGGCGGCTAGTTTGGTCGCATCGCCCTGGCGAAACACTTTCTTGTACATTTCGATAAACTGTTCCTTTGTAAGGTAGCCACTCGGGCAGTCTTTGAGAAAACCTTTGTACCAGGATTTCAGTTCCTTCTCGTCAAAATTAGTGCGTCTCATAAGATCGTTAAGCAGCTGAGGATCCAGCTTACTCTGCTTTTTCCCCATAACGACTCAACTTCTCACGCTAAACAATAAAAGTAAAACTGTAGTCAGTCGCCACAAATACCCCAACAATTCCTCAATGTCTCTCCGATTTCAGATATCAAAATCAAATGTTTTCTGGTAAAATTTAACTCGACTCTTAGTGTGAGCAATCAGCCGTCTTAAAGTCGCTCGATCACTTGTGTTATTCAACCAGATACTCCACATCACCTGTCCATAGTAACTATGGTACCAAAGATTGCCCCTCGGTCCCTTACTGGGGATTAAAGTAAGTTTGAATACGTCGAGTGCAAAAAGCTTCATTTTGCATATATTAGTAGGACTGTAGCGGTATATTTACAAAACATATTCAAAGCTTT
This sequence comes from Actinia equina, assembly GCA_011057435.1. Taxonomy (NCBI): domain Eukaryota; kingdom Metazoa; phylum Cnidaria; class Anthozoa; order Actiniaria; family Actiniidae; genus Actinia; species Actinia equina. Next base: position 133,542 of record WHPX01001272.1, read on the forward strand.
AGGCTTTTTTAGTTTTGTGGCCAAATGCTCGTTTGACTATTTAAAACCGGGGAAAAAGAAACAGATATATATATTTGGCTGGATTCCAAAACTTTGCTTTTCGTTTTTTGTAGTTCTTTACATTCTGTGGTATTTGTGGTGTGGCAATGGATTGTTAATTTCCAAGGCGTCAAGAAACAACTTTATGCAATGACCAATGGACGTTCTGAGGTACAGCGAACATAGAATCCGTGATTTGCCACTGCATTAGACACCTCACCAAAACAAAGCGCGATCTAAATTTTCTCGGCGAAAAAAATTTTTGAAAAAAAAGCTCCATTATCACTCAAAGCAAGAAGAATATCTCCAATTAATCTGTTTTTAATATCTCGGCCAGCCAATCAGGATCTCGAAAACATGTCCGCTAATGATTTTAAAAGTGAACTGAGTGTTTTTATCTGCAAGCCATCCATTCATTTCACCAGTTTTTATCAATCGCTTTAGCACTCCAATAATAAAGAACCGATGACGTCAACCACAGTTTTTTCTTACACTAGTGAACTTTAACCAATATAACACTAAGCTAAATATAGCTTGCATTCAAAGAGTTTTTTTGATTAAAATACATATATTCCCTCTTTCTAAAAAAGATATAGCATCAGTGATAAAAATCGCATCCAAAAAACACTGAAATCTTATCGCTTGGGTGTACAATGTATACTGGAGCATGTTAAATAGAGAAAGTCAGTAGAAAGAATAAATATCTCTCTTGTTACTCCACACAAGAATTATCAAACATCTATTCTATTTGTAAAATTGCCAAGTACATGGCTCTATTGATGATTGGTGCTTTGTAAACAGTATTATAATTTCTCCTCAGATAATCAGAAAACAAAGATAACCGTTACCTTATCTTCAAAAGAACTGAATGTTTTTCAGGTACAGTGCTGCAGAATTTTTTGGCTTTGGTAGGCAAATCCTTTGTACAAGTCCTTATATATGCTCTCGGTATACTTACCACACGAAGTAGGATTGTCTAGGACTAAATTCAATTATCAAAATGATCAATAGGTCTCATTGTTCTACAGCTGCTAGGTAAATACGTCAAAGACCAGTCGAATAAACCAATTGTAATGGACTCTTATCCATCTATCAGCCGCCGTCGTCAGTTGCGCACATGACCAAACCGAATAATTCATGTTTGTATTTTGGCGGCTTTTCCTTGAGTGTCAGTGTTCATTCGTGGTATGAAGCATTAACCATCAAAATTAAATTATGTATAATTCGGAAAATTATCTTCATAATTATTATCACGATAATAGTTCAGCCGAGCACGCCTCGCTGGGATGCCATGCTTATGGGATAAATTAAAATAAACCTTTTTTAGTTCAGACATCCTGAGCTGAATTAATAGTCTGAATAAGGAGGGAAAACTAATGAAGAAGGTATATACATCGAAAGACAAGACTGATGAACTGGAAACGGTTGATAAGAAGTTAAGAAGATTAAAATTGAAAAAAATAAATCCTTTCAAATGAATGAAGGCCTATTTCGCGGTTCCCATTTTTTCACACTTCTTGGTAACAAATGGCTTATTATGCATCAAAAAACTGCTCTGTAAAGGCTGACGACGCGGTGAAGTCGCAGCACAGTTGTTCCTATTTTCTGTATGCACATATTGCTTTCTCTCGTCCCATACATTTTACCTCTCACTCTTTCTCTTTTACATCTCTACTTTCTTTTTTCTCTTCTCTACCTTCTTCAATCAAAAATGGCTCAAAATCGGCATTTGCATTTTTAAGACCATACCTTTTTTCCCTCAATCAACCTGGCAGTAGCTTCCGTCTCTAACATCCAAGTGCCTTTAAGTCTGTCTCTAGCAACTTGCAGACTTGCTTTTATGGTTGCCATAACGACAAATGAAGTCACAATATTTACAGAGGAAAGTGAGGTAAGCGTTTGGTTGGTTGGTTTAAATAAGATTGTCTCCTGACGCATCATTAAAAATACATGTTTTTTCACAGGATTACACTCAGATCGACCGAGATAACAAACTCCGTTTATTCTAAATAATAATAAATAAAAGAATTGTACAAAGAAATGCATAGAAAAAGAACCGATAAAGCTGCCTTTGTCGAAATAGATGTGAAGGTATAGGCGAGTGTATATAGAAGGAAACAAGAGAAAGGAAGATTGTGGATCAAGCTAACGTGACAAACGCAACGTGTTAACCTACATAAAACAGAATAAATCAAATTGTATACGACTAATGAGAATGAAAAAGTAAATAGAGATATGGGGGAGAAAGAACCAAAGAATTGGCGAAAGTCAAGATAAATGAAATAAAAGCATCCCAAACATATGTTTGTTTGGGCAAAAAAGGACAGAGAAGAACCGGAGGGGAAAAAAAAAAGAAAGAAAGAGAAATTGGAAAAAAAAGATAAATGAAAAAGAATCGGAACTACATAAAGCAAGTAATGTAGATGTTATTAGCTACACTCTTCCATGTACACAATGACACTTCTCTGTACATATTTTTTAAATAATTCAGAGCCTACAAACATCTACTAAGCTTGTCATGATAATGAGTACTGTCTAGTTACCGAGCATTGTTGCACACAATCTGCACCAATAAAGAAATATACCCATTAAGTACTATTTCTTAAAAATGAAAAAAAAAAAAAAAAAACAAAACTGTAGGACAATTCTCTCCTCTAAATGTTAGTTAAACAATTTTAAACGATCTGGATTTTGTTGCTCTCAGTCTCAGTTTTACCTGAATAACTGTGAATTTTTCGCGCCTTTGGTTGTATAGCTTAACAGATAATCATAGTTATTTCGTGATTATGTTGAGGATGACTTCCACCCGGCCTTTAACTAGCTTTGAGCTTTTGGCATGTTTAACAGGTAAGACAAGCAGAAATAAAGATGTCAATAAAGATATCTCATTTTCTGTTGAATTAAAGTAATTGATATAAATACTGTCATCAAAAGTTCGTAGTTTATACATATCAATAAAAAAAGAACTTTCCTGTTCAATTTCAGTGCAAACTTAAATAATTAAAATTCTACATCCCACGATGTTTTAATATTTCATGGCAGTCCATTTCGATTACTGACCACGTTAATTCATTTATTCTTTAAACTTCAGAAAAACAATTAAATACCCTTCTCTCAAATAATCAGCACAAGCAATTAAAAATTACAAACTGCATGCAGGATATACGAAAATAATAATAACACACAGCCATGGATACTTTTATATGATGCAACAAAATTATTCTAAGGGAAGGACAATTAATCGATGTCACTAGCAAAAAGGGTTTATAGTTTTTGTTATCGAAGCTGTCTGTCTTCGTTTTCATATGTTTTCTTCCTTTTTTCTTTTTCATATCTTGTTGTTGTCGCTGTCACCCCCGGCCGTACACGCCTTTCCTTCCATTCCATTCCCCATTGTTTTGTTCTGTCGTGTTTAATTTACTCGGGGAAAACCTAAGCCACACCTCTAAGACAAAACGGTTTCGTTAAAATTGTCCTGGTGTTTGAATTTACGTGGGAAGTGTTAGTTAAGTGAAAGATATAAAAACCCAAATAAACCTATTGTGGTTTGTGATCCCTTAGCGGTGCAATTACTCAGATTAAGGCATTTTTTCACAGATGCTGGAAAACCAGAAGGAAAATTATACTCACGCAAGCCTCATGTGTGTCCGCAGTCATGTCAAGGTTCGTGGTGATGATCAATCGATTCCTACACTGTTGTCAAGTTAAGTTTTGGATGTTATCATGAGAGGAGTAATAAAGGATTTATATTGACATCTTATAGTATATTATTGGAAATAAGTAGATGCTATATCTAGGGGACGGATCTATTTGCAGAAGATTCGAGTATAAACACACACTAAAATAATTACACTTTTATTATTACTGTAAAAATTCAAAAGATAATTACTTGACATTGATTATATGTTCTCGATATTTTTTACTTGTAAGCGTTGAATAATAAGTACGTTTAAATACCAAATTAGGAATAGACCGTTTTCTCAAGGTTGCGTGCGCATTCAACTTGACGGGCCGCAAAATTGAAAAACGCAAATTCAGTAAAATCGAGAAGCCAGTTTTATATTTAAAGAGGAGAATAATCGATTTTATGAATTCTTATCGAAAACATTTCATAGCAAGGCATGATGATACTCGTGTTCTGGTTTCGTGGCCCGTCAAGTTCTTTAAATTTGGATTTAGTTTAATACACAGTTTAGGGTCGATATCCGTATAATAAAGCCGTGAATAAAAACCATATCAGTGAAGTGATACGATATCACTTCACGGTAAACTGGGAACTGGAATGTTTTTCATTTTATCGACCTTAAATGTGTAATAAACAAATTATTACATGTTAAGAACTTGATATCGTTTTTATTAAAACGATATCAAGTTCTTAACATGTGATAATCTCTATATATTAAAATTAAAAACTAAAAGTATTGAATTTGCTAAATGGTTTATTTCCTCAAACACCTTGGAATTCCTGAATAAACAAGGTACTGGTTTTAAATTGTTCATTAATGATTACTGTGAATACGCGTAAGGATATCATGAAGATTAGCATAACACTGATTAACGTCATACTCGAATAACTCTTGATTGCTAAAATTTCGGAGGTTGCTTGCCCCCATTGCTTCTCGTTGATGTCTCCAATACGCTGATTGGGGACTTTAACGAGAAGACCCCAGGAACCCTATACAAATCTTAATTGATCGTAAAAAAATACTTTTCACATGAGTATGCATGGAATTTCATATAAGATGAATGCATTTTGAATTATTTATTTGTAGGTGTGATTCCAAGGGAGGGATTCACCTAACCACAACTTCTAAGAAAATAATGCAAAGTACGTGAGTGGTTGATGCACGGAATTTATTACTAATAGTATGGCCCATAGCTTAAAATGCTAATAACCGATGAACCTAGCTAAAAATACCTCTTCCTCGAGTAGTATTACTATTTTATTTTCACTATATAGCTGCGCAGAACCTTTTCTCTTTCGGAGTGGTATACGCATCAATGCTTAACCCTTTACTAGCTGTGAATTAATATCGTAAAATGATTATATAATTAATGGCAGACAGCTGATCATGCGTTCTATTAATGTACTGTCGCCTCATAATGAGAATAATATGTTTTCAAAAATCTTATTGATTAGATTCGAGTCGCCTTACACTAAAATGCGCTTTAGAACCTTCCTGACTGCACCATGTTGGTAAAATTGATGTTCTCCATGAATGCTGTTGTCAGTATTTAGTTCAGTAAGTATTATACAAATATGCATTAATGGTAGTGTTAGGCTAGTTCTATTGTGTGTATACGTATGACTTCGTATAGTAACGTTATACTATTGGGACAGTATAATTAGAGTACTGTATGTATAATGCGGAGTGTGTGTTTGAATGTAGAGTGTGCGTGTAGTATATGATTCTTGGATGGCATATCTCACTTTTTGTACATCGACCACACATTGTGTTTTAATGTACCTTAATTACTCGTGCAAACTCCTCATAATTCTTAAACCTCGCTACTAATTACACAAAACGAGAACCTCATCCAATTGGTGAAGATCGAACCTCTTTGACTCCTTTTTAACACAATGGCGTCACATAGGTATAACTTTTAAAAAAAAAGTACACTTGTTAACCTGCTTCGGAAAGTGACGTCATCGTGGAAATTTGAAATTATCAGATTGAATAAGATCAAACTAGTTAATTGATATTATCAGTACGTTTAGTGCAAAAAAGGACTATATTCATTTGTATAGTTGGTGCAGCTTACTGCTGTTTACACTGTTCCTTGTCTTTGGACGAGCGTCCTGAGCTTCTTCTGTCATTTTTTGGATTACGATCTGCAGATTGTTTACGGTCTTCGTATCTTGTACTGCTCATAGGAGCATCATCATCAAAGCTGATTTCTGATTCTGCTGTCTTTGCTTCTGATGCCTCGATATTTTCATCAACTCTGTCCTTCGAGTAGCGTGGACCGTTGCGCTTTCTCTCGTATTGATCGTCATCAAATGGAACCTCTATCCCTTCTCTTATTCTTCCTGATGTCCTACGAGGGGCGGACTGCACCTTGGGATTTTTGGATACGGTCATTTCAATAGGATCTTCTTTTACTGGTCCATTTCTTTCTGGAGCAGGTTTGTCGATCCCAGATCCTTCAGAGCTTAGCTTATAGAGGCTCCTCTTTTCAGGTTGGAGCTGATTTTCTGTGTATGACACGTATCTGGATGGGACTCTTGTTCGTCTGTCAACGTCAAATATCAGCGTTGTAGACGAAGAAGGGTCAGTAGTTGCTTGGCTTTCTCGCAGCTCCTGAATTTGTTTTTCGTATTTTTTCAGTAGATCTTCCAGACTTTTGATCTTATTATTCCTTATCTCATTGTCATTTTCAAGCTCAGCCAGACTCATTTTGTAGTTGTTGGTAAGCTCGATTATTTTATTTTCCAGATTTATTTTCTCCTCATGAAGTTCGCCGATGTTTGATTCCTTTATTCCAAGGTCATTTTCATTTTCAGCAAATTCTTTCTTGAGAGACTCCAACTCTGCTTGCAGGTTCTGGATATCGATCTCGTCTTGTAGTTTTTCAGCGCGAAGTTTTTCAATATGATTAGCCTTATCAAGAGCATCTTTTCGGTATATCTCACTCTTGTCACCCATATTTTTCAAATGAATTTCAAGGTCGCCTGTCCCTTTCTCTAATCTATCTCTGTATTCCTCAACTTGCTCTTGAAGTCGAGCGATTTCTTTGTCTTTGAAAGCATTCTGGTCTTCCAATTTCCTATTTCTCTTATTCAAGGCATCCAGGTCAGCTTCAATTTCAGACAAATTCCTCCCACCAGCGCGACTTGTGTTGGCCGTATCTCCAAGCTTAAGCATCAGCTCTTTTATATCATCTTCCTGATCTCGGACAGTGTCTTGTTCTTTTTTAAGATTCACTTCCAGTTTAGAAATAGTTGCTTGAAGGTTGATCATTTCATCACGAAGCATTGCATTGCGCCTTTCTACATCTGCCTTGGAATCTTCAGCTTCGTTTACCTTGTCTTCTGCAGACTTCAAACGATAATCTGCATCAGCAAGCTTTCTCTGAACGTCTACAAGTTCCCTTTGAAGCTCGTTTTCGCGGTCCTGGTATTTTCTTCTCAAGGTATCAGCTGATCCATCTTTTTGGTCTATTTTTGCTAGCTGCTTCTCCAAGTCTGCTCGCTTCTTTATAATTGCTTGTAGCTCTCTGTCTTTCTGAGCCATGTCTTCTTTAAGGTCGTTTATTTCAATGACAAGAGATTCTTTTTCTTGTTTTAGTAATTCATTCTCCGTTCTTTGTTCAATAAACTTCTTATTCGCGAGATCAAGCTCATAGAGGGCTTTGTCTTTAGCTGTTTCAAGATTCTTGTTGTCCATCTCAAGTTTTGTGAGGTGCTTCTTCAGGTCATTGAGGCTTTCTTCTGCTTTTACCTTTTGAAGGTGTTTTTCATGCAAATCTTGTTCGAAATCTTTAAGCCTTTGTTCTGCACCCTCTTTCTCTAATTGAAGCTGGTCTCTATCTCTTTTTGCTCCATCTAGTTCATCAAAGTCAAAAGGTTCACTCTCAACAGCTTCTACCATAGCAACCTGTATTGGAGCCACTTGGTTTTCAAGCTGGCTTTTCAGACGCATGATCTCGTCTCTTGCCTGCTGTAGGTCTCTTCTCAGACTTTCATTTTCCTCCCTTAGGTCTTCGTTTTCGGCATTCAATGAGTCATACTGTGCCTGTAGCTTGTGAAGTTGAACCTTTAGATCACTCTTCTCCACATTTACCTTTTCTTTTTGAGCTCGTAAATCAGAAAGTTCTCGACGAAGAGTGTTGATTTCGTTTTCAAGATCATCGCGTTCTTTCTCTGAAAGTTCCATTTTGTATTTGTGGTCACTTAGCTCTTTGTTCACGGCGTCGTAATTTTGAGTTGAATCATAGGAATGCCTCTTGAGGTCTGCCAATTCCTTCTTCAGTCTGTCGTTGATTTTGTTCGTTTCGTCAAGGAGGTTCTGCAATTGATCTAGCTTCAACTGAATCATCTTGACATCATCTTCAAGATCCCACACTTGGCTCTTTAACTTCTGGTTTTCTTTTTCCGCTTGAGCTTTTCCTTCGAGTGCCGCTTTTAGAGCCGCTTCAAGCTCGGATATCTTACTCTCAGCCACAAGGTAGTCCTTGTACTTTGAATCTGGTCCATCGTGATCTGCAAGTGCTTGTTCCAAGACTTCAATTCTATTATTTGCTTCAGCAAGATCATCCGTCAAATCGTCAATCTTCTGTTCTGACAGCTTGTTTTGATTCTGAAGGCGAGTTATCATATTTTGCAGAGATTTCAGTTCTTGTTCAATGGCAGCATATTTCTTTCGCCATTGAAGAAGCTCATTTTTGTCTGCTTTGTGATTATCTTGAGCACTCTTAAGACTATCTTCGAGCTCAGTTATCCTGTTATCGCGACAGTCCAAGCTGTGCTCCAGCGAGTCCTTCTCACGTTGGTATTCGCCAATTTCATTTTCCAATTTTCCGATTTTCTTCTTCAAGATAAATAGATCGCTCTTTGCATCTTCTTTTTCTCTCAGAGCACTTTGGAAGGACGATTCGAGCTCACCGATCTTCTTTTGTGTTACGACTTCTCTTCCTTTCTTGGCCTTTCTTGCGTCTGCATTTGCAAGTTGCTGTTGAAGGCCATCGTACTTTTTCTGTAAAATAGCGAGATCATTTTTCAGCTTGTTGTTTTCATGTCTCAATGAATCCAACTGGATCTTAAGTTCGAGATTTCTTTTAGATGCGCAGCGTGTTCTTTTTTGAGACGGTCCCTCTCTGCTTCCAGGGCCTCATTTCGTGCTTCAGCCTGGTGGAACTTTTGAGACGTCGTCATAAGCTCGAGTTGTAATTTTTCGATCTCTCTCTGAGCATTTTGGTAGTTGTTCTTTAAGTCGCTAATAGTATTCTGTAGAGTCAAGATATCGCTCTTAAGCTTGTCATTAGTCATTCTTGTATGCAACCAGCGCATTGCCCCTCGGCGTTATGTTGTCCGCCCTTTCCCTCAAAAGAAGTTGAAGTCGTGCAACCTCATCTTGACTCTTCTGGTAATCATCTCGATATTTGGCCACTTTCTTTTTCAAAGCTGATATTTCATCGCCCACGTTATTACTGCCAGATCTCAGTTGGTCAATTATACTGTCTCTATCCATAAGATCCTTCTTAAGAGCTTCAATCAAAGCCTGTAATTCTGCAATTTTTTGTCGCATCATGTTTTTCTCTTCCTTCGCTTTTCTCACTTCTATTTTTGCGTCGTCTAAGTCCGACCTCATCTGTGCGTTGTTCTTTTTGGCATTCTGAAGCTCACGTTCAAGCTTCTACAATTCTTTCTTGAGCGTCTTGAAGGTGCTCATTAAGGAAATCGTTATCTTGAATTTTCGCCCTAATCGTCATCTCATCGTCAGCCAAATGTTGTTTGGCCACGAAGAGCGCTTTGTCTAACTCGTCTCTCTTGGCATGGGATTTGTCTAGTGCGTTATTGGCTGACAACACATTTTCTCTAAGTTTTCTAATCTCTCTTTCCTGTGCTTCTATCTCCTTTTTCAAATTTTCAATGAGTTCATCTTTGACATTTGAATCCTGTCCTCCGTTTTCTAATATTTTCATATATTCTTGGATCTTTCGTTGAGCTTTATTGAGCTCTTCTTCTTTGACTTGAATATCTTCTAGAGCATCTTCCAATTCGCCTTGTAAGCTGCTTTCGCTTATTACTTTCAGCGTCAAGCTGGATCTCAACGTCACTAAGTCGACTGTTAGCGTCATCAGCACTCTTTTTTAAGATATCTAGCTCTCTGACTGCTTCGTCATATTTATCTTCCAACGGTTTATAGTCTCGCTTTATTGCTTCCAATTCTTTCTCGAGGGCAAGGTTTCTGCTGCTGGTATGGTCCAGTGAGGCCTCAAGCTTGGACTTATGTCCATGTGAGTCAACAAGCTGGTCATTCAAAGATCGCTTTTTGTCATCCAGTAGTCTGTGGTCAGCTTCAAGCTCTTTAAGCCTTCTTTTTAAGTCCTGATTTTCATATTGAAGTCGCTTCATTTCATCAGCATCACCAAAGTCAAAGTTAGGGTTGGACTCGTATGTAGCCTGGACCTGTTCTACTTGAACTGGTTGGATTACGGGTAATTTATCCATGGACGCCAATTGTGCTTTGAGGTCAGCAATTTCCGATTCTAGAGCTTTCTTATTGTCCCTGAGGTCATCTATGTCTTTTTCGTTTTTATCTAGTTCGTCTTCAAGTGCATGCAGTTTATCCTGCAAGTTGTCGTAGCGACGTTTACTCTCGGCAAGCTCATCTTTTAGCTTCCTTATTTCGGCCTCGAGGTCGTCGTTTTCCTCCTCCGTTTCTTTTCTCTTTGCAATTGCTTCTTGCAATCGATATTCAAGGTCTTTTATTTTATCAAAAGCATCTTTAGCATCCTCAATTGCACGTTCCCTTTCAGAGGCCAGCTTCTGATTTGCAGCTTTCAGCTGATTGATCGTGTTCTTCAAAGACATGTTATCCTCTAACATCTTCGCTTGTTCTGCTTTCAAATCATCATTAGAGTCCCTGGCTGTTTCCAAACTTGCCTTCAGTGATTCAACTTGATCTTCTAGATATTCTTTTCCAGCTTTGAGCTTTTTTATCAAAGATTCACGATGATTGTTTCTTGGTTATGCTTGTCTACAGCTAATCTATGCTCCACCAGCTCCTGGTCCATGTTCAAAAGCTCGTCTTGGTGCTTGTTAACTCTGTCACTGACATTACGCAGCTGATTTTTTAGAGACCTTATTTCAGCTTCATCTGATTCTGCTTGTGTTTCAATCGCGGACAATTTACTCGGTCTTCTCAGCGAGGTCTTTTTTCAGATCATCGTTCTCTCTGTTCAATCGACTCAGAGCAAGCTCTGCTTCTCTAAGTTTCCTTTGCAGTGCGGCATTTTCGTGTTGCAGGTCTACCAGTTGTTCATGAATGTGCTTGTTTTCAGCTTCGGATTTATTAAACTTGCCGCGGTAATTCTCAAGTTCTTTTCTTAGTGCGTTTTCTCGATCTTCTCCCGCTTTTAATAAGGCCTCTAGTTCATAAACCCTGTCGTCGTCTGGGGCCGATTGAAGATTGTCCTCGAAGCTCATAGGAATAGAGGACTCAACGACACTTACGCTGACGGGAGTTACTGCGTTCAATGAAGCTCGCTCTAACTGTGCTAAGAGTTCCTGAATCTTTTCCTTGTTGATATCATTTGCATGCTTGCTGGCTTCTAACTGTTTTCGCAGGGAATTAATCTCATCTTCCTAGAGCCTTCTTTTGCCTCTTCAAAGCATTATTGCTGGCTTCTTTATCCTTAAGCACAGCAGTAAGATCTTCGCATAGTCGATCTTTGTCTTTCAGTTGGTTTTGCGCTTGTACCAGGTCGTTTTTCATTTTACGGTTTTTGGTCTGCAACTCCTCACTTTCATGCTGGTAATAGGCTTTCTCTTTCTCGAGATTACTAACCTTTGTTTCAAGATTACTTAGCTTGTAGGTCAAGGAACTGATATCTTGTTCCAATAATTCTCTTACATCCTTTAGGTCATGTATAGCTGCTTCAAGTTCAGCTATTCTGTTTCGTGCGTCAGAAAGCTTTTTAGCGGAGTCTTTCTTTTCTTGAACGAGAGAGTCATTCTTGGCGTTGGCCGAAACAAGTTCACGGCGAAGTGATTCTAAGTCAGATTCAGCAGCTCTAAGCTTGGAGCTAAGATCTTCAAGAGATCCTTCGTGTTTCCTAACTATTTTTCCAAGACTTACATTCGCCTTCTCTTCATGCGATGCTTTCATTTCTGACTTATTTTTGCCTTCTTTTAGATCGATGATGGTCCTGTTGGCATCACCCAGACTGTTTTTGAGATCATCTCTTTGCTTCGTTAGTAAGTCGACGTTATCCTGGAGTTTAGAAACTTTTGGTCTCAAGTCAGCCAAAAGCTCAGCTAGTTCATTTTTGTCATCAGCAAGCTCGTCGTTTTCCTTTTCCAGAGTGGCACATTTTTTCTTGAGATTGATGAGTTCTTTTCTGATCTCTGTGCTATCCTCGTCTTTTCCTTCCAATTCCCTCATCAGTGCATCAATCTTGTCATTTTTATCTTTGATTTCGCTGTCTAGCAAAGCGTTATCCTTCCTCAAAGCATCATTGTCTTTTTCAAGCTTATAAACCTTTTGTCGCAGAGTAGATAAGTCCTTCTCAAGTTCTTGAACCTTAAAGATGTTAATGTCGATACTTTGGGGTGCCTTCTCTCCTTTGATTTCCTTTCTCATGCCTTCAAGGTTTTTCAATTTCTCCAAGAGTCCCGCCACTTGTACCTCTGCATCATTTCTCTCCTTGGTAGTGCGATCAAGTATTGCATTCAGTCTTTCGATCTCTAAATCCTTCTCATCGCACTTCCTTTCGAAAGTTTTGATATCTTCTTCCTTGGCATCGCACTGAGCTTGCGCTTCGGAAAGGTCTGCTTTGCAGTCGTCGATATCCTCGGTCAGATCTCGCACCTTGTTTCTGAGATGGTCAATGGTTTGGTCTTTATCGGCTATCTCTTTCTTCAAGCTATCAATTATTCCTTGGTACTCCATTGCTTGCTTCTTTGAATTTGCGGCATCGTCTCGTAACTTATTGGAGCTCATAGATAAATCATTGGCTTCACTTTCATAGACAGCTCTCTCTTTGTGTGTGTTGTCGAGCTCGTCCTCGAGAACATTCAACTTTCTGCTGCAAAGCCAATACTTGTGCATGCAAATCGTTACGTGCCTTTTCGGACTCTGCTAACTTCGATTCCAGCTCTGAAACCTGTCAAAAGAAAGTTTGTTTGATAAAAAATATATAATTGCATTTTATATCAGTATAGGCATTTTACTGGGCTCCACATAACGATGCACTGACTTATCAAATCTCAACAATGCTACGTAAACATTGGATGCAAGCTAACTCATCAGTCGTTACACATGGCTTGCCTGTTCTTTCGAAGCGATCAATCTTCAGGCACGCTAGCCTAAACCATAAATCTAAAAGCTACTGATGCATCTAACTATTCTAGCTGTGGAATTTGTTTTGTAGCAATAAGAATATAAATTAATTGCCTTGTAGTCGTTTGTGTGAACATATATAGTTGACACCCACTACCATAATGCTTTGCGAATTTTCTTTCTTATTCAAATTTTTATTTTCTAATGAGAAGAGTAAGAAAATTGGTGATAATTAACTGAACAAAAGAATGTGCGAAACAGGAGTCTGGTAGTAAAGGTCCATGACGCAATCATGCAAGTCTTATTACTGAGGACTTAAACGAAAGTATGAATATCTCTATTATTTTCCTACTCTTCACTTCTGTAAACCAAAATGCAAACAAAATCAGCTGCTGCAGCGCACGTGCAAATGCTGAGGTTACTCACGCTTATGCTAATTAGTGTGTGTTACTATTAGTGCCAAAGCCGCTAAATCTAATAATGGAAAACTCTGTTGCACCCAAAAGGGGTCACCTAATCTAATTCTTATTAACGGATTTTTGATATTAAGTACCTTGCGAGTATGGCTTTTCAGGTCATAGAGAGCGTTGTTTCTTTCATCAATAGTACTCTTGTGATCACTTTCCAAGTCACCGAGTGCCTTCTTGTGGTCTAAGGATTCTTCGTGCAGTTTTTCATTTTCAAGAATGAGTGCCTCAAGTTTTCCTTCGAGCTTGTACATGTCTTCATTACGATCATCTAATGCCTGCAAAGCAACCAGTCGAATCTTCTATCGATGTATTGAGCACTATTTTACGGAAAATTGATTCACAGATTTCTTATATATATATATATATATATATATATATATATATATATTTCGCATAAAACTACAAAGATTCAGTCCTTTCCAGGCTTTCTCTAACTGACATTTCTGATTAACTATGGATTCTGCAATTGAGAAGTCAAGTGTTACGTGCCCAGCTAAGATGAACCCTTCCTCACTTTTCTTTTGTAATTTTAGACCATGTCTAATATTCAAATAGTTTCGAGTCTAATATTCAAGTCCGTTTCTTCACTAGCAACGTTTGAGATGGTGCAATGGCTTTAAGAGAAAATTCAACAAGAAAATGAAAAGAAATTCAAAATTAAATATCTTGAAGAGCAAACCTTTTGCAAGTCAGCAATCTTGGCCTTCAACTCTTCAATCTGCTTGGTCTTTTTGGCACATTCCTTCGTCTTTTGTTCAAATGCCTTCTCCGTTTCAGAAAGTTTTTGTTGCAACATTGCTAGTTCATTCTTCAATTTTGCATACTTTCCTTTCTCATTCTCCAGTTCAGCAAGAATCTCGCTCTTCTGCCTTCCAAAGCTTTCTACCTGGCATTCTAGTTTTGTCACTTGACCTTTAGCATGACTGTAATTGTTTTGGAGCTCAGCGTTTTCGTACTCTAGACGATGTATCAGACTCTCCAATTCGGCCACCTTAAAAGTGAAATTAAAGTGAGTTAGAGGTCGGAATCCTGTTAATATTTCTTGGGATCAAAGAGGGTCTAACCTTCTGTGTCAATGCCATCTTGTCCTGATTTGCCTGCTCAAGTTCTTCCGAATCAAATCCAAAGCCATCTGGTGGGCCAGACTCAACTGCTTGAACGTTTTCGATGGTAATGACATCAAGATTACTCTCAACAGGCCGAGACTTTGCAAGTTCAAGCTCATTTTCAAGCTGCATATTCCTGCTTCTGGATGCTGCAAGCTCAGCCTCAAGGTCACTGATCTTCTGCTTCAAAGTTCTTTCATTTTGAAGCAAGTTTGTAATTTTGTTCTGAGACTTTTCGTAGGCATCTTCTGCACTGCGAAGCTTGCGTTGAAGAAGGAAGACCTACAGCAATGTTATTTATTATTGGATTAATCTTCAACTTGATCACAAAGGAACATTGTGGTTATAATCTCTATTGATAGCAAGTATTTTTTTACCGAATACCCGCAGTATTTTCTTTGGGTTGCAAGGAAAATACTGGTATTCGGTTCCTTGGGAAATAAACCCTTTTCGAGTTCCAAATTCCCGCTGTGTTTCTTGATTATAGACTCATTTACTCAGACTTAGTCTCGATTTTGTGAAAAATATTCACGTGTTTTAGTCAAGGTCCGTCAAGTTTCAAAGTGTTCGTATCGTTGAAGTTGTGCATTCTTTACTTTACCGTTGGTATTTGCGAGTAATTAGACACTGATTCGAGGCTAAGCCTGGGTAAATGAGTCTGTAATCAAGAAACACAAGTGGAAACCAACAAAATGAATAAGTTAAGTGTGAAGCGAGTAAAGCCTTAAAAAAAATCAGTAAAATTCCAAAAAAGTACCTGGTTTTGAAGGCTGTCTCTTTCTGTTTTCATTCCCTCGAGAGCGTCCTGCAGATCGTCATTGCTCTTCTGTACTGCAACTAACTCATGCTGAAAGTTTTCCTTCTGCTTTTGAGAGATTTCCAATGCAGTTTGGCTTTTTGACAATTCCTGTCGGAGTCCGTCAACCTTTCCTTCTAAAGAGATGATCCTGTTTTCCATTTTTCCGATTTGGTTATTTTTGGAAATGAGCTCTTCTTTCCTTGCGTCTGCTTTATTCTGGCTCTCGATCAAATCCCTTTGCGAGTTTCCGTACAGCTCCTTTAACTTCTTCAGCTCAATACGAAGTTTTTCCACCTTGTCTTTCAGTTCGGTCTTTTGCTTGTTCAAGTTATCAATCTGGAATTGAATTATTAGTTTCAATGAGTTGTTAATGAATTCATGGGGAATTAAAATTGTGTCATGTATGTCCTTAAATTTTATAAAAATTAAGACTAAAACTTGGAATATAACAATATTGTAAATATTCCTTTGCTTGTTCTTCTAGTTTATATAGCATTCTCAAACTCCGTTAGTAATTCATTAGCTAATTGGCCAACCAGATTATGTAGAATTGGTCAGATAGATTGGTTTTGAAACCAAATGAAACACAAGGTGAAACCGCTATTGTTTGAAATATTTTTAGCACTAGTGTCGAAAATATTTCTTAATCTACATATTGCCGGATTGGGTCTCAAAAGGACTAGAATTCCATGGCAACTTTCTACCCCTCCCTTCCCAACCTTACCTTTATCCATAGTTAATAGATTAACTATGCTTTATCTGTCTCTCTTATAACTTCCTACTTGTCAAGCATATTATTTATTTATTCTAACTTGAGCATACCGATGCTTGAACATGAACTAAGCATACCGATGCTTTTATCTACGACCTCGCGGTGCTTTCGAATGTTTTCTCGTGTTTGGAAACCCTGATAAAAAACTTGCACTAGTTGGTGAAATATTACTTACAAAAATGCTGGGATGAACGTTGATTGAAAGCATGCACACTACTGATGATGTAAACACAAGTATCACAAAGTAAAAAATATACCTGAGCCTCATATTTAGCTGTCTTCAACTGATTAGTTTTCTTTTGTGTTTCCAGCTCTTTCTGCAGCCTCTCATTCTCAGATAGAAGACCCTCAAGCTTGGCTTGTAGCTCGATGTAATCATTATGCAGTTCTTCTTTTTCAGCGGACATTTGATTATAACTAGCCTCGACTTTGAGCATCTCATCACGTGTGACGGTGTATTCGTCATCACCATGGCCTTGCAAAGTCCTGATGTCAAACTTTGCTTGATGAGAATTTAGTTCATGCCTAAAAACGAAATAAAACGATAAGCTTTTTTTGCTGCTTTTTTGTTTTGAGGGTGCGCACGTCTCTAAATAATGCGAACACGGTATTTCGCATCATACGTGTCATAAAGTTACGTTAATACAAGATTAGTTTTCTGTACTACTCACCTCAGGTCGTCTATCTCTCTTTCAAGAGTTAGTTTATCCTTTCTGAGTTGCGCAATGACCCTGTCTTTGCTCTCCATTTCCCTAGTTTGCGCTTCAAGCCTCCAGTCTCTCTCAACAATAAGTCTCTTGGAGGAAGCGTTCTCCTCTTGAAATTTCCTGCTTTCGCGCTTGGAAGTCCGACACTTGTCGTCTAAGCTGTTCTTTTGTCGCAAGAGTTCCTCGATTTGAAACTGAAGATTACGAATCTGCGATGTCGGGATAAAAGCATTATTGTTAATATTACAGTGGATTAAAAACCTAGCAGATACAAACTGTAATGAAACGAGTAAAAAACGTCTGCGCATGCTCTAAATCCTTATGCAAATTAGTCAAATCATATGTGAATTTGACTTTCAAACATGCCTCATAAATTGGACTTCACAAAATGCCAAAACTTAGTGTCCATGCTCGAAACTTAAGGCTAATACTTTCATATTGTGTTATTTAATACAGTATCTTGATCTGACAAAAGTATACCCTTGAACATTTTGTATACTTTGAGAAAACAAACATTATTTTTCTCACTCAAACTCTTGAAAGTCCATAGAAACGTGCTGAAATGCACGCATGCGCGTTGCGGACGTTTGTAAAGAATTAATTGGCGGAAAATCTAACTAATCTTGATATTTCGAGACAGCTTTTACGTAGTGCGGTAAGATAAAAAACCAATGTTGATGTTAAGAAATACACAACTGAGTCTGCGTGGTGCTCTTGTGTTAATGGGTTAACTGAACCAGCGTCCTGGCGAATTATGGCACCTCCAATAACATCCACGCTTGGAATGAATTGATGACCTCATTTTATTTGTGTGACAGCTCTACACTGTGATCCGCCTATTATCACTGAATTGTGATTTTTCTTACGAATAGCCTGTTAATCCAATAATGATATGGCTTGGAGTTGCTATTTCGAAGAACAATCCGATAATGATTCAGATAAACTGAATGTTACAACATGAACAAATAATAATTAAAAATATATATAATTAAATAATAAATAAATAATAATAATAATAATAAAAAAGAACAACTTATCCCTTAAGAATGTTATTTACGATAGGGTGCACGCATCATTAGGTTTTCCAGCTTTTATGATTAATATGTATGAGTAAATAGTAAGTCATGCATTGTGAATGAATTCCTAGAATGTTTAACCATATCAAAATGTTAATATTTTTCTCAAAAAACAGATTCCAATGTAGAAAAAGGTCATTGCTCCATAAATGCAAATAAAAAAAACATTAGAAAGGTAATAAAAGTCTTAGCAACTGTGAACACTTTGTTTGATATTGTTTTAGTCGAGTGCCAAAATTAAAGATGTCAGGCTATTTGATTAAAATGAAGTGAGTTATTTTTCAGTTATTTTTATTTTGGCTACTTTTTTGTTCGAAAAATCTCATAACAACAGCTCATAACCAATGTCTCTCAGTTGAAAGGGTAAGAAAGTACCATTAATCTATGTTTATTGCTTTTTATTAAAAACGTTAATGAAAAATGAGCTAGACTTATTACAGGCCATGACGTTCAAAAAACATAGTGTTTGACTTCAAACTGCATGACAAGGAAATAAAAATGGTTGTCATTGGCTCTTCAAGATTGAAAAAATATAAATAATAATAATTATTATATTGCATATTTGAATAAATATTTGAATCAGTAATAACCTATTCACTTATTTAACGTAGGCGTGTCATACATTTTGAATTTCAACCCCCCCACCCCCCCTAAGCGCGGATACAAATTTGTTTGTTCCATATTATGAGCAAGGCACTGAAGTTAAATATTGCGAATTGGTATCCAGAAGCTACGCAAGAACACATTATTCTTTAGATAATAAATACATATTCACACTATTGTTCTTTGGTCAAAAGAAAAACATTGCCAGCTTAAAAGCTATTGTAGGTCTTTCGAAAGGTCTTTCGAGATGTTTGGAAGAGTTAGATGCCTGCATTCTGAAAACTTATTACTAAATAGTACAAAATAGTCCTAATTAAACAATAGAAAACAATGGAATATGCATGAAATTGTGCTATTTAGTATTACTAAAGTTTCACGGTTATTGCCTTGTTGTGTTGTGTTGCGCCAACAGTGCTAGATATTTAAATTTCACAATATACATACACACATTTAAACATTCTTTGCATATATAATTACATTAAATTAGCTTATTCCAAGTTTTTCCCATTGATTGTACTTCAAAGTACAATTCAAAGGTACATATTCACACTATTATCATATTTTGGCCGAAAAAAGAGAATTAACGGATTTTAAAAATGCTTGTTATAGGGTCTTTCTTATGTTATGTAATTCAAATTTATATAGTTTCAAATTCAACTAGCCGAGACGAACAAACATGTATTTAAAATTAAACAATATTAACTTGCTTTGTCTGAAATGCAAGCATAGGTTTACATTTAAGATTGACAAGGAGCTTGGAAAAAAGAACAGCAGTGCTCGTCAACTCTCTTAAGTAAATAAATATAGCGAAATACTTGAGTTAGCTTGCCTTAAATTATGCAAATTGTAATACACGCCAGTCATGTGTCTTAACAAAAATGCCTGAACCTTTTTCTTTATACAATTCACGTAATGTTTTTGACGGATTAAAGTGAATAAGGATAAATTAGTAGGTAAGCATTATTGCATTAACAACTTTTCACAAGAACAGTTATCCGGCGCTATCCGTGAAGCCATGATAATCAGGCTGTTTGCTTACTTATAATGTTTACATATACAAACATTCCCCTAAAGTTACTACAGATAAGACTAGTTTATTAGAAATGATTAAAGGTTAAGGAATAAGATAGATCGATATGAAGTGATAAATGCACATTATAGGGTCTACCATACCAACACTCGATCGTGCAAGTTTCACCATTCAGCCCTGCTGTAGCAGATACTTTGACGAGTGGACATATTTTAATTAGTTATAGCTTGTAGCAACTTTTTTTTTTCTTTTTTTTTTTTGACCCCTAAATTAAAGAAAGATTTGACGGCTAAAACTTTAAACTAAATTAAAGTACAGTCTACCAAGCTGCTTGCCCAAGCTGTTTTCTCGCCTTTCGTGCGAGCGACTTGAACTGCGCTTCCACGCCCCTCGGCTAAAGCCAAAACTTTGATCAAGTTTTCCCAAGAATGTACTAAGATCTAAGCTCAATTCTAGGGAGGACTTACCTGGTTCAATAGATTGTCGTTGTCTAAAAAAAAAGGGATGTTTTGTCGAGTCGAATCGAGAGAGAAGACGTCGCGAATGTCCGTCTATTCCAGAGATGAACTCAAATCACATAGAGGGATACGCATGAGAAAATGACCAATGACCTTTTAAAGATTTGATGCAAAATCATAAGACAATGACTAGCAATAATTACAAATGGTTTTGTCCAATAGGGTTTTAGCAGCTCGACCCTGTATAACTTTTATGTCATTGTTCGCATAGTTTGGATTTTGGATTTAGAAATCAGACGAGAACCGAATATGCAAAAAAAATAAAATAAAATAAAATAAAATAAATAAATAAAAATGAAAGCTTCAAAGAAGAAGCGGTCATTTGAAAACAAGACATCGTTCGGTTGATACAACTATTAATCTCATTTTTTTGTTATAAAAACATGCTTCAGCCAGCGTTCGTATGTTTACATAGCTCTTTGATTGTTATTATTGTCAAGTGCTCTTTATCACAGTGCTATTTACTTTTAGTAATAAGTGTCTAATCGTTTTATCACTATAAATGAGTTTGACTATTAAAAAAACGAAAGTTAGTTTAAAAGAAAGACTTTGCATTCTTAGAATGCCCAAAGCTTTAAAGTGAAGTCATTCGTTAACCGGTCAATTTATGCGCCAAGGACACGTAGACCAACCCAGTGAAGTTTATCAGCCATAAATATTATCTCATTGAAATTATCGGCTTTTTATTACTAACTCAACAACCGCCCACAGAGATACTAGTCATAATTAAAACTATAACTTCTAAGGGTAATAAACATTGACAGTTCATAAAGGTCTTTCCTTGCAAATCAGGAGACTTTTTTGTGTATCTTCTATTTTGGGAAATGCAAATTATGATTTGAATCGAATGAATTCGCATATCGAAAACTAGAGCATTTCGAAAGGACTGCAGTTTTAAGTTTATTCAATTTAACTTAACTTGACAAAAGTTTGATAGGTGCTTTTACGTTCAAGAATAAAGTACGTACAGTCGAAAAATATGCTACAAAAAAATGAGACTTCAGCTGAAGACATAAACAATCGAAATTCATTAAACATTCTTAAACTCAGTACCAAATATAGATCATGTGCAGGATGAATAGAACGTGTGCAGGAACACTGCTGGAACCGGATTGATATCGATATCTGCAAGTAATATTAAAATTATTTAGGGTGACTGGAGAGGAAAAATTAGGAATTTTATTTTATGAACAGAATTTTTTGAATCCAAATTTCCGTTGGTAGCAGAAGGTTTTTTAAATAATCGAATAGAATAAGAAAATGAATTTACTTGAGTCTAGTTTTGGCAACAGTGACATCCATCTTTTTAAAAGCATCAATTTAAGTTTTCTTAGATAAAAAAATAATAATAAAAAAATAAAATAAATTAAAAAAAAGAAGAGAGGATTCGATTAACGTTTTTTTGATAATTCCACCTAGAACATTCTCCTTCAAAGAATTAAATATCACCTCAACTGTAAAAGAGATGCTGGACTGGATTTGATCTATATTCTGGAAACAATTAATGTTACTCATTTGCCAATATCATCCTTCTTGATGACGCTTCTAGTCTTGGTGATTGCTAAAGATTGTCAAACAACAAGCTAGTGAAGCAATGAAGCGTAGAAGATTTGAGACTCGGCTCAAAACACGCATTGGATCACATACCTTAATAATGAGTCGGAAATAACGTAACTTAGCCAATGAACTCAACAGTGACTAAGTGAAGAACTGAACTAGAAGTCTAGCAGATTTTTATCCATATTTAGACTTGTAAGATTAAACACAATGCTTGACTTCTCTTACGAAAATGCTTTATCTTATCAAGCTGCTCTACCATCACTTGCTAGTCTCTGAAAAATATTTGGTAAATTTTATGGTGTATTTATTTATTTTTTACAATTGCTCATGCAAAGATAGAAAGTTGGTTTCGAAGGAGAGCAATTTTTGTTTCGATAACATCTCTAAAAGAATGAAAACTGTATGAGACACAATTGATTCAATATTAATTATAAGATTATAAATTAAAATAATTAAATAATATTAATAAAATAATTATTCAAAAAATTGATAAAACCAATTTTGAGCAAAATAGTGAATCACTAAATACAACACTTGTTGTATTGATTGAAACAACTTTTGATCTAGTGTAGTCTAGAGAAATGAACATCAAACAAAATGTTTCAATTGTTTGCAAAAGTTAGAGCATCGCGCTCCGTGCCCGGTCGGTGTATTAATTGACAATGGAATTCAAATTGGTACTCAATTATTGTGCCTCGTATCTTAGCATAAAAACTTGAGCTTGAGATATTGAAGAGATATCTTTATCAATGACGTCTGAATTTGTGTACAAAATCTAACGAAATTGCGAAGAATGTAGAAAAATTTTCAGGATACATTTTCAATAGCACTTTTGATAGTTAAATATGCATGTAAGTCTGAAGTCGTAATGAGTTCAAATAAGTTTAGGTCAATCAAATGAACAAGTATATCGAAATAAACTGTCTGTGCAAGCTTTGGAAGAAACTAGAAAAACTGGTAACCTCAGTCAGTCCCTACCTTATGTTATACGAAGGTGTCTCTTCTCAGTTCTAGGAACGCCGAAAGATTTAATTAAGTGGATTAACATCTCAATATGTTTGTATTAAAGTTGGTGCAATGTTTTAATAGCGATTATAAGTAAGCTGTGAATGTCTAAGGTTCATCCTTGTGTGATCAAATATTTATTAGAAATACCTGATGTCTCTGGAATGTCAGAAGAAAAGCACAGTAAGTCACTGTCTGTCACATACCTTCCTAGGAACTTTAGATACTATAGAAATCTCACCTCTATACTGTGTTTATCGGCTAATGAGTCCAAGACATCCTTAAAATGCTTGTAGGCAGTATCACCAATCCCAGACAAGGAGTCTCTCGCTTTTACCAAACGCTTGTCAGCTTCTAGATCAGAATAGTAAAATTGAGATGATCGAATTGGAGTCGAGCGGTAATGTTTTCGCTCAGTGACAGCGGGCTTAGAAGTAATGTCGTGATCTGGATCGACGCCATTCATCTTAGGTTCCAGGTTTTCCTCCGCCATTTTGTTCAAATTATTAATTACACCAAAAAGTCTTTAGATGTAAATTTTAAAATGGTTTGACTTTGGCAGTGCGGAGTTTATCGGTGTTTTACCTCCCCTTCCCGTTCAAGATAAACAAAACCACTGATGACAGAGCCCGTTACATTGCTAGCAAATCTGTCGTGACATAATTCGCATCGCTAAACACACAATGAAGTACATTAATCAGTTTTAATCACATAAATCAATCTATGCGGGAGGGTGCCATGAACCAACATCTATTACTATTTTCACAGGCCTTCGTACCTTTTAATAATAACATTTTACACCAACAGGAATTAAACAGTAACGCCATCATTGAAATATTTTGCAAGAATTCTCAACAAAGTAAAAGGACACAAAAGAATGGCGGCCATCTTGGTGCGGTTAACAATGGATGCTAGTGATAATTCTTTTTTAAATAATACCAATATGGCCTTGTTGACGTAACGCGCTATCGAGGAACAGTTAATCATTGTTAACATATTATTAATCAAGCAAAATGTACATATGATAAATGAAATCATTGTTTGATGATAATACAGCCATGAGATATGATAGAAATTATATCCTAGGAGCAAACTTCTATCGTTTTTCATTACTAAACAACTCATCGATTCGACCTATTTCAATTTGCCAAACCTAAAGCCGATGATCCCATAGAAACCTGAACCAATTTGCCATTAGTAATGCCCAAGTATTGTTAGAAGTAAAATGCAATTGACAACGCAGAAGGAAAGAAAATAACCGACAAGTACAAAAAGGTACATGATAAAGGTTAACTCTGGAAATTATAAGGAAAATTGAAAAAAAAAAAAGAGAGGAAAATTCAACTGAAACTATAGTTATCCGTTTCATCGTTACATATCCGTTGTAGATGTTTTTATGATGGTACACTATTAACTTGCATAGACAAAATAAGTGAATGGTTTCCCAGATAAGGTAAGAGCTTGGAATGCCCAGTTCAAAACACAAAATAAGAAGTTTTTCCCGTGTGAAAAGATATAGCTGGCGTTAAATCAGTTGTCATATGATAATTTGTTATTAAGGCTTTCTAAGTGCTAAACTTTACTGTTTTTATTTAATAACTTATACAGTAATACAACTGATGCATCCAGTGGAACAATTCCTGAGGACTTATGAACTAATCTTTTTCTCTTTTCGAAATAGTAAACGATAGTTAGTAAAAATATAAACCTACTTCAAAATAACTGCAATAATTGAGTATCTTGGCAACCAGTATTCTATAAATGTCTTTTTATAATGAATATCACTTTGATTTGAACTAATCAATTCAATTTATTCAGATCCGTTGGGGAAGGCTGCGGATACCAAACAAACTTTAAAAAGTTAGGGAAAATAGTAATTCCAAAAAGAATCAGTGGAGTTGCGCATGAGATGATTATTCAGTCTCGATTGTGGGAAAGAGAAGGTTATGTAAGAAAATGGAGGGGAAACCTATGGAATGCCGTTACTGCCAAAAGACTTTCAGTTTTCACCACCTTGTTCAAATGGTCATACTAGATATTGAATTATGCACACCATAGATTGAGTTTCTTAATTGTACTTTCAAGTTCCATACCAAGTATGTCGAGAAATATTTTTAGTTTTAGTTTCTTGACAAAAAGTCGACGAGAACTCGACGACATTTCCTCTGTTTCTCGACGAGATTTCCTCTGTTTCTCGACGAGATTTCTCTGTTTCTCGACGAGATTTCTCTGTTTCTCGACGAGATTTCTCTGTTTCTCGACGAGTTTTCTCTATCCACAGGGAACCCAAAATACTTTTTACGGGTTTCCTGTGGTCTAGCATCCATAGTTCTTTGCAAGCTATTAAACATGGCGGCTGGCTCTCGTTAGGAAGAACTTGAAACTTTTTTCCGTAATTTTGATAAGCTCTTGAATCAAGTGACGTCTGTATTATTTGTAGTGATTTGTCAATTAGAAGGTGGAAAGAGCAACGACAATGAACCGTCCAATGAACCCGAAAATAAGCTTATGCTCCAACTGTTAGAAGAGCTTTTTACCCTATCCTATGGGAAATGGAAAGTCAACTGACAAATCATTCCAAAAAATACACTTATATAGTCTTGTAGTTTCCTTTCAAGATATCCAAGAAGAAGGTGATCGGTTAAAGACGATTTTTCGAGGTTTATGCCTCCAAATGGCGTAGCTACTTTGTCATCGTGTTGTGAATGTCCGAAATAGTGCACAGGAAGCCCCAAAACACCTGTATTAACTTCGAAACCCCACCAATCAGTAGTAAAGCAGAGATACGTCTCTCGGACAATATAAACTTTGGGGCATAGCTTTAAATAAACAAATCTCATATGACCGTGCAAGGACATGCTAGACTTAGAGTTCAAGTAAGTAAACTTTATTTCCAGAAAATTCATTAATACTATTTGTCACAGCTTTCATTCTGCAATCTTTGGTTATATACCACTTCTCAAGACGGCTGTATGTTAGTTTTAAAAAATAGTTCACTTCCATACCTGTGCACCAACCCTGCTAGACCCAGGTCACGCCCCTGACATAAGTCCTTCAAGGGAAAGTACTAGCCTTTTTTGAGAATAACTGGGCCTCACCTGAGGACATTTAAGCAGAATTGTGGAATAATTCAGCCCGTTTACGGGATAAATGTGAAGCCCTTCGGGGAACTGAAAGCCCTGTATACGGGGAATAAACCAGCGTCTTCGGAGTTTGATCATCGACGTTAACTCAAAATCTCAATCTGTAAGATTCCACTTTCATACGATTCTTAACAGACCGGGACATCTCAGCCACTCATGAAGCTTAGAGCTTAGAGCTCGGGTCATCGCCCCATCCTCCTTTCGACCTATAACAATCCTACTTTTATGCGTAACATCCAACGAGAAATCGAGCTGGAAACATTAAAAAAGGAAAATCTGGAATTCCAACTGAAGATTACACAAGCGCAGTTAGAATTAGCAACACTAAACTCCACATCGAACTCACGTCCCATCGCCCAATCTAGCATTGATAGGCCGTCTACTCCTGGTTTGTTGTCTAATGCTTTGCAGCCCTATACTATCTACAGACTTGCTTGAGATGTGCAAACCTTAAAACAGTTACTTCCAACGCTTTTCAAAAAACGAACACGAAGGCATTGCACCTCAGGATTACCTCTCTAATTCCAAAGGGAAACTTGAACATGACAAACTAGATATCGCAGATTTTATCAGTGGCTTTTTTGAATGCTTAAAAGGACGACCAGAACCCAGCCGCCAACATCTTTTGCCATATCTACAAATTCTATTGGAGCCGTACATCGAATTATGCCCGGTCTAGCGACAGCAATTTTTATTTCTCGGTTAATTCTGCGGTCGAGACTGGGCGTTTGTCGTGAGCGATCACAAACATATTTTGCGCACTCGGATCTGCTTTCCGGCACAGCGCCCCATCCACGGTCACCCACTCATGGTTCTGGTCTAGGCAGCTCTCGACGTACTGCAAAGATTTGAACTACAACGCGGTAAGTGCCACTACAGCTCTACGGATGCTTCATTCAAGACTGGCCACCTTTGCCGCCCACCCGATGTTACATTGTTTTAAACGTCGTATGCGATCCCAACCGTTCCAGCTTCAGGTTTTTCTACCTCCAACTCTACCAAGAACAGGACATGACAATTTTTTTGAAATGTTTATATAGTGTTCTATTAATGTGA
This sequence comes from Actinia equina, assembly GCA_011057435.1. Lineage (NCBI taxonomy): Eukaryota > Metazoa > Cnidaria > Anthozoa > Actiniaria > Actiniidae > Actinia > Actinia equina. The sequence goes on from WHPX01001272.1 coordinate 160,433, forward strand.
AAAAATCAGACTGAGCAAATTTGAGCAAGATTGTTTTTTTGACATCTTAAATGTAGACAAGCGAAGCACTAGGGAATTTATAGTATGTACACCTATATGATGTAGACAAGATCAAAATTGACCTGAGAAATTTTAGATGTTTTTCCTTTAAAACAACGGTCCAAAATGAAAAAGAATGTACTGAAGAACAGTGTGAGTATATTTGTCTGGAGAAATGTCACAATTTCCGATCATTTCGTTCCATTTTTGTTCAAGGTATGTCAACTTAGCTATTGATTCGCTAATTTACATTTGAGATGTCAAAAACCTAATCTTGCTCAAATTTGCTTAGTCTGATATTTTTCACATAAGTAGAACACTATATAAACATTTCAAAAAAATATAAACTAGGATTTGGAAAACATTGTAATAAAGCCAATAAATGCCCTGCGCCCGCATTTGCTATATAAAACTAGCGTAAACAGCATAGACAATTGATTATTAAAATGGTTCTTTGAGTTAAAAAACTAGCGAATTCTTCGCAATGAAAACTCTTATAATGTTTTGGGTATTCTCCAATAAAATTGTTTTATTGGCTAAAAACAAAGATAAAAAAGCCTAAATTTACCTTTGGTCTTCTTGTCAGCAGAACTTCTTCCACAAACAGTCCACCATTAATGACAGTCAGAGTAGTGCATAGTCCTACTCTCTGCATCACGGATCGGAAAAATCTTAAACAGATTCGCGTTCAACCTGCAACATTACCGGCTTGGCTTCACTGCACTACCCGTACCTTTGAATACTCCCATCAATACGATACAAAATTGACCCAAAATGTCCCAAATCTGCTTTTTTTCGTCCCCATTTCAGTAGAAGAAAAAACGTTTGGAACATAATTAGCAAATGGTCTTTATTTGATATTATCATTAATTCACAACTAACAACAAATCCTTATATTTTTAATTAATTCTTTTTTTTAACGTAACAGCTCCATAATTCATTTGATTTGATTTGATTTACTTTTGAGTCTATTAAACTTATTACGTTTCAGTCGGTCATTCCAGCTATTTTAGGCCGGTTGTACTTTACTAACAGATATTTTATATCAAGTCTTTTCGAGCATCAAAAGTATCAAACAGGCAACAAATAGGAAGTAACATGTTTTTTTTTTTAATATGATTTTTTTACATCGAAATTATGACTTCAACTTTCCCATGCGACTTGCCTTACCTTGCAAGGATTATAAGACATAACTTGGGTCCAGATGGAAAAGGTTCGGCCAACTATATAAAGTATGCACTTCCTTTTAACGCGCCATGCGGTGATGATTTTTATATCTAATTAAAATAGTAGAGTTTTTTTGATTTCCTCATTCGAAATTTTAGCAACTCATTTTACTTTAATCACTCAGACTGAAATGTAACTAACTCATTCGTGGAAAATATTCTTGATTGAGTTTTTTAGGTAACCGCTGCTTACTCTTATTACTTGTTTGCTGGCTCGAAAACAAATGAAATTAATTACTTACTTAGTTGGAAATAACTATTTTATTTAAGACAATTTCATTTTACTCTATCTCTGAGTACATTTAGGATCAGGCACGTTCTAAGTAACTGAAAATTTAACTCGGATTCAATACACCATATGAATATGCCATGGCATAGTTTTTATTAATTCTCGTACGTTCTCGTCATTTGAGATTTCTAATCCCAGATTGATTTGAAATTCATATAATATTACTTATTTGTACGACCCCCTAGCTAGGTTTCATTAAGGACAAACAATGCAAGGTAGCTTGTAGAGTATATCTTGTTCTATTGGTATCAGTAGAAAATGAAAATATAGCAAAAAAATAAATTCCATTCAAAAAATGACCCTACGTCCAACCCACTATGAGGACAGCATTGAATGTCCTTCATGATACAATTTATAAAACTAACATACGCGCTATGCGTATTACCTGTGAACCTGACGACAGATTTCACGTATTAAATATTATATTTTTTTACAGTGGCGCGGAATCTCTGCCGAGAGACGATCCTTTGGTGTGAGTCTTTTTTACTTTTGTAATTTGGGTAACCGTCTCTGCTGAGCTCCGTCCATCTGAGGAAAAAGGAAAAACATTTTTAATATTCATATTATCAAAAAATATTACCGTTTTTTATGGCATTCTTTGCATTGATGCATGTAAAAGTAAAAAAAGAGAGGAAAGGTGAGGAAAGGAAAGGAAAAAAGGAAATACAGATAAGAAGAAAGAAGAAACGAAAAGACTATAAAAATAATGATGGTTACCTCTAACAGGTTCAAAGCTATACTTGCTGCTGCCGTCAGAATCCACAGTAATCTTGTGAGGAGCAATTTCCTGGAATGCTGAACCACTCATCACCTCTGTCACAGTTGTTGTTGGGGAGTCAATCCGGACTTTCACTGCTCCAGGGCTTTCACTTCGGTATGTTTTTACGACCTTTCTCGTATATATTTTCTGGCCGTTGTCTGCAGTGGAAGTAGCTGTCATGGCTTCTTCATTTGGATCGACTTTGACTTTGATCATTGGGCTCCCACTTCTTTGAATTCGGGTGTACTTGGAAGTCACATGAGAAGATCCCTGATCTTCATCCTTTCTCTCAAATGGCGATCTAACTGTAACTAACCTTTTGGGACTCATCTCATAACGGGAAACCTCTGTAGTAGATACTGATGGCTCCTTAACAATCACCTGGTGTTCCACTTTCTTTTCTTTTTGCCCGATAACGAATTCCGTATGATAACGATTAGGATCTGTGTCGATTAGACCTTTCAGTCTAAATATATCTTGGTTAAGGATTTCTATCTCTTTAATGTAGCCTTCGCACTCATCGCTCTGTGTCTTTATTTGGCGCTTCAATTTTTCAATGTCTGCTTCCAAGGTTATAATAATTTCTTTATACTGGCTGTCGTTATTTTTCTTGTAGTTCTCAATCTGACCCTCCAGTTTTATGACCATGCTATTTCGATGATTCAACTCAACGTCTAAATCTGCCTTCTCGTTATTGAGTTTTTGGATCTCGATGATATAGCCCTTGCATTCTGTCGTGCAGTTTTCATAATCTCGCTTGTAGTTCTCAATCTGACCCTCCAGTTTTATGACCATGCTATTTCGATGATTCAACTCAACGTCTAAATCTGCCTTCTCGTTATTGAGTTTTTGGATCTCGAGGATATAGCCCTTGCATTCTGTCGTGCAGTTTTCATAATCTCGCTTTAGTTTTTCAACCTCTTGTTCGTTAGAATTGTTAAGAATCCTCAGCCTCTCAATAAGGGTCTCCTTTTCTATGATTTCAGTCTTGTATGTCTCGACTCTTGTCTCTATCTCGGCGAGTTTGTCGATCAGAAGCGTTGTCTCACCCTCAGTCAGTTCGTTGTCAGCTTTGGATTCATCCAATTGTTTGATAATGATATTATACTCGTTGCGAACTGTAGAAATCTCTGCTTGAAGGTCGTACCTGACAATAAATAGTTTAAATAGTTTGAATTCCATACTTCAAGCACGGATTACAGAGGCGTAGCCAGGATTTTTCTCGAGGGGGAGATTCCCTAAACGTGAAACCAAAAAAAACAAAACAACAACAAACGAACAAAACAACAAAAAAAAAAATCAAAAAAACAAACAAAACAAAGCCCGGCATTACATCTCACGCTTTATTTTTGTGACAAAAATTAAAATAAACGTATCAAATCTAAAAAACGCCGCCATTTTGTTGTTACGAGAGGGGAGAAGGGGCCCTGGCTTCCTACACTGGCTACGTCCTTAAGTTAATAAAACACGACAGTTTCAAAACGACTATTATCAAGTGGGAATTTTTTTGACAAATTAAGCAATTAATCCTCGTTGGACCTTCTGCTCGAACTATTTTCCTTCTTCGTCCCTTCCAATTCTTTGCCCTAGCCGCCCTTCCCCCCTCTTCCTACCTGCATTCCCCTTGACTTCTCCACCCTTGGCCTCGTTTCATACCTTTTGTTCCTTCAAATTTTATAATTCAATAAAATGAATGTAAGTTTCATCATTGATTAATATACCTTTCTTGATTTAATCTCTCGATCTCCTTGATATATCCTTCACATTCAGCTTCTTTAGTTTCCAGTTCGCGTCTCAGCCGATCTAGGTCTGCATCATTATTAGAAACCATCATTCGTAGACGCTCAATCACTGTTTCTTTTTCGATTATTTCAGTGCGGTATTCTTCAACTCTTGTTTGTATCTCCGTGATCTGCTCGTTAAGGACACTTGTTTCACTGTCGCCTCTGCTTCTCAATTCCTCAGCTTGAGTCACAACTATCTCTTTGTCTCGTCTCAAATCCTCTAATTGCCTTTCAAGTTTATTGGCTTTGTTTTTCAGCTGCTCAATTACGATTTCCTCTTCCGATTTCTCATTGCTCAGTTTTTCGATCTCACGAATGTACCCTTCGCATTCATTTTTCTTGTTCGAGAAGTCTCGCTTTAATTTGGCATTCTCCTTTTCGTAATCGTTGTTATGGAACTTCAATTTTTCAATGACGGTATCTTTTTGAACGACTTCCTTCTTTAGACTCTCCAATCGTGTGCTAACATCCGTTAGTTCCCTGCTCATTACTTCGCTGTCAGTGTCTCCTTTTCTTCTCATGTCAATAACCGATTGTTGAAAACTTTCCTTTTCTATTCTCTCTTTCTGAACTTCACTCTCGAGGACGATAACCTTTTCGCGCAAATCCATTATTTGTATAGTTAGCTCTGTCTTTTCATTTTGTATTTTCTCAACCTTTTCAATTGTACTAGAGCATTCAGCTTGTTTAGTGTACAAATCGCGTCTGACAAGCTCATTCTCACTCTTCAAATGCTCAATTTCCTCTTCCTTCGTGATCACATCTTTCTTCGCCCCCTCTAGGTTTGTTTGGAGCTCACTCACGAAAGTAACATGCTGTTCGGAATCTTTTTCTCCATGTGTCTTCGTCTCCACGAGTTGGATCTGTAGACTTGAAACCTCTTTCTTAGCAGACTCAATTTTAACTTCCAATGTAGCCACTTGGTTTTTTAGGGATCCAACTTCAATTTCCAGTTCTGTTCGGTAGCGTTTGCTTTCTTCGACAGCCTTGGCAAGATGAACATTATCCTCTTCCTTTTTGACAAGTTCCTTTTTCACTGTAGTAAGCTCATGCTCAACTGTGTGTAGCTTTTCTGTTACATCTTTGATTTTTCTTTCCTTTGCACCAATATCTTTGCGATAGTCTTCAATTTGGACTTTCAACTCGCTTACTTGAGTAGTATGCTCACGTTTAACGTTTTCGTTTTTTCTCTTGAAGTCTTCAAGTTGAACTGCCAGCTCTGACTTGTCTTTTCCTCCTTCTTCAATTAATAGCTGGAAGTTTCGAACTTGACCTCTAAGTCCATTGACTTGAACTTCCAACTCTGATCTTTCCTTGTTAGCATTCTCGAGATCTCTAGTGTGCTCTGTACATTCCAGTCGCTGGTTACTTAAGTCTCGTTTTAGTTTGGAAATATCACTTTCAAGGTCTACTTGTTTTGCTTGGAGTGTCGAAATGACACGATCTTTTTCAGCGATCTCTGTTCGGTAGGTTTCCATCTCCATTTGGATCTCGGTGACCCTTGTTCCAAAATCTTTAGACTGGTCGTCCCCTTTTTTCCTGTAGTCTTCTAGCTGAGTTTTCAGTGATTCTTTTGATTTTCTTTCGTCGTCAATAGTATTCTCTAGCTTCTTCATTTTGTTTCTGAGGGAAATTATTTCATTTTCCAGATCTGTTTTACCCTGTTGAGTAAGTTCGTTGGACTTTTTCAAGTCCTTGATTTTGTCTTCCAATTCGCTTATTTCACTCTGTAGATCTTTGACTTTGCCCTGACCGATTTCTCTATCTGCTTCTACTCTAGACATCTTTTCTTGATATGTCACAATTTCTTTCCTTAGTGTTGCTACCTGATCCTCCAACAACCTATTGGAATCAGTTGCGCCACTGGAGCGATCTCGCTCTGCTTTAATGTCATGTTCGAGTTGCGAAACTTTCTTAAGCGCTTCTAAAAGCTCAACTTGTAGCTCAGCTTCCCGTTCTTGCAGCTTCTTGTAATCAGACTCAATAACAGAAAATATTTGTTCAGATGACACTTCAGCCTGTTTAGACTTTTGACTCTCGATAACAAGATCATGAAGCTTGCGCTCCATGGTGTCAAGCTCCTTCAACAGGGCTTCTCTTTCCTCAAGAAGCTCGTCTTGCTCCTGTTTCATATCGGCTATTTTTCTTTCTAGGGTTTCGACAGTTACAATTAGTTTATTCTTGTCTCCGCTCATCGTCTGTAGCTCAAGGGCTTTGTCGGATGCTGCCTTTTGAAGCTCTAAGATCTTATCCTGTAGTTTCTTTCTTTCTTCTTTCAAAACGTTTATGGTATTTTCAACTGAATCAATTTTTCCTTTCAACGCAGAATTCTCACTTGTTAGTCTGTCGTTATCCAGTTTCATATATTCATAATCTTCAGGCATCTCAGGCATTGATTCAACTTCTTCCACATTTGATGATTTGATTATAACACTCTCCTCATAGGTCACTCTAAGTTCATTATACAGCCTCTTGACAGATTCAAGCTCGATTTTGAGCTTCTCATTTTCATCTCTCAAAAGACGAATAGTGCTCTCAAGCTCTGTATACTGAATTTGGAGCTTCTGTAGGTCATATTTAACCTCACGTAATTCTTGAGTGGCCTCATCTGCTTCATGACGGACTATTTCCAGTTCTTTCTTAAGGGTTTCGTTCTCATTTTCTAAAGAATGGTTGTCATCTCGAAGTCTTCCAATAATTGCTCTCATTTCTGTCAAATCTTTTAGTTGGTCCTCATAATACTTCTGTTGGTCAATGAGCCTCTTTTGTAGCTTGGTGACATCTTCCTTCAATTTTTCATTTCGCATTTTGGTTTGTTCGAGAATTCCCTTTAGGTGAGCTTGCTGCTTTAGTTCTACTTGAAGCTCGTCTTCCAAAGTGGTAATCTTGTTTTGGTATTCCTGGATGGTACGCTTTAATTCATTCTTAGCATTATTAAGAGCTTGGTTTGCTGTTTCTAGATCAGAATTCTTTTTCTTGAGGTTCATTAAGTCCTTCTTTAAAATGTTTACTTCCTCATAAGTTTCCTGAAGAGTGTTATCTGACTGAGAAGCACGTTGCTGAGCTGCCACAAGGTCCTCTTGCATTTTTTGGAATTTTTCTTCGTAAGACGTTTTGTAAGCCTCCAGACGATAGATCTTGTTATTAGCACCTTGCAACTCTTGTTCTAGGTTTACTACCTTTTTTCTTAGATTCTTGTAATCACCAGAATCAACAACATCCTTTCCTTGAAGAAGTGAGAGAGTATCTTGAAGCTCGTCTATTCTTTTTATTTTTAGACTAAGATCGTGGTTTAGAGAATCAATTGTTCTTCCACAGTCTCCATGTTCTAGATCCAACTTAGAGTGCTGCCGGCTGATCTCGAGGTACTTTCTTTCAGTGTCTTCTTTATCTTTCAGTGTCTTTTGATATGTGTCTTGCAAATCATTGTACTTCTTTTGCAGATTGGGATCTGGCTTTTTCTTGTCTCGCTTGTCATCATATGAAATTCGAATCTCTGTATATTTCTTCTGGACGACGGAAATCTCGTTTTGGAGCCTATTTTTTTCACCCAACAAAGCTTCAATCCGTGCACTTAACTCGGCGTTTTCCTTCTTAACGTTGGCTAGTTCCTTCTTTATGCGATCTTTATCCGCCTCGAGACCGTTGTTACGTGTTTCCAGGTAAACTACTTTTCTGTTCAAAGAAGTGACTTCATTTTGAAGGCGGTCGACATCCTTCTTGGCAGTGTTGTAGTTATTTTTGTATTCATTCATCGACGTTGTTATGGAGATGTTTTCTTGTCGAAGCTTGTTCTTTTCTCCTTCCAAAGTTTCTACTTGATGGGTGAGGTCGGCTATTTTAGACTCTAGCTCGTGAACCTTCATATTTAGGGCAGTGTTATCTTGCGAGAGCCTATCCGACTCGGTTCTGTAAGTTGAAAGTTTTTTCTTAAGATTAACAATTTCATCTTCCAGGGTTTTGTGGGCATTGCGATACCACTCTATCTGGCTGTTGCCATCTTCGATTGTCCGCTCCATTGCATCCACTTTAGATTGTAACTCCATGATCATTCGTTCCAGGTTCAAATTGATTTCTTTTTGCTTATCAAGTTTGCTTCGTGCGTCATCAAGCTCATCTTTGAGGTTGCTTTTTTCTGTTACGAGCCGATGGATTTGCTCCTCAAAATCAGACAGCTTTTTCTGGTTTTTGATCAGCTCTCGGTTAAGGTCTTCATTTTCTTGTTCTAGGCTTTTAATCTTTGTCATATAGTCAGCGACTTGTCTTCTTAAAGTAAAGGCCTCCTTTTCGAGATCATCTTTCTTCATCAGTGTAGTATTTAGTGTCGACTTCATTGTTGTTATCTCCTCTCTAAGAGTTTGAACATCCCTACTTAATGCGTCCCTTTCCTTTTTCACAGTTTCTAAAGCATCAGCCGCGTCAGTGTTGTCTTTACTCATAAGAACTTCTTGTAGTTCCCGTTCAGCATTCATGAGCTGCGTCTCATTTGATTGAATGCTTCCTATACTTTCTTCCAGCTGAATCTCAAGTGCTTTCTTCTCTTTGTTCGTATCATCTAACTGTCTTTCTAGTTTCTTCACATACGTTTTGACTTGCTCTAACTCTTCGGTTATGCTTTCATGGTCGTGCACAGCCCGATCACGATCTCCATAGAGAGGTTTTAGTTCATCGTTGGCTGCCTTCAACTCGTGTTCTAATTCCATGATGCGCTCATTGTTTATCTGATTGGTGGATTCCAGCCTTGAAATGTCACTTTCATAGGTAACGATCTTTTCTCGCATTTCCTTTTCTTTGTCGTTTAATACTTTGTTAGCGTTTTCTATATCTTGGAAACGTTTCCGTAGTCCCACGACCTCGTCTTTAAGATCGTTTGTTTCGCTTTTACCATTTTCGAAGCTGTTTCCAATAAAGACATACTTTTCTTCAATAATCTTGTAATTCTTTTCAATCTCTGCCTTTTCTTTGACCAGCCTGTCATGTTCAGCTTCAAGACGTCTAAAATCTTTTTTCATGTTGTCGAAATCCCTTGCTAGGTTATCGCGTTCATTTTTCAGATCTTCTATATCTTGATCCTTCTTCTGTAAGTCAACGACATAGACATCAACCTTACTTTGCAGCTCGTTGAGGTTTTTCTCCATTGTCATTCTCTCATCTCTATGGCTGTTAAGTAGGTTTCTTAGCTCGTTAGCCTTATCCTTGTTCCCTTCCTCATTTCGTGACAGGATAACAATTTGCTCTTCAAGAGACGACACCTTCTTCACGCTTGAATCATAATCAGCTTTAAGCCGATCTCGCTCTATTGTCAGACGACGCATTTCTCCTTCCATTTCTTGGATTGATCTGCTAAGCTCTATATTGTCTTCCTTTAATTGATCTAGTTCCTCTTTAAGCTTGTCTCTCTCTTTCTCAGTCGCTGAAATCGTGAGCTTATAATTCTCGATCTCATCTATCAGATGATTTTTTGATGATTCCAGTTGGTGAATAATGTTATCCTTTTCATTCAGCTTTTCTTGTGCCGAGTCTGCAACAAGCCTCATTTCAATCAACTGCTGCTCCAGCCGCAATAATTCTTCACGACTTGCTGCACTTCTGTTCAGAGCATCTTGCAGCTGCTTTTTTAGCGATGCTATTTCCTTGTCATCGTACTCTGTTTTGAGCTCAAGTTCTGTGATCTTTGAATTCGCAGAAACCAACGAGTCTTTTAGGTCTTTCTTGTCTCGATTTACCCTTTCATTAGCGCCTTCTAAATCAGTAGCTTTTCTCTCTAGCTGCGAAATCTGGTGCTGCAACTCAATAATGCGTTTCTGCGACTTTTTGTACACTGCGTCTATCTGATTCAGCTTTGCCTTGAGAGCATGTACCTCGTTCTTAAGATCTGCTTCTCTGTCTTGACTAGCTCTGTACAGGTTTTCTAGTTCAAAGTTCCTGCTTTCAAAGTCTTGCCGCTCTTTTTGGTGGAGATCTTTCTCGCGCACTGACGTGGATAGCACGGTTTCGTATTTGGAGACATGCAGACTCGCACTATTTACCTTGTCCTGAAGTTCTCTGATTTTCTCCTGGCTATTGTATCGGACAGTTTCTAGCTCTGTCTTGAGGTTTGCGATTTCTTCATTTAAAGCAGCTTTTGAACTCTTTAGGTTTTCAATGATCTTGAGGTTTTCCTTGATTTGTTTGTTGAGGGTGCTGATTGTCCTGTCGCGGTCGTTGATAAAATTCTGAGCAGTCAACAAAGTTTCCTTAACATGCTTGTAATCTTGTCTTATGCTGTTGATTTCGTCTTTTAGTTGGTCGCGCTCTTTTTTCAGTGGCGGTATTTGCATTTCAAGCTTTTGCATTTCGTGATCTTTAGAATTCAAATCATGCTCAAGGTTGTTGCGTTTTTCTTTCAGACTTCTGATTTCGTCTTCTAGATCTCTTGATTTGTTGATGGCGTTTTTTAGTTTATTCTCTAACTCTTCTTTTAAAACTGCCAAGGTTTCATTGTCACTATTTGCCTTATTCAGTTGTCGCTTTATTTTGTCCAACTCGTCTTGCAGTACACGATTCTTATTGTTTAGCTCCTGGATGGTCTTGTCCTTCCTGCTTATCACTGAATTTAGAGTTTCACTAAATTTCTCGCTTTGAACAGACTTGCTCTCAATCTGCATAAGCCTTTCTTTGTAGTCTAGAAGCTGGGCATTCAAATTATTTAGTTGTTCCCTCAGTTGTCCCACTAGCTTTTTACTCGTTTCCAACTGTGTCTCAAGCTTGGAAGTCTTAGTCTGCAGATCGTACAACTCCTTCTCAGCTGTTTCTTTTTCACTTCGGGTTGTTTCGAAATCTTTCTCGATTTCAGCTAGCCTAGCTTCAGCAGAGATGAGGCGATTGTACTCTAATGCTCTTTCATTTGTTATCTTTTCAATTTCAAGGTTCAAAGAGATTATTTTTTCCTCAGCTACGTCCATGTCGTTTTCAAGCTTGTCAAAATCTCTTTGGCGAACACTGATTTGTTCATTTAAATTAACAACGGTCTTTTTCAGTTCCTCAATGTCCATTTCTAAAAATCTGTTCTTGTCTCGTTCTTCCTCTAGTTGAGCTGCCACGTCCTTTTCTCTCTGCACGCTATCCATATATGAAGATTCCACTTCGCTAGCCTTCATCTGTACAACAGTTGCTTCGCTGACAAGTTGGTCTTTGTTCTGTGTTGTAGATTCGTACAACGCTGTCAGCCTGGCAATTTCATCATTTGCAGCATCTAATTTGTCCTGTAATCCCTTGTTCTCGTTTTCAATGGTCTTGAAAAGAGCCTTTAAAGATGTCAGTTCGTCAGTAACAACTTCATTTTCATTTGTTAGCTTGATAATTTTTGCCTTTAAATCATTGATTGTAGTGTCCCTCTGCTCCATTTCTTTCTGAAACGACTCAGAAAGCCTCTTTTGATCCCTGAGTTGTTTCTGAAGTGTGTCGATTTCATGGGTAGCATTCTCTTTCCAAGTTGTAAGGTCTTTAGCCTCTGCTTCAAGCACTGTGTTATCTCTCCTAGCTTTGTCAAGGTCATCCTCCAGTCTTCCCACCTTTTGCGTTAGCATGATGACCTTTTGCTCGTAGTCATTCTTTTGCTCTTCGCAGACATTGTATTTGGACTGTAGGTCAGCGATTTGTTTGTAGCAGCTTTGCAATTCGCTGTTGATTCGGTCGCGTTCGGTCGACACCACTCTGTAGTTAGACTCCACATCTTGTAGGTGCTTTTGCATCTCCAACAACTGGTCATGAAGATCTTCTTTCTCGCGCTCCAAAATTTCAATCTTCTTCTCGAGGTTCTCTGCTTCCTCTCTATAACTATCAACTTTATCTTCCAGTGTTGCTATCTTTGATTTTAGTTCTTCTATGGTCTTTTTATTTTTAGCTATCTCTGCTTTTAGGCGATCTGCATTTCGTCTGGCTTCTGCTAGCTCGTTTTCGACTCTCAAAAGGTCTTTCTTTATTTCTCCGGATCTAGCTTTTTCACTCTCAAGATCTTTTTTCAGCTTGTCTCGTAGATTGGTCAGTGTTTGGATTTGGCTTTCAAGTCGTGAAAGCTTATTCTTGTAGTCAGTAACCAGTCTTTCCAGATCCGTCTTCTCCGTCTCTCGTAATCTTATTGTTTCTTGCAAACCCGACATCTTTGTCGTCAGTCCGTTGAATTCCTTTCTAAGGTCATTTCTTTCTCTTATAATCAAGTCGTACTCAGATCTCAGGTCGTTGATGGTTGTTACCGATGCGTCCAGCTGTGATTGGAGTTCACGTAAACGATTGATCACCTCGCCGTCCACCTGCTCTGATAACTTCTCCTTAGTAGTTTCCAGCTCGGACGTAAGATCACCTATCTGTTTCTTCAGCATCACCTCCACAGACTCCCATTCGTGTACTCGATCTCTCCATTTTAGGTTAGACTTTTCAAATTCGTCAACTTTTATGTTTGCTACAGCAAGGTCGCTCTCAAATACATCGCGCTCGGACTGGAGTCTTGCTAGTGTTTCCTCAAGGTCATGTAGTTTCTTCTCATAACTCTTAAACATATCTTCTCGAGTCGACGACTGCCTGCGTAAGAACTCGAGCTCCGCCTCGGTCTTTGAGAGCTGCGCTCTCAATTTGTCCAGTTTATCTTGAAGTTCAGCGTTGGTTGCATTTAAGTTGTCTATCTTGTGAGCTTTCATGGAATTGTCTTCTTTGAGTTTGTTTGTAATGACTTGGTTCTCCATTGCTTCAGCCTCCATTCGAGCGATAGTTTCGCGACATCGTTTTAGCTCTTCCTTCAAGTTGTCATACTGGCCACGAAGAATATCCCTCTTTTTGTTAAAGTTTTGGATCTAAAAGAAAACGTTTATCAAGATTTAAATATGGCACGGTTTTCTCGATGCCCTACTTTAAGCATTCTATTGAGACTCCTTAAATAAGGACGCTATTACTAGACCAATGAAGTTAGAGGGGAGAAATGTGCATGGATTTTTAAAGCTATTGCGATATTTTAAAAGCGCATTATATTTAATATATTGTAACAACCTTATTTTAGTCACCAACTGGTTACCTAGGTTTGAATAGGGTATATGTTGCTAGCAATAATGTTGCAAATTGAATGTTGCATAACGAGTGCGAAGTGCGCAATGGGCTAAAATTTCCCTACACTTTGTGTGCACGTTTTTCAGAGGTTTCTGTATAGCATTCATTTCACATAAGCACAATACTTTTCAAGCTTAGTAAACAACTTGTAACATGCAAGATGTAGCATGCAACGTGCAAAAATACCTACACCGATGTTTTTTTGGAATAGCTCTGTGAATATTTGTACGCACTTCCTAAAGACTGATAGACTTTAAAAGTATAATCCTAAGATACTATTTTGTCTGATATTGAAATTATGAAGAGTATTAGGTGATGATTCGTGTGTGGTAGTAATAAACGCAAGATTCCCTTTCGAATGAGGAAGAGAAATTATTATAAGAGTGTCTGGGACTGGATGAATATATAAATATTTTTATCTTAAAATATTTGCATACCTGAACCTCATACTTTGAAATAATCTGTGTCTCATTCTTTCCAGAAGACTGGGCCTGTCTCTTATACTTGTCGACGTCACTTTCTAAGCCTGAGACCTTTGCTTGCAAAACCGATAAGTCATTCAGCAAAGTGTCCCTCTCATCCACTATTAAGTTGTAGTCACTCTCCCATTGTGTTACTTGGTCACGTAGCAAATAAAATTCCGTTTCATCGACCGCTGACTCAACCACGGTGGCCTGCATGACCTGCATCGACATCTCATCTCGTAGTGTGTTCAGCTCAAGCTCAAGAGCAACTTTCTCTGAACGAATTTTCTCGATGGTATTTTCTCGGAAGCTGAGATCTCTCTTGAGGGACTCGATTTCCCAGTCCTTGTCTCGCAGTTTACGCTGCGCAGCCATAAGCTCCTCCTGGTGTTTCTTGCAATCATACTTAAAAGTACTTATCTGCTCGTTGAGTTTTCTATTCTGCTCTGTAAGCGAATCTATACGTGAAGTGAGTTTGCCAACCTAAAAATGAGAATTTTTAATAAACTCATATTATCCCACTTGCAAATCTCAAAACTTTTCCTATAAAATATAGCATAACATACAGTTCTCGTTAAACCGCAGGCAACCCAAGAAATTTATTTGTGGTGTGTACGACAGCATTTACAGTAAACGTAAAAATTTTTTTTGGGGGGAAGGGTGTGTGGGAGGGTTGGGGCCTCAGAGGGGAGGGTCATTAGTCATTGTAGACTCAAGGGGAGGGTTACGTTTTTTAAGCTAAGCAAGAAGAGGGAAGTGTTATATTTCAAAGTTTGTTTGTATAAAGGGGTTGCTATAAAGCTTCAAAAAAGAAGTTGGATGGTTTTGCGACCAAGAGACGAATATTCCGATTCTAAGCGACATAGTTTGAAATGGTTTATATGAAATAAAAAATGACCTAAAACTCAATTACGTGAGTTTTGATCATAAAAGCATAGTCAACTCAAGTCAAATTTATTTAGTACCGATATTTACGAATATATATAATATCTATAGAAGTAATTATGAGGTGCAAGTCAGCTGTAATAGCTAATAGCTAAGAGAGACAGCTGGGATATCCCAAGGTATAGTTTGCAATTTATGTCAAGGAGAAATTACACTACATAAAATTAATTAGAAGGAAAAACAGTATTAATAATAATAATAATAATAAATACACGTAAATGTGAAATGTAACAAACATGACAATAAATAGTGGAAAAATTTTGCATTTACATTGTCCTACTGGTATAAAGAAAGAAAATTTAGGAAAAATGGAAAGAAAAGGAAGAATTATCTGTGATTGAAAGTCGATGTGAAGATAAAGATGTAAAGATAACATATGACAATTTTTGTAAGAGAAAGATTGTGACTTTCATTCAGACTTGATATTCAATAAAATGTAGTTGGAAAGTTCAATAAGAAATTAATTATAAGGGATTATCAATAATAACTTAGCAAAACGTCTTGCAATCTTTTCGTGAATGATGGTTTGCTAAGCTTTTTTATTTCCTCATTTATTGAGTTCCAGACTTTAGTCCCTCTAAAGCGTATATTAAATTTCCCATAATTAACAAGGAATAAAAGCGACAAGCCTGCTACTTTCACGATTTTTTTATTTCACTGAGTTTAATACTCCAAATTTTTAAGCGTTTCATTTGAGTCACTGCTGCTCGAAACTCGTGACGAAATTTTGTGGAATAGACCTTTATCGAATTCGCTTGACTGGTCACGAAACAATGGTTTCAAGTCGAAGTTGAACTTGGCGAATAAAAGACTCTGGTCTCGACTTCAAACCATTGTCGGGATAGGTCTATTAGAGTAAAGGCTATTCAGTATTCACAAAAATGTCAGTTTTTCTGCTGATCAGAATATCACCTCTCCCAAAGTCACGGCTTTATATCTCAAATACGCATTCAATAAATTTTGCTTGCATTTGATATTTTGCTATTTGGCACCAAAAGAACGCGATTACAAAATATTAAGCTTAAATACGTAAAGCTGTACATATGGCGAAAGGCCAAAAACCGTTTTTTCTGCCCTGTTTATCTAATTATGAACAATTAACCGGTTGCATAGGAAAAAAAAAACGGTTAGCTATTTCTTTATATTTTATCTGTAAATCTGAAGCTTTGGCGTAAAAGAGATTCATCATAAGGTTTATGAATATGTTTGAATACCAAAACTTTCTTCCTGGAGGCTTCTAGTAATGCACAACTTCTAAGGTGGTCAAGAAGCACCACTATTCATTTTATTACACACTGTTAATGGCAAAAACGACAATAACAACAACAAAAAAACAACACAAATCTGATCTAGAAAGTCTTGTGATTTGTATAATGCTTAGTTAACCAACTACATTCCAAATACTAGTTTGTATCATAGAGTGCATACTAGTGCAGTTTTCGTATGACTGTGAAAGGTTCACGGCACGAACACCGTCGTGGCACTGCGAGGGATACGCCAGACGAATCACATTGCACGATAATTTACTCTCCATCCAATCAAATACCCGGAACACGTCACTTTTAGACCAATTATATTGCGCGTGAAAAAAATCAGCCAATTAAAATTCTAGAAAGTATCACGGTCACGGCACGGCACGCTTACTGAGCTTTTCACAGTCATACGAAAACTGCAATATGCTTATATCCGTGGAAAACTTTGTAAGAAATTGCACAATTTTGCACAAATTAGTAAGTTCAGTAGACAATACATCTACGAAACTTTGCACTAATAGTACGATTTGTTAGCTTTTTTCATGGAAATATGGTATGCAGGTTGAAGTTAAGTAAAAATTCAGGAATGGTTTAAACGCCTTTGACTCATTCCTTGTCTTAAAGTCATGCGGTATAGTTACTGTCTTATGTAGCGCGTCAGTCATCTTTTGGTTTTCCCCAATACATAACAGTTTTGAGTTTTGCATATTTTCCAGCTGTAGACTCGTCCAGCTGTAACCGTCCAATAAATCGGGAAGCAAAGACAAATAAAAGACTTATCGTATAGTCAAAACAAGTGCAGTATTCTAGACAAAATTTATTGCACAAAAAACTCGACAACAAAAAAAACTAATAACTGAACCTCTATCCCGCAGTGCTAGCTGATTCAACCTTCATAATTTACAGCTGCTATAAAGTTCAAAAATATGGCAGGCTTAGGTGATTATATTATATTTTGAGACCAATAACAGGTTGATTGTACAGTATAAGGGACTAGACGAAAGTTCTAGGTTCATCATGTTGCGGTACATTAGTCTATCAGCAGGCACAATGAGATTCAATATGACAGCCAATGAACAGAATTTTCCACTAGAATATTCATCTTCATGTTGCATGTATTCATGCTTTGACAGTGATTATGTCAATAAACATAGAAAACATAGGCTAAGCATATGTAACAGGCGGCTAGAATATTCTCTATGGCAACGCCCTAGTCAGGTGAAGTCGTTAGTATGGTGATCTTTGAATTTGGAGGTGGGACAAGATTCCATTCATTTAAATCCCTTAACAATGTAATATTTTGTGCGGTACTTGCTTTTTAAAGACAATTTGACTTTAAACTAAATACATAACAATTAGGACAAATTATTATTGAAATTAAAACCTTTCTACTCAATGCAGCACTACAGTGTAACTCTTGAACTTTAAAGAAAGCTTTCAAAATGAATATTCGTTGTCTTTCGATTACAGGCTGGGAAAAAACCCTGAAACTACGAGACTCTGGTAGAAATGTTAAACAGTTGAATTGCATTCTATTGTAAAAGAACCAACAAACTGGAAAGGCAAGGTGGTGTGAGGTCACTGATCGAGATTTATCAAGCATTCTAGTAGGATTGAGGAAACTTTTCAGTGCATGATGAAATGCATACATGAATTAATAACCTATTTCTTTGGGTCTAAAAAGATTACGATGAATAAGTGATGGTTAAAAAGCGGCGGCTTTTAACCCAATAAGCTGTTTACTATGTTATTTTAATTAAAGCGAGAAAAAATTGCCCCATGTTGAGATGCGCAGTGGGTCTCCTTTCTCGGTTAATAGAGAAAGGCAGGTGGCTGGTAGTATTATGTACAAGCCGAGCGATGTCATTGGGAGCCGCGCCCTGAAGGTCTTAGTCCATATTAGCTGTTCAGACGTAATTTATACAAAACTAAATATGTGATGTCTGAATCCAAATATTCATTTGTAAGGAGATTGAAAGGCACCGAATCCGAAAACTACACATGCGCTTAGACTGCATCTCATGTGGCGAAAGCGACGATTACGTAATCCTGCATAGAAACTGTCCTGAATTGACCTGCTATGTTTATTGATGCCTGCTGTCAGTCTATCTAAACAGTATCTACCAGAAACTCTGCTAGGCTTGGAGCCTTGTCCGCGTATGCTGTCTGTGTTTTCAAGTGATAACTACAAACTAACCGGTGCAAAATTTCATTTCTTTTACTTGAAAGCTGCCGAAGAAACATTTTATCAATGTGTGATCGTATAACGACTTATTGATTTTTCTCAAATCAATATTTCCTGAAAATCTAGACCAAAACCAGCATGAAATATTCTATTACTGCTATGAACATTGTGTATATGGTGGTTTAGCGCAAAGGGATCCCGAAAGACGAACATGTGAAACGTTTGCATGCTGCGGTCATTTGACTCCCACTACCAAGATGCTTCGCGAATTTTTTTCTTATTTAAATTTGTATTTCCTGATGAGAATGGTAACACAAATGGTGCTTATTAACTGAACAAAAGAAAGTGTGCAATAGAGTCTGGTAGAGGTCAATGAAGCCATCATGCAACGTCCTATTGATCTTTTAACGTGTTTCACGAGCTAGTTAATTTCTATATTCATTCAGAAAGCTTCAATCTCTTTCAACAAAGGCTTTAACTTCCTCTTTTTCAGTGTAGATAATTATGCTTGCTTTATGAAGCGCCTCACACCTTAAATAGTAAGCTTCTTTTAACGGGAACTTGAATTTACGAGTGTTTAAGCTCGAAACAAACAGAAAATGTAGATACAATATACCTTACTTCCATATATGGATACGAAAGTCATCATTCTAATAAACCCATTAAGCTTGATCGAGTCTTTGCGTCACACAAGTACTAGTTACTCTCGATATTGGGACAAGCTCAAGTTTGATGGTCAATCAACATGATTTGCAGTGGTATTGCTGGTTTGCAATAATTCCCAAGAGAGTGAAATATCAAAGACACGGCGGCCATGTTGGATGATATAACAAGAGACTAATGACGGATTTTTTGTTAAAATCATCCAACATGGCGGCTGTGAAAACCATTAATTAAATATCTTCTTGCACTACAATCGTGATTACCATGGAAACCTTTACATAATGCACATAATACTCGGAATTGTTAAATATTTTTCCTTACTTGATATAACGGAAACGGTTCGTATTGTATTACAATTTAATCTCTGTTTCTATGGAAACCATTTATTAAAGGATCTGTTTTATACTTTGGGCTCTCGTCTTTCTTTTGCACGCATAGGAATGTAGATTTCTTAATCAAATATGTTTTTATCAAAAGGTGATCTTATAACGTTTGATTGGTCATACTAAATGCAAAGCTTATTTGCTTTTCAGGAAATGTTGTAATATGTATCGGATGGTGTCAACAGCACAGCCAACGCGACGCGGAGAAAATGATACCACTTTAGTTAGGTTATGAGGTCACAACTGAAATGCAAACTCTAGGTTTCTCTAGACTGTTCATTTAAGAAAGATCCGTGATCGATAGTGAAAAGACTTGCAAAATCTGCTAATCGTCTACGAACCATTACAAATAATTAAGCAAAATGCAATGCAGATGTCAATTATAAGAATATTGGACGGCATAACGTCGTATTCAACGAGTTTATGTACTTCCATTTTGGATTAGAAATCTGTTGTTGTTTTTCCATTCAATCAAACACTTTCCTCAAAAAATATAAATACAATATCCGAAAGTAAATTGAAGCTGAATGATAATGAAAATATTATAACACACGATTAGAAAGAGGTATAAAATCACAGTATGAAAAATAATATGGAATATAAACAATACAAAATTACTCATATAGCAGAAAGGGAATAGAAAAATAATATAAATATATTTTATTTGATTTCTAAAATCATGAATACTTGGTATGCAATCAAGCCATTCATTATGCCCGCATTACTCAAGTTGGCGCCATAACAAAATTGAATATAACAAGAGACAGAAAAACTCTTTTATATTTATGTAACAGATTAAAAGTGTTTAGATTTTGAGGAAATATTGAATACAAAAACAGAAAACAGAAAATAGAAGCACCAAACTTTTGTAATTTGATATATACCGAAATACTGTGTACTTCTTCTAAGAGGCTTTGCTCAAAGTCTCTTTACAAGAATTCTTCTAAATTTCGTTGCCAAGAATCGCCAACCAAAGAGGCTGCAAGCAGGGAACTCGAATTCTTTTGTCAATAAACTTTTATCATTTTCCAATTCTTCGAGCGTTTCAAATTTTGCGAATATCAAGATTTGCGTCTGTGCCATATTAATTAAAAATGGAAGGTAAATTCGCGAAATGGGCATTAAATAAGGTTCTATTGGTCCAAAAAAAACGTTTTTGTGGGTATTGTCATGTAATCTCACTGAATGACTTTATATCCGTCATTTTCATAAGAAGATTAAGAGAGAAGCTAAGAGAATCTTTTGGAGTAGAAGCTTAAGAGCTTATTACAAAATCATAAATATTTAAAAAGGTTTATTCGTTTCTTTTCTAGAATGATCTGAGCTGTCAATCATGTGTGTACTATAGAATTCATGATAGAATCCAATATATCCAGTTCTATTCTTGTACCGCCTCAGATTATGAAATCCTCCAACTCAAGAAATACACCGACTATACTGCGGACTAATAGTCCAACCTAAAATCGACACTTGAAGAACAATAATAAATTCGTTATTTCAAGTTCACTATGACATTTTCCTCACATTCCGATATGGTCAGCTTTATATTCTTTAAGGATTTTCATATTGTCAATCGGAAACAAACGGTGTTTGTCATGATATTTGCTTTGAACATACTAATAACAAAGAGCAAAACGTCAGACAGCTCATCTTGGCCCAGCACTGGCCTCATGGTTCAACACCAATGTTTATAGCTGTGAAGCTATTTTTCTCAGTTGTTTATTTAAATTAGAATTCTCCTTCGAATAAAATTTCACTGCATGACACAGTATGACGGAAAAGGAAACAATCCCGTCCATTGTTATTTATGCTTAGAAATACGGGTATTCGGACACTTGTTAAAGTTTGAAATAGTTGGAGGAAATGTTCTCGAAACTCGTATCGCAACGGATGAAGAAATATGCCCAATGGTGGAAGACAATGGTCTTATATCATTAATTTTTACGATGCATTGCCCCTTTACTGATGTGCAATGCAGGTGCATTTAGGTAAGCAGACGGATTCAGACAAATCAATAATAATAAAAATTAGATAGAATTATTTTTTTAAGAAAAAGTGATATTTGAATTGACTGAATTCATTTTCCACTTACAGTATTCAGTACTTACAGTATTCAGTATTCTTTATGAGTGAGTGTAAGTATAATAAACTGACCAAAGTACAATAAATAATTTTAAAATGGCCTCGACTCTGAAGCAATAACAGCGTAAAGAAGTCATTTTTTGCACCATATTTGATAAAGAGCATGTTAATCTATTTTTAATGAATTTACTAAAACAAACACATCAGTAAAACTAGAAGAAACGATTAAGTTATTGACACAGGAGCTCGCCGGGGAGGTTAAGACGCATGTTAGTGGTTACAAGGCTTTTTCTTTTAAGGCAACAACTTGCGTCCTTAATGCAGGACTCGTTACGTGACGGACACCGTCCGAACATAACGCACCTTTGTCAAACAGACCACGCCATAATAGTCTAGGTCAGTATAATTTAGTTATCTTAAATTCCTATATATTCCAACTGGGTTTTAAGAAAATTAAACCAGAAAGAAAAGCATCAAAGATGTTCAAAAACTCTATTATTTTGGCTTGTACCATTAGTAGCTTCGTTTCGAATATAAATGATATCATAGATTTTTCACAGAGGGAATGTTTCGGATTTCGTGACAGACTGACATGATGTGGAGTGATGTTTCAGATAAGTAGGTTATTTTAAGTCATTAAATAAGACAAATATTTAGGTCGCCAAGAAAATGTGTTTAAAGTTGCGAGGATGATAGGAAATCAATGTTGCTACACGAGTCGAGTGTTTTCCTGGCTTGAGAACCTTAATTTACGTTACTGTTACAACGGCCTTAATGCACCAATTATTCCCAGATTACATTCGTAAAGTTATTGTTGTTCAGCGCTTTTATGCCGTGATTTTTAAGTGATTACCAAAAACTCCACCAAAGCTATGTTTATACAGTATTTTGATTGGAATTAGCCTCATGTGAAATTGGAGTTACACTTTTATGTTACTGTACTTTACCTCTAATTTATGGCTGTCTCTTTCAGTCTGCAGCTGAAGCTGGAATCTCTTGTACGCAGCTTCCAGATCAATGAAAGTATCCTTGGCAGAATCATATCTTTTGAGCGTCAAATCAGAGTCGTCGTACAACCCCCTAGAAGTTCTCTGTACTCTTGTGTACGCTACGGTATCGTCACTTAAAGTGTCTTTGCTTCGTGCATCAGAAATCCCACTTTGGTACATTTGAAACGAAGAGCCGGAAGACTCTTGCCGGACTGTATTTTTACTCATGGTCGTCCCGGTAGGTTTTTAACGGAATTTTTTTATTGAGTAAAAGGGCACGGATCTACGACCCACGATCGAACCAACCCTGAAAAAATATTACAAGATTTTGCAGAGTTTAACCTTGCAGATAATTTATTCGTCAACATAGTCGCTTTTGGTCAGGATCAAATGTGTACCGAGTTATGCAAATTGAGTTGCTGTCAATAAAAAGTTCGCATGGCTGATCGTAGTGGGCTTGGCAGCCTTTTCTGGCAATAACTGAAAATAATAAGCCTCCTTTAGCCAATTAAATATTGCGTACAGTAAAGACAAAGCACAGATATTAGCCTTGCCTCATATAACTAATTAGTAAACGCCCTCACCCTTGTTCCCAATGGTCTAACTTATACCTTATTTTCTACCCTAGGCTTATAAAAAATTCCACTTACCTTGCCTCGTTCAAAAGAAGACTGAGGTCATCAATGTTTCGATGATAACCTACTCACGCCAATTTTATCATTCCTGGTATTTGTTTTCATTAACCAGGCACCAGAGGGCTGCAGCTAGCTATAAATAAAGGTTGTGACAAAATCAAATCTACTTTCACATCAGCATTCACAAATCCAACACCATAGCCATAGTCAATTAACTATGCTATGGCTAAAAGAGGTCCAGACGTGACGGCCTTCATAGTTACTGGATTCCAAGCATAATGAAGAAGGCGCTTTTTTTGGGCCAGGTACTGGGTATGCAAGCTATGAAGCTTTGGCTTGTAATTTGAAATTAGAAATTGCTTTCAGCTATTCGAAAGGTTTCAGGAAAAAAGGCATTGCTATGACCATTTTAAAGGTGTTCACAATCAAGGTGTGTCATCGAAATTATCTATGTAATCTACATATGAATCTTAGACACAACAACTGTTATTCTTTGCTTTTTTTACCACCTCGTTTAAAAATATATATTCTTTGTCGAGCCGAGTTTATTCGGAAACATAATACGAGAAGGAAACTTCGTATAAGGATTAAAGTACACTAGAAAATTTATGGAACAGATAGAATGCTTTGTATTGAAACACTGTATGAGTCCCAACTTTTACTTATCCAAGGATGAACTTACAATGAGTCTATGAAATTCTACTGTATCAGTGATACTCTGTAGACAGCGGAAAGCAAATTCCTACTGGCGATTCTGGTTATTGCTCTTAAAAACAAGCATGGAAAACTAACCGAAAATGCTTTCCTGCCGTCAAAATGCTCCCTGTTATTTTGAACGCCCCTTTGTAAAAAAAAAAAAAAAAAAAAAAAAAAAACACACACACACACACAATGATCTCCTTGTCAAAGATAAATGGTACCTATTCACTAGTGGACGTGCCTCAACGATTACTCTTATATAGGCAATTTTAATCTCAATCTAATGAACTCTTCAGTTTGTTTGTTACAGAAGAATGCATTGAAGAATATTTAACACCAACCATCTCAGGTTAAAACATAAATCATCTAAAGTTAGAGTTAAATCAGAAACTTTTTAACCCAGACAGTGTAAACTCTTAGCTCATTATAAAAGCACCCTGAAGCCATAAGTCTGACATTTTAGTACAAAACCCAAGGGACCATGGAAAATTATACTTGCAAATGCTGACCTGTCTTATCGCTTTGAACTTATGGCTCCATTTCTTTCTTACAAAAAGATGAAGCCACGTTTCATACTATAAACACAATCATATTACCAATTATCATACAAAAGCCTAATGGGGTGATCATTTGAAATAAAACAAACCACACTTGTGATATGAATTTGGTTTTCAATTTCCAAAAAGATGTTTACTAGATTTGTGATGCAATCTGAGAAAAATAAAAGGTTAAAATAACGACTTAAAAATAGCCAAAGAGGGTGGAAAAACTCAAAATGACTAATTGCACTTAGATCAGAATATTTTTCTTAACTTTCATTCGTCATTTGTTCTATTGGATGGTGAAATATATGATTGCATTAATTGCACTTTTAAGATCTACTTTTATAGAGTAAAGGGATGCAGTTCAAATGACATAATGATTTACTACCTGCCACAGTCGTCAATCCATCTCGTTTATATGTTATTTATCCCTTTTTAATGACATTAATATATAGATTAATAAATGCATTTAAATGACACTCATCAGACAAATTGGTTGCTGGAAAGGTTAAAAAAATCCTATTATGGGCTTTGGCATTATTGCATGTTCAAAATTGTTCAACCAACAAATATCTTTGGAAGCAATTAAAGTTCTAATTCTTTTCTTTTGAAAATACACGCAAAACTGTATTTATAAGAGTATGTAGGCGTTTGGGACAAAGCTACAAAAACAATTAAATACATCTCGTTTAGTCAGAATATAGTTACTATATTGAGGAATTAAATGAAGATATTGGGTATGATTCCCACAATAAAGGCCTTTAGCTTTAGACCCCTCCATGACTAACTTTCAACTGCAAGAACAAAAATGATTGATTTAAGAATAATCTCATTAGGTTTAATTGATCAAATCAAGAGACCATTAATTATATTGACAATATTATATTTATATTAATTTCCAAAGGACTCATTTCTTATCACGTGACACCAATTAAAAAGTTGATTGCCACTTTAATAAAATGTTTTAGACTTTGAATTTGTTTTTGAGCAATTTTTAAATTAATCTGTGGTTACATTTTGATCTTTAATAAATCTCTCTTAATTTAAACCGTTTTGCAATATTTAATCGAAAAAATTAAACGTTGTGGTTACGAATCTTAATGATGACACTTTATACGATCCTTTAACAAGCTGTCAAAACCCCCAAAATGGTTTTTGATAGTGAACGCCTAGAAAGAAGAAAACAAAAAGAGACATGATTCCAAATTCTATTTCTTTGTTTTTCAAACTTTAGCTAGTTTGTGCTATAATTTTTTTCCTGTCTATATAAACGTTTCTTTTTGTGGACGATATCAAGCTGCGTAGCTTTAGAGCTTCGTGTTTTGTTTTGTTGACATCCAAGTATTTTGCTCACGCAATGAAAATTGTTTGTGCAACTCCACAGAAAGGATAACAGAGGGAGTTTGCCTATATTGCAAGAAATCAAGTATGCAGCATCGCTAATATATCTTGGATACATCAAAATGATTGATTTTTTGAGCGCACTAAGAGTTCAAGATCGAAAATGTTGCTGATTTATGACAAACTCTAGTTCCAGTATAGTACATCAGTCATGCATGGTGTTAAGATCACTCCCAGTACTTAACAATGCCAGGTTCTTTTCTACAGTAATAGATGTTTTTAACTGCTTGAAACAGTTAATCACTGACAGGACGGCGTGACGCCACTCGGCACGCCATTAAAGTTGTGCAACTAATCATCAATCTATACCAAATCGATTTGTTTTACTCTATGAAGATAAATTCCAGTCATTAAGTTTAGGACTTCGACACCATTAATCACAGGACAGTTAAAAGTATCACAGAACAGTTTGTTTCTTTGTCAGCTAAATATGGCGTTGAGTATATTACTTAACCGTTTAAAATAAAAGTGCACAGT
The DNA here is from genome assembly GCA_011057435.1 of Actinia equina. NCBI lineage: Eukaryota > Metazoa > Cnidaria > Anthozoa > Actiniaria > Actiniidae > Actinia > Actinia equina. Next base: position 186,327 of record WHPX01001272.1, read on the forward strand.
AGAGTAAAAATGCTAGATTAAACTCACACAAAGGCGAAGTTGTATTTAAGAATTTTTTTAATGTCATTTAGTTTGATTTTGGTATTGCTTTTTTTTAGAAGTTGGAACTGCTATGTCTCACTGGTGAGCATCATCGGAAATAATAACTTAGTACTAATGTACTAACTACGGTCTCTAACGTTTGACCAAAGGTCTAGCTACTACATTCAGACTAATATATCCCTATTCTCGAACTTTTCTCTTTCCTACTTTGAATGGTTGTTGCAATAAACAATTCCTATCAAGCAAGGTTACGCATGATTCCCTCTTAATAACATTAGGACAAATGATGTAATCGCTAATGCAATGGTAAAGTGTACCTCTACTTGCTAAACTAAATTGAAACTTTAATAACCGGAAATTAAAGTTTTCTAAGTTAACAAAACTAATAAAATAATATAAAATATATAAAATATCTTCGTGAAGAAATTCAGATTAAACTTCTAAGCCAACAATCATTACTTAGTAAAAGGTTTTGCGTACTTAGGATATACTAATAGCATTAATATAAGTATTTTCCAACAAAGGAACAACTCTATTGTGTATCAGTCTTTTTCGGGAAAAAGCCAAGCAAAGACGTTAGAGTGCACGCACTAAATCTAATAATTAGTACTATTTCATACAGAATCCTTTGTTTTCTATTGTTTAATTATCACTATTTAGTGCTAAAGTATAATTTGTTTCACGGATTTAGTATGAGCACTCTAGTCATTGTGGGTGGACTAAATAATTTCCATATATAGATATAATCGATGCCTATTAATTAAATTTAAATAGCAATATCAATCGAAGTTTTCCTAATCTATGATGAGTTCGGTACAAACACTATCACTTATTGAAGTGCAATCTTTTGCACAGTATTTTAGCGTTGCCTTAATTATGTAGAAAGTTCGCAAGAAGCATTCAATATAACGACAAAACCGCGTCAAATTGTCTAAAAATGTCCCAAAAAGTAAATGCACTCCACGAAAAAAGTAACTCGGAAATAGATTTAAAGAAGTTTCTTTCGTAGCTCTTGTAGAAGATGAGGTTATGAATATTAGTGCCAAAAAGAGTTTACATTATAAAGTCTAAGTTTAAAATTTATCTTCATGTGCATTGATTTCTGATGCAATTCAAGATGAAAGCTGTACAGTTCGAATTCCCACGGTCTCTAATCTAGCGGAACTTCGAATAAACAAACCATAAGTTCTTTCCTAGACCTTTAAGACCTTTGTTTTTAATTTAACGATTCATTAAAATATTTGATTCTGTGACTTATGCAAAACTATCTTCATATCACGTATGCATGTGTCTAGTTCAGGAAGTCATATTTTTTTTGTAATCTTTTTAGGGACTTGCTTTTTTTTGGTAATAGCAGACCTATTGTACTTTAGCTTTCTCATTTATCAATATTTGATCTACAGTCGATCAAACGCTTTTTTTGGAGCCTGTTGTCTAACTAGTCAAGGAGAAAGAAAGCGAAAATAATTTTCCTGATGTTTTGAAGCAAAATTTTGATGATTTTCTACTAACTTTTTTCCCAATTTCGTCTTTAAAGAAAAGATTAACTCCGATATAGGTTTAGTGCTCTAGAATGCACTAGAGCCTATCTCATCCTAACTTATCCCGTGTTTACTCTTGGCTGTTCAAATTTGCATATCCGATGTCACACCATCCGTCTTGAATATTCGCTACGTTGGGTCAAGCATACTTAATTTTCACCTAGACGCATAACAAAATCTAGGCGCTGTCAGTGTAGATATGAGTTTCTGGTGTTTACCTTTTAGAGACCTCTCCCATTACCTACGCTCTCTTTCTGATGATATATAGCAAGTCCATAACTATAAATTTTCGACAAAATCCTGCTTTAAAACCATTCAAACTTATGTCACTCTCGGTCCTATTTAAAGCATTGTTACTCATATCACCCGGGGTGCAGAAAATATAAGACTGTAAACGCTGGCCTGCTAAGACATGCTAAATAACTCTCCTAAAAGCACACAGGCTATTTCTTTAGGTCTTTATTGGGACAAAAAAGGAGTCCATCTAGCGAACACTCACTTACCGTTGCGTAAAATCGCTTTTGGTTAGGTAGAAGAAGGTTGCGGAGCTTGACGTATCGAAGAAGGAATTTTGTGCCGACAAGAGGAGCGTGAACCCTATAATTTATGATAAGGACGCGACTTAATAACTCAAGCCTAACAAAAGACAATATACATAGGATCAGTGTGGTTACTACAAATACGGAAATTTCTGGACTGGGTCATTGAACATTTGTGCGTGTCAAAATCTAGATGACTAGGGCGTACTTTTATAGGCGGTCCTAACTATGTAAATGACAGTAGCCCTACAAAAACCCTTGGTTCCATAAGACTAATGCTAGTCCCTTGGGTCTTTTTGACAGAAAAGTTCTCTGCAGACTCGGAGAAAGATACGTTGGGTGTGTAGATCGAGCGACATCAGAAATTTGTCAGACATAGTTCCACAAAATCAATTGTGATTTGTAAATCGCGTCACAAACTCGAAAATCTGAAAACAGATCGACGAGGTTTGCAAGCAAGGAATCAACCATGAATGATTCCGAGTTATCAAGCAGTAAGTCGTCTTCTCGGATGGAAACTTCGTCCACCAACTACGGAGCTGGATCGGGCTCAAGCTCGTACTACAAGTCCCTCAAAACGTACTCGAGCAAGTCTGGTGGTCATGGTGCTGGTGACATTACACTCCAGCAAATTTCCGAAGCAAAGGAAGTTTTTGGAGATATGGAAGCAGCATACAGGCGCTTTAAATACGAAATCGAAGAAGTGAGGAAGGAACATGCTATCGAGGTAAGTCAAATCTGGTTCTATTTGAATGCCTTGCAAAAAATATTTTTAAGTTCCTTAGTATTTGGTTTTCGTTACTGGTAGATTATTTACGCACTCTCTTCAATGATTTGTGCCTGGAGTAACTCGATAGGTTCTGTGTAAGGTTACCACCACTAACACTATTACTACCATCAAGAAAACGCCCATATCACCGCTGCACGCTTGCTTGCTTTTGTAAAACTCATAGCGATCTTTTCCTTCTTTGATCAGCAAGAAGTATAATTGACTGTCCCAACTAAAGCCATCGCTTTAATTAATTAAAATTCAGACTCACTTTTTTCACCTTCTGACAAATATGTGATTATAGGGGTTCTATATTTTTCAAAGTCTGACAAGTTTGACACTCGGCAGAAAAAAACGTCTGGGGCTTGAAGTACAATTTTACTACTGCTTTTTCTCACAAACAATAAAACAATCGCTTTTAAAATTCCCTAAGAAGTTTAATTATTATTCAAAAATCTTTTAAATTACTCATTAACAAATCAATAGACAAACGATTCGGTTTTCTTGCTTGCCGCGACTCGGAATAGGAAATCGAATCGATTAATTCTATCAAAGATTCTTTAAACCCCTGTAAACGCTGCATCCCTCATCTTTGACGAGAAAAACACTAGCTATTGGGGTGGTTTCTCACGGTCGCAGCATCACTAAATATTAGAGTCTCGATTATCATTAAAACAAAGGAAGCTGCTGGCTGTTTTGTCTGTATTAAAGTGAGACAATCTAACACTATATGAGCTTAAAGGATTGCATGTTTGTACTTCCCTCTCGGTACCGAAAATATTTAAATGATTTTTCTAAGCATTTCTGGACTATGGACAAAGTTTCTCAGCTGATCATAAGGTCTTCAAAGCTTGCTCTTGTGATTCCAATCTGAAGGCTTGTATTTCAACGAAGCGTAACTAAGCCTGACTCAGAGGAAATTTGCATATCAACGATAAAATCGAGTTGAGGTCAATGAGAGGTCAGGTCATAGAAATATTTTTTGGGATCTTGATCAAACCCGATTGTTGGAACGGAGTGAACAAAAAAAAAAAAGAATATGGTTTTATATAAATATTTTGTCAATCGAAGATTAAAGCCATGTCATCCTAATAAATGGCATATAAATAAATCAACACAAAATCTGTCGGTTTGTTTGTTTTATTGCAGTGAAATGAACTGCCAAAAATACTGTTTTTAAAAAAAGAATAGTCATTGCAAGCCGGTCATGGGCTGGAACTTAAGTTGCTATTTTCTAATTAACTGATCGAGTTCAGTAAAAAGCTGCTGGCAGAATCATTTATTAACAAAATCGGTAGTAAGCAAAACCAAAAACATCGAAACATAAGCAATTCCGATGAAGATTTTAAAAGGTTTCAAATATCGCTTAAGAGGCTGAAAGCTTCACAGATAAAAACAGAAAATAGGTTTCTCGGCTCTATCGAGGCATTTGAATTTTTTCATAGACACAGCCCAGTATGGCCAAATAATTCAAAACTGTATACCATATGCGTACATATAAGTATATAAGTGCATAGGCTTTATTTACATTACTTGCCATCAGTCACGCTAAAATGGTTCGGATATTCTTATATTCGGATCGGTTATTTCAGTAAAGACCATCTGAGGCCATGAAACAATATTGCCATCATATAAAAACAATTCACGGTTCCAAAAAATTGTCCAAATTTCAGGATTAACCTTTTGTTTTAGTCTCAGAAGGAGCTTGATTTTGTACAAAAACAAAAAAACAAAAAACAAAAAAACAACAACAACAACAAAAAAACTGGGTCTGGCGGCTTATTATTAAGGAATATTTATATTCTTTTTGTAATATAAGTAAAAATCAAGCACCGTTTCAACAACAACAAAAAACCGTTTTTATGTGGTTACGACTGTATGCTTTTATGTAATTTTATGTTAAAATCGAGAGAGCCAAAGTAATTTTTTTAAATTCATCGTTTTATTTTCATTTTTTTGGAATTTGATAGGAAGTGTACAAACTTTAATTCATTCTTTATATTACATTAGTGAAAGCATTTTCTTTTCAAATTATTGCCATAGCCAAAGTTCAACCTGTGCAAGCCAAAAGTAATAAAATACACTCTTTATCTGTGAATCATATTTTGAGGTCAAAGAAAAAAATATAATTGTCAATTATGAAATTCCCAGACATCGTCTCATAAGCTTTTTCTTTGGCTAGAACGTCTCCTATTATGTCTTCGGATCAATCTATTTTATTTACAGAACCGATGTGCTTATTCAAATGCTGTTATTATCGGCTTTCAATCATTCGTTTTTCAGTCTATGGCTAAAAGGTTGCCGGAAACATCTTTAGTGATGTTGCCCTGTATCAACGAAAATGTCACTTGATCTCGAATTTATTTTTCAAAAGATGCGAGCACCAGGGCTTGAAAAAATTTCATTTTCTCAATTTGATGCATTTCATTTAAATATGTAGTAAAAAGTTTCCTTTTTGACAATTAAATAATTTCTACTTGCGTCAAAGCCTTTTATCTAAGCTTGGATCCTATTCTCCTAAAGTCATCGATGGCAGTTTTTTTGGACTAGCCGGTTAAGTTACGACGCAGTCTGCTAAGCTTAATATAGGGTCATAGGAAGTATTTGACCACAAGACCAAGGACGCTGAAACAAAATACGAAAAATGAAGGATTCAGTGTTTCGTAAATAACCTTGGGCATGTGAATGGTGTACATCAATGTGAAATATTCGGAATAGAAGTGTATCAAAATCTGTTTAAACATAAGTCATATTTTGTGTCATTTATAGGATTTAGGTGCCTTTTTGTTATTTCGTTGTTTTTTTCTTGAATAGCGCTACGATAGTAAGTCCCCGCTTGAAGGAAAAAATACTATCTTTCCTTTTATTTGTGTTTTCGCCTTCTTAAATACGAGTGAAAGACAGACAGACAGACAGACAGACAGACAGACAGACAGACAGACAGACAGACAGACAGACAGACAGACAGACAGACAGACAGACAGACAGACAGACAGACAGACGAAAGAATGGCAAAATTGACATTTCCGTTTTAAAACCAACAGGTGCGCAAATTGCAGTTGGAAATTGAAAATCTCAAAAGGCAAAAGCGCGTCCTTGAAGATCAGTTGCGAGAGTCCAAAGGAGATAACAAGAAACTGAGCGATGAACTGGCCATGGTTAGACGCAGGCTAATGGACAAGGAAACCGAGAACGAAATGCTTAAACGGGAGCTAAGCAAAAAGAACAACGAAATTGCTAGTCTCCGAGCTGATAAACTTGATCTCCAAAAGAGAATCGAAAGCATGAGTCAAGAAATGATCATCAGCAGCGATTCAACAACCATTGTTCAATCTGCGCCAGATGAGGACGATTTGTACCTTGCTCATCAGGAGATTTCAGCGTACGAAACAACAATCAAGAGTTCAAGCGAAGAGAAGGAGGCACTGCGCGATGAAATTGCGTCACTGTCAGCAAGACTTTCTCGGCTCCAGGGAGATTATGACAAGGCCATGAGAGACCTAGAGGCATCAAAGAGGGATTCTGACTTGAAGGCGAGAAAGTACGAAGCTTCCCTTCAGAACGCACAAAGACAGCGCGACGATTTGAAGGACAAGCTTGAGAGGCTGAGAGATGAGCTGAAGAGGACTAAGGAATCTATCAACGAATATCGTACTGACGCTTTAAACAACAAGAAGGCGGCTGACAGACTTCGTGACGAGGTTGGATCTAAGGACAAGCAGATACGATCTCTGGAGAAGAAAAATACAGATCTAGAGGATCGGCTTGAGCAGCTTCGGCAGGAATTGAGTCAAGCTCAAATGAAAGCTGAGATAGAAACGAAGACAAGGCAGAATATGGAGCGTGATCTTCGAAATGCCGAAAAGAAAGTTGCAGAACTGGAAACCACTGTTGAAAGTTTGAAGACGGAGAACGGGGACTTGCAGCGTGAGCTTTCAATCACCTTGAAGAAACTTGCAGCAGCAGAGACCGAGCTCTCTAAAGCATCCAGCAGAATTAAGCAGCTGGAGATTGAAGTGACTCGTTATCGATCGCGTGTACGTGAGCTTGAGACAGAGATTGAAAATATCTCCAGCACGCACGTTCAACTTCAATCAACTTATGAGTCGTCTGTCTCTGAAGTTGACGGTCTTCTTTCTAGGCTTGGTGGCACCTCAGCAAAAGTTAATGACTTGGAGTCATTGTACGAGATAACTGCTAAAGAAAGAGATGAACTGAAGCAGAACATTGCGCCTTTGGAAAAGAGAATTTCAGACCTGAAGATTGCCCTGGAAAGAAGCGAGAATACAAGAGATGATCTGGAAAGACAAGTGGATGCACTGAGAAGCAAAAACACAAACCTCGAGGCAATGCTTGAGGCAGCTCAAAAAGCCAAAGTTCAGCTTAAATCCGACCTTGATGCCGAAAAGGATAGAGTGTCTAAGCTGAGAAAAGAAATCGTGGATCTTCAAGCAGCTCTTGCTGATGCCCAAAGGACTGCTGAAAAGTACAAAAACGACAACGACCGCAAAAAGAAAACCATTGATGACCTCAAAAACACCATCCGTCAACTCGAAGACAGGATCAATGCTCTTGATAATGAAGTCCAAGAAGTGAACACCAAGAATGACATTCTTGAAGAACAGGCAAAAGAAATGCAAGGTGACTTGAATGATGCAAACAAGAGAGCTCAAATAGCCGAAGATGAAGCCAAGCACTTAGAAGATGAAGTAGAACGCCTTAACAAAGAGCTTCAAGATAGAGACAAGCAGATTTCAGAACTTGAGTCCGCCTACGACACAGCTGAAAAAGAAAAACGGGACTTCGAACAGCAAGTATTGGCTCTCAACCAGAAAGTTAACCGCCTTGAAAAAGAACTCCAAGATGCTCTAAATAAAAACGCTGTTCTTGAGGAAGATGCTAAGAATCACCAGTCGGTGGTCGACAAGCTTCAAGACGAAGTTGATCGTTTGAAAAACAAACTGAATGACGCAGTCCGCCGAGCTGATGAGGCCACGAAAGATTCTCTCGAAAAAGATGCAATCATTGATGACCTTAAGAATCAAATTAGTACCCTGGAAAAAGAAGTTGAAGAGCTAAGAGCTGATCTGATACATACGAAGTCGTTGCTTCAATCCAGTGAAGACGAGAAAAGGAAGTTGTTGATAGAGTTAAAGAAGAAAGAAGAAGAATGCAACCGTTTGATAACTGACATAGAAAAACACACACAGAGAATCAGCGTTCTTGAAGGGGAATGCATGGTCGTGAACAGCCAGATCGAAAATGTTCAAAGTAGCTATACTGATTTCATGGATTCTTCGTCTGGAATGGAAGGCCTCTTGGAAAGTGAAAAGGAAAAGGTGGCCCAGTTGGAGAAGGAACTCTTGGGACTCAGGAACAAAGTTCAAAGCTTTGATGAACGAGACGCTCTCAAGCAAAAAGAAATTGATAGACTCAAAGCCGAATTGGAAGCAGCCGATGAGAAAATTGCAGATCTCTTGAAAGAAGTTCAGCGGCTTGAAGGAGAAAAAGACGAAATCAATAGAAATCTGCTTGTCGCTCAAAGCAAAGTTAATGAGCTCGAAAGTGACCTTGAAGCTGCAGTGGAGGACAGAAAGAAGGCAGAGGATGACTTGTACGATTTGCAGACAAAGATAGGTAAGCTAGAGAATCAAATAGACACATTAAGAAAACAAAATCAACAGCTCAAAGATCAACTGAAAGATGCCAACAATAAGCTTGTTCCAGCAAAGGAACGTATTGCCATTTTGGAGGCAGAAAACACTCAGCAAAAGAAACAGAATGATGCTTTGAATAACGTCATCGCCAAGAAAGACAAAGTGATCAGTGAGTTAAACAACAAAATTAAGAAGCTTCAGAAGGATTTGGAAGACGCCAAACGTGATGTCTTAGCTGCCAATGTAAGTGCCGACGCATGCAGAGAGGAAAAGAAGGAGCTTGAGCGCAAGAACAAAGTTCTAGCTGACCGTATCGAGCAGTTAGAAAAAGAAATTAAAGATCTGAAGGAACAAAGAAATGCTCTTGACAATGAACTCAGCAGCAAGAACCACAAGCTAGCTCTTTTGGAGGGACAACTTGCAAGCGTGAGGAAAGAGCGAGATAACCTGAAAATCGAGCTTGACAACCTAAATGCAGCCTACCGAAAGCTGAAGGAAGACTATCTCACTGTATTAAGTGACTTGAAGGCAAGAGAGAGAGAGGTGGAAACCAAGGACAAGATAATAAAAGAGAAAGACGCAATGATTGAAAGACTCAGAAATGGGAAAGCAGCTGCTGATGAAGAACTAGCAAAACTGAGAAAAGAATTGATGAACACCAAAAATGAATTGGAAAGCACCTTGAGCAAACTGAAAACATTGGAGGAAACCTACAAGAACACCAACCTCAATCTTAGCAAACTTGAAATCACAATCAGCAATTTGAACAAGGAAAGGCAAGAGAGAGATTCCGTAAGTTCCTCCCACGACACTCGCTATTATGAAATCGAGACTCTCTATAAAGCAAGCCAGGACCGTGAAAACAGGTTTAAACAGGAGCTGCAGTCATACAAAAACCGCTATGAGAGGTTGGAAGCTGACTACCAAAAACTTCAAAAAGAAAATGTCGACCTTCGAGCCATGGTCAATTCTCTCAACAAGAAGATACGAGACCTTGAAGCTTTTAAAAATCGCATAGAAAAGGAGAAGCAAGCCCTGAAAGCAGAATTGCTTAAGGTAAATAATGAACTTGCTGACATGGAAGTACAAATGGATAGCACCATGAAAGAAAACGAATCCCTGAAAAATCAGCTCCAGGATGCTCAAGACCGGCTTGAGAAAGCTCGAAACGATAATCTTGACTTGCAACAGAAGAATGTAGAGCTTAAGATGGAAGTTGAGTCCTTGGAAAGAGAGGCAACTGAAAAAGATAACACCATTAACAGTCTTACCGCTAGCAAAGAGTACATAGAGGGACAGCTAGATAGTCTCAAGAAACAGCTGGCTGCCATGAAGGATGAGAACGATAGTCTGAAAGAAGAAAAAGCAAGTCTCCAGCAAGAAATTCTTGACTTAACAAATAAGATCAATGAGCTTGAAAATCTTCTTGCAAGAATTTCTGGAGAAAGAGATCGCCTTCTGGAGGATCTTAGAACCAGCGCGAACAAGATCAATATTCTTGAACAACAAATTCGTGATCTCCAAAAGGACAAAGAAGTATTAAATGACAAGATAGAGGATTTGAAAAGGCAGCTCAATGCCCTTAGAGAAGAAAAGAACCTTATTGAGCGAGAGTTGAACGATCTCAAGAGTAAAATTGATTATTACATCAAAGAGATCGATAGCAGGGATCGCACAATCGAGGAGATGAAAAATAGGTGCGATGAGTTAGAGAGGGAACTTGATTCCTTAAAGAAGAATATGCGACGCCTGGAAGCAGACTACGAGACTGCGCAACAGAAGATTCGTGATCTTGAAAAGTCTAATTCATCGGTTACTGATCGTCTCACAATCATCGAAAATGCAGGTGATGGTCATCGTGATAAGGCTAGGCGCCTTGAAGAGGAGAACATCAACCTTAAGAGAAGAGTTTCCGAAATGGACATTGCAAGCAAGGTGAGCAGCGAAAAAGAATTTGATCTGCAACAAAAACTGAGCCAAGCAAATGAGCAAATCATAAACATAGAAAGCCAAAGACCTGTGGAATCAGGAATCACAATGATGACAGAAGAAGTTGTGGAGTCTTCTCAAGACGATATGGAAGTAGAGATGCTGAGATCTGACCTTGAATCTCTTAAGACTAAGTACAACAAACTTGAGAGACAAAACAAGAGCCTAACAGACGCTAATGCCAAGTTACAAGCAGAGCTCGGTAACAGAGACAAGAAAATAAAGGACCTAGAAGACGAGATCTTAGAACTCAAGCGGGTGATCCAAGAATTGAAAACCAAACTGACTCAGATGGGAGATCAAATAGATGCTCCTGGAATCATAGCCTCCTTGAGAACCCAGAAAAATAACTTGGAGCGCGATAACAATATGCATATTCAAGAACTGAACTCACTACGCGCACAGTTAGCAGAGTCCAAGAAACGAAAGGATGATCTTGAAGCCGAACTTCAAAAGCTCAGGAGAGAATTGGGGGATGTTAAACTTAAACTCCAAATCACAATAACCGAGAATGATAACCTCAACGCCGAGTTGATAAATGCACAGAAAAAGATTGCTAGCTTGGAGGAAGACTACCACAGGTCTATGCAAGAAATTGCCAAACTCCGTGGTGAGCTTGATGAAACTCGTGTTCAACTTTCAAGGGCAAAGGAAGACATGTTTGAAGCACAGCGAGCTGCAAGTGATTTGGCTTTGCAAGTTGATGCATTAAGGAGGGAGATCGCTGACAAAAACAACCAACTTCAGTGGCATGAAAACAACGAAAAGCAACTACAGAACGAAATATTTGAATTGAAGCAAAAGATTGCCAAACTTCAAGAAAGAATTGATGAGTATGCTGATCAAGTAACTTTGCTAAATACCAAAGTCCACGAAAAAGATACGAAGATTGCTGAGCTTGAGCATTTCCTAAATCTTGCTCGTGATGAAAACGATCGACTTAGAAAGGAGTTGGCCACAGCCAATGCAAATGCCACAGATTTCAAGAACAAGTACCTAAATGCTCTAAAGGACATTGAGAGGCTCCAGAACGAGCTTAATGTCAAGAACCAGAAAATATTCTACTTGGAAAACCGCGTGAAGGCGCTCGAAGCTGACAAGAACCGCTTCAAGATGGAGATCAACAGTCTTAAGAAAACAATTTCCCAACTGAGAATCGAGATCGAAACCCACCGCCAAGAGAAAGACAGACTTCATGGTGATTTGGTGATTGTATCTAACCAAGCCAGTGAAGTGCAATCAGCACCACCTTCAGGCATGTCTATCGACATCGACATCTCAACCTCCAAGAGATACAAAGATTTGGATGGCGCCTACAAGAAGTTAAAAATGAGCAAGGAACTTTTGGATAATGAGATGGTTTCACTGCGAAAGAGACTTACAAAGACAGAAAACGATCTATCAAATGCCAACCGCGAGAAGAACATCCTCGATGGCCAGAGTGCCTGGAAAGACAAGAGAATCAAAGAAATGGAAGAGGCTCTGAATGAATTGCAATCCAAGGATAGGGTATGTGTAACTGCTATTTTTTATGGTTTTTGGTGTTTAAGGGATTCTACATCCCGTTTGTTTTAATTACTATTCCCTATGTTTTTTTAAATATTACTTTTTTGCAATTTAAGGTTGATGCTGACGAAGCTTTAGAATGGAAGAAGAGGAACGCCCAACTTGAGCAAGAGGTGCAAAATCTTAAGAACAAAGTGACACGTTTGGAGACCTACAACGAGACCTTTGAGAACAAAATTAAAGATCTGACTGATGAAATTGTGAACGCCAGGCACAAAATAGCACAGCTTGAAGCCCAAAACGACGAAGCTCAGCGTAACATTGAAGCCCAGGCAAAGGAGGTAAGACTTAGACTTTTGAAAATTTTAAATACAAAGTTTTCGCATATCCTCCATTCTTTTAGCCCCACTTGCATTCACACCTGTTCTCTAGCCAAAACATTGCCCCATAAGCTTTCAATCTTGAACGCCCTCTCACTAAAAGATCAAACCTTTTTTCATTTTCAAATGGCAATTATAAAATTCATGTCATTTTTTGTTGTGGTTGTAAACCAACAGCTTTTGGATGCCTATAAGAAGATAGCTGAACTGGAAGCAGCATTACAGAGTGCCCAAAATGCAAAGGGAGAACTACAACGCGATAAGCAAAATCTGCAGAACAAGATCAATGCTCTGGAGGACGAACTTCAAAATGAAGCTAAAACTCAAGCTCAGCTCCGTGGAATCCTTGACCAGAATAAAACCAGGAACGAAGCCCTAAAAGCTGAAATTGCCAAGCTCCAACAGAAGCTTCGTGACCTACAGCAAAACTTTGATGCTCAAGTTGCTGAACATGCTGAAAGAAAATACACTGTTGATCGTTTGGAAGACGAAATCAAGAATCTTTTGGCAGACAACGACAAGCAGAGGAAAGAAATTGCGATGCTAAGGAACGAATTGGAAAATCTGATGTCAGAAAAACGCGACATGCAGGGTGATTTGTTGAGGGCTGAACCACAAATAACTGACCTCACGACTCAGCTACACAACTCTCGCGATGAAAACTCGAGATTGAAGATCGAGATAGAGACACTGAGGAATCAAGTACAAGAAGCAAGAAGCCGCTACGAGAAAGTCGAGACCGAAACTGTTATCCGTGAATCTGCTGGCGGACAGCTTGAATCTGGAGTAGATATGTTTGCCAGTATGGGTGATGATGTAGATGGATTACGTGCTGAGAAAGATCGTCTAGCTTCTGATGCCACTTCCTGGCAGAACAAGTTCAACACTCTGCAGAAGAATTTCGATGACATCAGCATAGAGAAGCAAAGACTAGAGGAAAGACTTGCCACCATGCAAAAGACTATCAACCACCTCGAAAACACCAACCAAGGTCTTTCTAATGACAAGAACAAGCTGTTCCACGACTTTGAAACTTCAAAGAGAAAGATTAGCGACTTACAGAACGACCTTGATAACTGTCGACTTGGCAAGGATAATCTTCAGGCTGAAAACGATGTTCTTCTAAAGCGTGTGGCACAGCTGGAAGCGGAAATCGACATTCAATCCAAATCAAACATCGAAGACTACGATGACTCCTCATCGTATGCCGTTCTCCAAGCAGCTTACAAGCGCTCTCAAGAACGAGAGAATGAACTTCAGGCTGAACTCCTGAATGCCTACAAGATGAACGCTAAACTGGACAACGAAAACAAGACATTGCATGAGAAGTTTGCTGCGCTTGAAATCAAAAACAAGAATTTGATCTTAAAGAGTGATGCCTTGAAGGATGATATCATCACTTTGCAGAAGAAGTTATCCGAAATTGAAGAGAAGTACGATCTTACTCGAGAGAGAAACGAGGAGCTTGAGGATGAGCTTACAGTTTTGCAACACCGTATGGGCGAGATTGATAACGACAACAAGTTCAATCAACAAGGCAAAGCAGAGTACCAAGTTGAAATCACAAAATTACAAAACAAGTAAGTATTATCTAGCACAATTATTTATACAACAGTATGAAAAGAACTGGGTTTTTTTACTATCCCTATCTCTAAGGCACAACGCACCGTAAATAACAGGGGGGGGGGGGGGGGGGAGAAAGAAATTGGGGCCATGTTTCAAGGTTAAGAATCATAGCCTCTTAAGGATATGCCCATTACCACAACCACTATCCTGTTTAAGGATGTCTTCAGTTCTGTTTGGTTCCCTAAACAATCCATTTCTAATGAGATATCTATTTAGCTAGTCAGTATTTAATAAATATCAATCACAACTTTTCAGGCTGAGTCGCGTGGAAACAGCTCTCGAAGACTGTAACCGTGGTAAAGAATCCCAGCTTTCTCAGATCTCGATGCTCAGAAGTAAAGCCGATGCCCAAGTAGAGGACCTTTTGAACCAATTGAAGGACTGCAAGAGTCGCTGTGAAAGTTACCGCTATCAAGTGGATAACCTCCAACGACAATTGACCATGTCCAGTATCCAGTCCTCTAGTGTAAGTACCACAATGAGTTCCCCTCAAGTGACTGTCACAAGACGAAAGTATGTCACAACAGATTCTAGCGGTGGCTCGCCTTCTAGAACATCCTACACTACTAGGACAGAAGCCAAGGGAGCAGGATCTGGAGGACCTGATGTAAGCGGTTCTACTGAGAAATCTCTGCAAGATTTCTTTAGCAGTGATACTCCAAAAGAAGAATCAACTGGCTTGGAATTTAGTGATGATGACGACGACGAACCCGAGGTGACTACCAAGAGGGTGGTGGTCAAGTCAGCAAGGACCGCTAAGAAGTAAAAGCACTTGGAAGCTAAGAGAATATACTGTAATGAACACTGTTTCTCCAGTTTATCCTTTTGGACAAATTTCAACATAATTAGCAATTAAATAATAAATACTAGCACCAAGTGCAGTACACCAAATTCAATTTTTTTGTCGGGTTTACAAAGATTAAATCATAGAAACTGAGATTGAACAGTTGATGGGGAGAACTTTTTTCTCATTCTTTATGCAAGTGTCTGTATGCAAACACGAATGCCCAGGATATCAACTACCCAGAAATACCCTCGGTCTTAGCTTTAATAATATAGCTTTTTCAAACTGACAACGATTTTGAATTTGGTGTATACCAAGGTCTTTACAATGCCATTTATCTCCATGGTAACGCACCATAGTTCCCTGAATGCCCCTGAATGAATGTTATAATTTCAAATTTTACTCTTCCCACAAAACCTTTTCCTGTAGATGAAATTAGGATCACATTGGGTTTTGTTACTTGTTGTTTTTAAACAAGATAAAATAAGCGTAATTTAACTTGATAAATTAAACGTAATAGTAATTTTTATCATTTTGGCAGTGTTCTTTAAGATAAAAAAAGAATGAGTTCTAAATTAGCAAAATGTTCATGTTAAGACCAAGTTGCATTGATTGAATGCAACAAAAATAATGGTCAGATATTTTTGGAATAGTATTTTGGAGATGTGCACTAGTAATACACGTTTGCTTTAACGATTGTTTTACAATGATTTAGCCAGTCTTGCAGTAGTTTGTTCTTGGGTATGCTGTCACTGAAGACTTATAGAGACGGTGATTTTTTTGAAAGAAAAAAATACATAAAGGGAAGCTCATGATCAGAAATGGAACTAATTTCAAGCAAAACGTCGCTGTTATCGAATATAGATGTGACAGTGTCCCCAAGAAAAATGCTACGCATACACCAATAGGAAAGACAATGTTTAGTAGGATAATATATGTTTGGAGGGGCGTTTGAAAACTAAGTCTTAATAAATATCAGTTATATGTAGGTCCTTTGCCCGAGTATTGTAGTTAACAAAAACCAAGGGACTAGGTTTAATTTGTTTTGCATCGGATCTCATATTAGGATGTTATATTTAAGTTCTATATAATAATAAATGCCATCCATTTAAATTAAAGATTCTTGCGAGTCGATGCTGTTGTTGTTATTGATAATGATGATGATGATGAACTATTAATAATTCATGATATGATTATTAGGATCTTTCCTGGTGTAGCACTAAAAGCTCCATTCTGGGTTAGGGTTTTTGTTAAACTCCACATTCATTATCCTTGGCCGAATATTATATTGTCAGGCCTAGTCACTACATTCGGTTTGCCGGCCCATAATAGTCTCCATGGATGTCATTTAGCTGTCAGAGTTTTGGACCTATTCCAATCACAAGTAATGGTAAAATGTAAAACATTTCACTATGTATAGTGTTTCGAAAAGTTGCTGTGAATCTTCTCTGAGGTAGATGAGTAGACTATATCATGCCCGCATGACGCAGGAAAAAACATTAACTATAACTGGTGAGTTTATCTATGTAACTAACAGTTGACGCAAGCTTCCCATATCTCGTAGCTTTGTGCGCATCTGAGGACATGTTTTTGGTATCAGCTAACAGTAACGAACAGTGCGTACTTTACGACTTTGAAGATAGAAGTCTGAAATCAATACTCTGATTAAAGTATAATTTCTTGGATTCGGTAATATTTTTGAAGCACCAAAAGATGTCATTTTTTGAAGCACCAAAAGATATAAAATTTAAGTAGATTGGTGACGGCGCACTGGTCAAAGACAAGCCTTGTATCTTTTCGTTCGAAAATCTTTTCAAGCTACGGTAAAAGAGCTAAAAACATTTACCATTAAATGTCAAAGAGCACAATCAAGGTTTAAGAAGTATCTTACATTCAACATAGCGCGTACAGTAATGCTCATAGTTAATGGAGTGGAATGGTTTGGAAACTTCATTTTCAAATTAAAATACAGGAAGCCCAATCATTACCACAGTAAGACGAAAATTCTTTTCAGCAATGCCACACAATAATATAGATAACGGGCCGAAACATCATCGCTTTTGAAGCGGTACAGGTTTGTTTAAAGTGTATACAGAAACCTTTACAGTGTTTTAGAGTATCATTGGACCTTGACTGCAACGCACTGTTAGAAACTACAGGCTTTAGAACTAAATGTCCCTGATCGCATGTTTCATTAATGGGGATGACTTAGTTCTAATATTTCCTCATTCTATTCATGATCATGAATGATAACATGAGAGATGAGGCAGTAAGTCGTGTGGGATGGGCTCGGAGATCATATAAACACATGCGTAATAGGTAAATTACAAGCCTTGTATGAAACGACTGAAGAAGGGTGCCAATGGGCCTTTCACAACTTCAAGTCGCTTTAAAAATGAGCCAGCTGAAATAGAAACCGTGGACAGGTGATGACAATGGAAGTCATTTACTGGGCTATGATAGTTATTAAGTTATTTGTGCAAAACAAGAGATTTGACAACCAATTTAAAGTTGCCCCAGGAAGGCGAGTTATGCATAACTAACAACAGTACAGGGGAAAGTTAATTCCGGGCAGAAGGGTTTCCCTTTAAAACAGACAGGGTAACCTTAGAATAGCACTAGGGTAACACGGGTGCATTTGTAAAGGTGTGAAGACAATTAAGAGAAAAGGTATAGAAGTTGGGGCAGCCCTAATACTAGGGTTCATCTATAAATTTCGTCTTAAAGAGAGAAAATAGACACATGAACACACAAACAAAAAAGCAACAAACAAACAAAAAACAACAAACAATAAAAAACAGACAAAATAAGGAAAAATAACAAGACAAACGAGGAACGGAAAAAAGCAGGGAGAAAATACCCACACATACAATATTGGGCTTCACTTTGAAGTCGTAAAAAAAATGCTGCATTGCTTTGATTACAGGCTATTTACTCGTGCAGGTGTTCACATTGAAAATAATTAAAAACATCAACGGTAAAGAAAAGAATCCATAGTTCGGAAACAAATAAATTTAACTGTAAAATGAGAAACAAATTGTTGTCTTATCAACACTCTTTATGCAAATCCTGTACCGCATTGTTAACAAAACAATGCGTTAATCCAAGGCATACAGTCAATTCAAAAAAACGTTGTCGTCCACCGGCTCAAGCCTACGCGACTGGACTGAAAGAAATACGGATGAAAATCACTGAAGCGGTTAAATATTCGTTCTGAATTAATTGTTCCCGCCAGTAATAAGATAATTATGGCATTTCCATCCAATACATGTCTTTGGGTTTAGGGAAAGAAAAACAAAGTAGTTATGATCCAGTTCTCAATTCCGAAAAGATGAAGGCATTAAAAAATGTCTCCTTCAACACTACCCGCTCGCCTACAAAGGTTCGTGCTGTAAACCAGGCATAACTAGTCAGATAAAACCATGGAGTCAACTCGGTTTCAATGCTTGCTGCCCAGAGTTCCTTTCGGTTCAGTCGCGTAGGCTTGAGATGGCCGACGACAACATTTTTTGAATTGACTGTATAACATCGCATTTGACCAAACCTTTTTATTTTTCAAGTCTATTGTCACATCATTAATAAGTGAAACGCTAATTACACCCTTGTTAATAGAAAGGTCTTATAAATATAGGCATATATCATTGCAGCCCTAATAGAATCACCGAAAAAGCAAACACTATTTTCACTATTTCCATGGTTTGAACCTGTACAGATTTTGTTAGAATGAAAAGCGCGAGAAATACTAGCTTTTGGTTCATTTTTAGTGGGATTGACAATGATGATAAATAGTTAATAAGTATTTGAAATCCTTTGTATGGATTGAATGAATAGGATGCAGTAGAGCATGGAATAACCAGGACTACCAACACACGCAATACTAAAAGAGTACTTTACCTGGCATCTTACTCGTATTGACTTTGGGTAGAGAATCAAAACATAATATAAGCAATGGCAAGCATTGACGAAAATACGCTAGAGCGAGTCAATGAAGCTTCAAGAGAAATAAGGATGTCAAAAATTGTGAACGACAAAGACCAAGATACAGCATTTATACACAGAATAAAGCAAAAGGAAGACGAAGGCAATAGTTCAAGCGAGGATGACAGCGACGGTGGTTGGGATACAGACCTTGAATGTCCTTCTGAAATAGAAGAAAAGCAGAGACCAAGAAGAGAAAGTTTTGACTTGACCGGGAAAGCCGCGTATCTTCGAGCCTGTAGAAAACTAAATGTTACGCCGATCTCTTCTTTACTTCAAAATATGGAAAGTAAGGACATTTTTCTAGCCCATCATGGTATTGGACCACAAGGAGCGAAAGCTTTGGCGAAGGCATTAGCAAAGAGCACTACGGTCGAGAAGTTGGACTTGGAAGAGAATGGTATTCAGGATCAAGGAGCAGAGTATTTTGCTGTAATGTTAAAAGAAAATTGTTACATAACCGAGCAAAACTTGTCTGGAAACGCACTCAAATCTCGTGGTGCAGTTGCCATGAGTACCGTGATGACCGAAAACATCTATCTGAGAAGACTGGATTTATCTTTTAACGACTTCAACGACAGAGACGCGACTGCATTAGCCTATGGACTAAAGAAGACCGCCACCCTAAAACATCTAAGGCTCAGCCATAATTCTTTTTGTGAAACTGGGGGAGAAATATTAGCTAAGGGGATTGAAGACAACGACTCATTGGAAACCTTGGACTTGAGTTGGAATCATTTAAGACTTAAAGGCGCGATTGCTATTTGCAAGGCAATTGGAGAAAACATATCTTTAGCGTCTCTAGATTTGTCATGGAATGGCTTCGCAGACGAAGGTGCCACAGCAATGGGACAAGCTCTTAAGAAGAACAACACCCTGACTGAACTTGATCTCAGTCACAATCGAATAACTAAAAGAGGAGCCTTGGAACTCGCAAAGGGACTGGAGAAGAATAATACTCTTCGTCTTCTTAGAATGGGTTTTAATTTTCTAGATAGAGACGGATCATTTGCTCTACTTCGCGCAATGAAAAACAATGCTGAAACAGAGAGCGAAGAGCTGCACGTAAACAACGTTATTCTTGGAAAAAACCCAACAGATTTACCTGAAGACTTCGAAGCCAACAATCAAGAATTTCAGATTACTTTTGAAAATACTCCCTTAGAAAAAAGCCTTCGAGGAATAGAAGAAAACAGTGAAAACAAGAAGAAGAAGACGAAACATGCGCTGCTTCAAATCGTAAAGAATTATTTGATAGAAAAACGCCTCAGAGCTGTCGACTTGTTTAACAGTATGGACAAAGACAAATCAAAAGCAATCGAGCCAGATGAAATGTTCAAAGGTTTGAAACAAGCCCAAGTGCCACTAAGCGATGCACAGATACACAAGCTTATTGAACTACTGGACAAAAACTGCAATGGCGAAATTAATTATCAAGAATTTGCAGCAGTAAATTGAAATAGCAATATTCCTTTGATTTGATTTTTGGGAAGTTGAAACTCGTGTCCAATATTCTATACCAAGACACTAAAATCTCGACAGATACGATAAACGTCCTTGTCATTAGTAGGGAATTCTAATTTGGTTTCAACCCAAAATAGTTATCGAATTTTTTTCTTTCAAAATGTACGGAACAGTTATGACTCGAACATGATTTTTTGACACCACCTATCACTGAGCTGATAGGAGATCGATATTCAATTCGCGACATTCAGCCCGAAATCAAAATGTTATACTTAATATCATAATACGAATGCACTGTTGATGTTTGTTCAGAATTGACTCCCGTTGTATAGCTCTATTAGGCCCTAATGTGCCATATATTTAGGCACGAGGATGATATGTATACAGGTACAGGAACGCTCTATTATTTTGCCAGGCATTTTATCCTATGCCCAATCAGAATTTAGAGGAATTTAGTTTATGCCGAGTTAATACCGGAGACCCTGAACAAAGTCTTGCCAGAATTATGTGCAGAATCTGGGTTAAGTCGCAAAACATCGCACTGTCTTAGGATAACATGCGCAACTAGATTGTTCCAGAGTCTTACGGAGGAGAAGTTAATCCGTGAGCGAACTGGTCATCGCTCAAATGCGTTACTAGGCTTAAAAAGCAAACGAAGAGCAGGAATTAAAAGCAAGCGCAGCAGTAGGACCACCTAAGTTAAGTACAACTGATAACGAGTGTTCAAATAATGATGATATGTTACAGGATCTTTTTGACCATGACTTGGTAGATTTTGACATACTAGATGATATTCTGATGAATGTGCCAAAAACTAGCTCTGTTACTCCGGCTTTGTGAGCAACAGAAAAAAGTTTTTGCAATGTTCTTAAAATCTGTTTTTGAAACTGGCCGCCGATTAGGTGATCGTTTTAGAGACCACCTTTACGACATTCGCAAGAAAGATTTAAATAAACCAGTTGCTCGGCACTTTAATTTTGCTAATCACTCTGAGCTTAATGCTATTGTTTTTAGTCTGTGTTTAACCCCGGCGGTAGCAACAATCATCGCAAAACAAAAGAAATGCGTGTAATTCATTCACTTGGCACCGTTAATCCCCACGGGATGAACGAACGCTTCGCTTATATTTAAGTCATTTCTCACCTTTGTTGCTTTCGATCCTTTTGTTTTCCTTTTGTTTTATGGCTTGCTTTTTTCTTATTGGTTTGTTTTCTCTCTCCTCTACTATATAAACATCTCTCTCACTCTAACCTTCTATTGACTCCGACGAAGGACTAACGTCCGAAACGTTAGTTTCTATTTTCACTACGGTGTTAAACTTATAAATCTACGATAACTGTTTTTAAAATCATGTGTTCTTAGAATATTTATGTACTTTCATATCTTATAGCATTAGATAGTCGGGTAAAATTTTAAAACATTTTTGAGTCTTAAATAATTGTAAAGCGCTGTTGAATTAAAGGAATTCGCGCTATATAAAATATAATTTATTATTATTATTATTATCATCATCATCATCATTATTATTATTATTATTATTATTATTATTAAATCGCTATATTTAAAGGATTTCCTATAAAACTACTTTTGAAATAATCCATAATGTTTATGATAATTCCCCCTCTTCCCCCCCGCTATGCACCCACCAAGGTATATGATAATCTGAGAGCGGAGGGAGGGGAACTTGATTTTTTTTACCCAACAGCTGTGTTTGACTATGGTTTGATGGTTTAACGTCATATGGTAAATACATTCAGCTACTAGGAAAGGAATCAGTTCTATTTATTCTAATGCCGAGAAAACTAAAACACACCGCAAGAGCGAAACATCACTGGAATAACTGTACCAATGATTTAAAGCTAATATTTCCTCCCTGTTTTGGTGTTGCTTTCAAGTTATTTTAGACACGTATTTACTGTCCCCGACAAAGATTATACATCTTGACGTACGTTGGCATGGAAACAGTTGAACATTAATTTACCCAACATTCTAAAATGTAGATTTAATAACCTTTTAGGTCATGCTTTGTGTGTTGTTGATATCCTTGAGGATGAATTATTTAGGAGATTGTTTCATCCCTTAGGATTATCCATTAGGGAAACAAATTACATCAAGTCCAACTAAAAGGAAGGCTTAAAGGTAGGTGAATTAAAACACTTTACGAATGAATCAGGTTAGATGGCCAAATGCACTCGGAAACAGGTCATACAAGATCTTTGAAAAGATGTTCAACTCTCTATGTATATATCCATGAATTATATCATTCAGTGTGTTATCCTATTCTATTCCCTAAATTTAAGACATTTTAAAACCTTTACTTGATCAGATGAATAATAACTCGATACCAATACGAATAATCAAACATATCCGCTTGAAAAGCTAGACTTTAGTAAGGCAAATGAATAATTTTGGTGTGATTGTTTGCAATGTAGACCATGTTTACCGTACAAGGCTTTTGACAAAGAGTGTCAGTTTTAAATCAGTAAAAAGTTACCCACATTGTTGTTCAAATCAATTTTTTTGTTCTTGTTCTTCTCATGAATTTTGTCAGTCAGTCGAATTTTAGGTATACGTTTTGAGGTTTTCCTTCGGATCTGAAATGCTATCAAAATATTCGTTGATCGTTGATTTCTAGTCTTGACAACTCATGCTATTCGAATTATTGTCAAAGGTCAAGAAAGATTGTAGGATTCCATTCCCATGTTGAAAGCAGGCAGGCATTTATGTTTTCTTGGAAACCAGTCTTGAATATTCAAATCCCCTCTAGCGAAACTAAATACATACAATTTTTTTTTTCATTTTCAAGACAGAAACCAGTCTTGAATATTCAAATCCCCTCCAGCGAAACTAAATACATACATTTTTTTTTTTTCATTTTCAAGACAAAAGAAGACAAAAAAAAAAAGACGAATGTTAAGTTTCTAAACGCTTTTTTCATGTATTATCAGTGAAACTGCGGTTCACAACAAACCAGTTTTTACAGTTTCATACAACTGACCCAATATTGCCGGTTAGCTAATAGTTCTTCTAGAAAATTCATGTTTTTCGTTGCATGATTTGGAATACTCTCGGTCACAACAAGAACCTCGGGTACAGAGGTCTTCAGGTTTTGTTTCGTATTTCGATTTGATTTCTAATTTAGTACAAATAGGATATTATAGAAAAGTAATTCGCATTTGATTTTGCTTGCTTTTACTTTCAGCGCAATTTGTGTTAGAAAAACTAGTGTGTCTTATATTCTCTAATCTGATATGTGAACCCCCTCTGTTACTGAGTGTGGTACCTGACTAATTTGTTGATTAATGTTCAAGTACCTTTAGATGTAAGTTGCGAATTCTCGTAAGCAGACGTGATGGCACTAAGCACACCAAAGGGCAACTTCTCTCGAGAAAGAAGTGAAACTATCAAACGAGTCGATAAAACTCTACGGGTTTTGAACTCGGGGAGTTTGAGAGGACATATTGGGCGGGGTTCATTAGCTTCTAGTATATCCGGCAGGTCTGATAGTGACAGCAGTGACGATGGATGGGACACTGATTTAGAGAGTGAAGGGGTAAGCAAACGTTCACGTTGTTCCTTCCTTTAAGACGCTTTTGCATGTCGTGTTAACATTCATTTTTTCTTAATTTGTGTATTTTGTAATATAATCTGTAATTAGTTTTTTCTTTACTTTAAAAAGATTGTAAATTAAATCTGTGTAATCTCACTAGATGAGCTTTAAGGTAATTCCTTTGTTTTGCACTGCGCATTTTTCTGCGCATGCAACTAAAAGCATGGAACTAACAAAGTATAGGTGTTTTCCTTTCGGAAACTAAATAAGAAACATATTCAAAACCAATTTTCACTTTTTTCTCTTGTTTGAGTGGAGAAATTGCGATTTTTATCTGACTCGCCCCAATCTCAACTCGGAAAAGTGTCAGTTTTTGACTATTTTGAGAAGTGTTTTCAAGATAAATCAAAAACGAGAATGGTGATGGCCCCATTTTTTTTATTTCAGATCTTTGATAATCAAAATATATCAAAATATGAAAGAAATTTTATTGAAGAGATTTTGAAATATTTTGATGGGAACTGAGTTGACATGTGCAATTTTTGGACGTTCGTAGAGGCGTACTTACCTGCATTTTTCACTAATAGTTCAAGAATCATAGTCATCCAATGATTTGATGGATTTAATAGTATAGATTATCTAGTAAACGTCGAGATATAAGTACGTTTTGTCATATAAAAGTACTTTTAACGGTGAATAAAGGTTCTTGATTTCAACTTCCAGTTGCTACCGCATTTCACTATAAAACCCATAAATTGACATATTTGGAGAGCATCTAGTGAAAAAACGAGAATGGTGACCCCATATTTTTATAAAGTATATATAAAGTTTCAGGACAAAGTTATTGGCAAAATTTCTTTCAATGGAATTACCTTAAGCTCTTGGAGAAAATGCAGAGACTGAAATATGTTTAAATAAAAAATAAATTTGAAAATTTGAAGAAAAAAAAAACCGATCACCCAGTCGATTTTAAATGGCTTTTTGATTTTTCTTGGAATATCTTATTGTACGAATAATACATTTTATTGGATGAATGTTTTGTGTTTGTAGCCCAAGAACGAATACGACACAACAGGGAGAACCATGTACTTGAGAGCCTGCGATAAACTGGGAATTGTGCCAGCGTCCTACTTTGTGCGTCACATGATACAACCTGACATGACCATGATGCATCACGGCCTGGGTCCTGCAGGAATCCACGCTATTGCACTGGCATTGGTGTACAACACCACCATCACCAGCCTTAACATTCGAGATAACGGAATAGGAGATGCTGGAGGGGAAACGATAGCAAA
The DNA here is from genome assembly GCA_011057435.1 of Actinia equina. Taxonomy (NCBI): domain Eukaryota; kingdom Metazoa; phylum Cnidaria; class Anthozoa; order Actiniaria; family Actiniidae; genus Actinia; species Actinia equina. The sequence goes on from WHPX01001272.1 coordinate 211,447, forward strand.
ATTACTACGAGAAAATTATTATATAACTGAACTGGATATATCTGAGAACCAGATAGGGCTTGGTGGATGTTACGAGATGGCGGAGACACTAAAGATCAACGATACTCTCACGAAACTTAGCATGGCTGGGAACAACTTACAGGACAAGGAAGCCGAGATTCTGTTACACGCTATTATGACTAATTCAACTATCACGTACCTTGATTTAAGCAACAACAAACTCTCAAACAAGTCGTGTGAATGGTTTGGGAAGCTTTTAGATGAAAACTGTACTATCACATTTATTGATTTGAGTTGGAATCATATTCAGGTTGCGGGCGCGCAGATACTTGCCCGAGGTGTAGGGGGCAACATGATGTTGAAGACGTTGAAGCTGGCATGGAACGGCATCATTGATGATGGTGCAACAGCCTTTGCTAAAGCTTTAATAGACAACAGAGTATTAACAGAACTAGACTTGGGTAGCAACAGAATCACTGATCATGGTGCTAAAGCTTTGGCGCGGACACTTCTAGTTAATAATTCTCTAGAGATTTTAAATCTTGGAAAAAATAACATCCAAGAAGATGGCGCATGCGCTCTTCTCCGTGCAGTAATGAACAGTTCAGATTCAAAGATTGCAAAGTTAGACCTGACCGGTGCGAGGATTAATGACGAATTTCATCAAATATTAGAAGACCTTGAAAACCAAGAGCGCGATGTTACTATAGTAACCGATCATGCCCCAGAATCTCGACCAAGATCAGAAACACCAGATCCGAGCACCCTTTTAAGAAACTATCTAGCTAAGGAACACGTACGAATAGTTGACTTGTTTAGGAAGCTAGACCGTGATCAGAGTATGCAGGTTAGTGTCCGGGAATTCGTGGAGGGTCTGAGGAACTCTGATGTTGGGCTTACCACGTTTGAAGTCGAGAAAATGATTGAAGCTTTAGATGTGGACGATGATGGTGAGATTGATTATAGTGAGTTTGTGTCGATACAAGGAATGTGGCAAAAACCAGAAACGAAGCACAAAAATAATCGGAGAATGTCTAAAATAGTTCAGAAAACAAGTGTCTAATGCAGCTAATACTAGTTTAATAGTTTTGCACCTTCAAGGGACAAATGCAAAGGAATAATATGGTGTCAATGCAAAGTATACACTTGTTGCCGTCCTTTTCTTCTGACATTCAGGAACTCGACAATTTTGTAGCATCCAATTATAAGAAAATCTGTACATTAATTAATCAATTAAATGTACTTAGACACCGAAAAGATTACTAGGATTTTATTGAGAAAAATGTTACTTCTTATATACATCACTGCTATTTGTCAAAAGTTATTAATGGATTATAATAATTGCTGGCGATCAACCACAGTACACTGAAATTCATGTTTAAAACCAGTGAACTTCCAGTGTTCAGCCATTGTACACTATGATCCCTCCGCTCTTGTCTGTTTATTTGTCTGTCTGTCACACACTTCCAAAACAGCTCTTCTATTACCTGCATTCATAACCGGCTTTTCATTCTTGATCGTCATTTTTCAATGTGTTTTCGTTGTACCATCTATGATAAATACATTGTTCTGTGGGTTTCCCCTTTTCAATAATAACGTATCTAATGTCTCCGTCTCGTTGTCCGATTTGCTGTTCATTTTTTCGTTTGCATTTTCTTTCAATGTCCCATTTGAGGGTTTCCACTGATAATCCATTCAACAGTATCTTGCAGAAGTGTCATGTTGTAGTGCCTGAAGTTTAGTAAAACAGGAAAGACTCAATACATGTGGCTTTACCCTAGTTTAAGGTTCCGTCTACACGTATTCGCAAAATTTTGTATCCGCAAATTTTTTTTACGGATACGGGTTCCGTCCACACGTATCCTCATATTTTTGTGACCGTATCCGCAAATTCTACGAAAACGGACACGTGTGGACGGTGAAAAGGATTCGAATATGCTGCGTGTGGACGCAAACATTTTCGCATGCGCAAACTGTTTTTTTTGCGGGTACGAAAATTTCCGGATACGTGTGGACCCGTGGGGACGAGACCTAAGAAAAGAATATAAAATTGATGCATGATGATAATGATGATAATAATATTAATACCAGCGCTTATTAATGAATATGAACATGATTATACTGTAACCAAAACAATTTCAAAATCTGGGAAGAGGGCCCTCTACCGATGTTACCTTGCTATGTTTTTAAAGGTCTTCATTTTCTCAGTAAATTCGGCAAATGGCAAAGTTAAAGTGAATCCTCCAGCACATTTACAATATTTTGACATATTGGCGTCTTTAATCTGAAATGACAAATTGAGGATGATATTAGATGACGGGGGAGATATTCCAACAGGTCGCAATAATTGATCGGGATGTAGAATGTTCTACAATGGCATGTCAAACTCATGAGAAAGCTTTTCTGAATGTTACAAAAACAATTATTTACCCCTTTACACTTGGCGCACTTTAGGTCTTGTAACACGTACGCCATTGATCTTTTCTGTACAGCAGAGATTAACTGATGCTCGATAGCGTCCATGTCATATTCATTTTGACAGTTTGGACAGTGACATGAGGCACTGAAAAAGAACAAAACCACACATTTCAGTATTTTTGTGACAGTTCTAAAAAAGGAACAACGACGAAATAGTAAAGAGTGTACTAGTTTTGTGACTCCCTTAGATTTGGCGTCATTAACGGAGCACAAAAGTAAGGGTCAAGCCTGTCTATTGGTTGTAGCTGCAATTAATACTCACGAGTTATTTCCATCGGCTGGTACGATATAGGGATCCCGACAAAGATCCAGATCACGACAAGCATTGCAAAACTGACAGATTACCTGTAACCAAGTAAACACAATACTAAGTGATAATACGAGTAATGTAGATATACCCGTCCAATGTCCCATCCAGCCCAGAACACTAGGTCCGTATAACAACTAAACGACAAAGCATGGGTTTTCTGTGGATTAATAATATGTCTATTGTGTAGGAATATTCATATCAACAAGAGGACAAATACACCTAGAAGTTTGTTTGGCGATGAAAATAACATGGCTACGCTAACTGTAAATAATATCAGCTATATAAGAAACCATGTTGCCATATAAACAATTGCATCCATATATATATTCACTTGACAAAGAAATCGCGAGATAGTGAATGCGATGTGAGTGATCCTGGGAAGATGGCTATTGACGACTCTTAAAACTGGGGTCTTAGTGAATTTGGGCTTAGCCTCACTTGTGAGGTCGGTAAACAAAAGCAGAATAACAAAACAAGCAACTCATGGATTTGAGGCTAAGCCCACACACACTGAAGTTTTAAGAGACGTAAATATTGATACCACGCTTGAGTATGATCAACTGTTGGACGATGTTCTGGATAATATGGAGTATAACCGGCTTAGATTTTGCAAAGATGAGAATATGTGATATAGAAAAATAGATACGTTATAGGGCCTGGGAACGAGGTTATTCCGGGCGAAAGACCCTTGCATATAAATTTAGAAAGATTAATCTCCGACCTCGCTGGTTTCTTAGATTTTGCAGTGTACATGGTGGAGTTGAAGCTGTTTCTCGTGCTCCGTGTCCCCCCTCTCCCTTCGACGTCTCCCCGGCCGTTTCTTAATGAAACGCACTTTGAAACAGCTCTAATGTAATCATGAAATGAAAACCAAAAGGTTGCTACCTTTGGAAAACGAAAATTATAAAAAATCAGTCACTGATACACGAAACACGATTCCATCCCATAGTGAAACTATAGACTTTATTGTAATGCGAACGGCCGCTTGTACGAAAACGCGTAAAATCTTCACAAAACTAGTCATTTGCAAAACGGCGTTTGACATCTTCATTCTTCTTTGAACATTCAAGAAATGACGTTTTAGTGTAACTTGGCTTTAACAAGCCGAGAAATACCGACTCAAAATTACCACGACTTATCACGACACCACAATTCATGATGCTAAAAATACTGTTAAAATATCAAGTAATGCAATTATCTTTTCTTGGAGGACGATAGCTTGTAAGATAATCAGGTCGGTTCCTGTTATTCTAAAGCAGGAAAACATTAACAAGAAACGTAATGACGATTATACCCAAATTACTTACAAAAATGGACAGTTTTTCTTTTTTTAAAAGAAAAAAATACTAGGCATTTTTCTTCCGTCAAAAGAAAGAGCAGTCTGTAATACTGCGTGTTATCAAGTTTTTTTTATTTACAAAATAGTAAACTGGCTTTGAGCTTGAAAAATTAATTAAATAATCGCTTACTTTTTTCTGTTTACTTTAGAGTGTCAGTTTGGTGTGAGTTACATTCATAATTCCCAGTGCGATATTTCAGCTGTTTCACTTTTCCACACCTCAGTCCAATCAGGTTCAGTATCCAACATTTATGATAAAACGAAAAGCCAGCGAAAAGCATCGTTATTCATTTGTAATAAACGTTAAAGCGTTTGTTTGTGAGAGAACTGCCTCACAGGAAATTTGACTGGAGATTAGAAAACATTGCGTTGGATGGCATATGAGCTTCCAAACACCTGTACGTAGACTGACGAAGGACTAACGTCCGAAACTTCAGTTTTCAGTTTCTATTTTCACTACGGTGTTCAACTTATAATTCTACGATAACTTGTACGTAGACTGGATTAGTGGCCGAGTACACTGTGGTATCGAGTGTTACAAAGTTAGACGCCGATGAAACAAAATCCATTAATTTATCCTGTTGGGACTCTAGCACATGCAGTGGTTGAGGATTGTTCTCGAAGATTTGGGAAATAGGCGGCCTATCTACCTACCAGTCTTTAGATATCAGATTTTGATTACTAAGGTATTTAAGAAAGGAAGGCTTTATTACTCGTAGAACTGATAGCATTTACGAGTAGAGATTAGGAAACACAGAGCAAAAGATCTTGAAGACATTTTAAAAACAAGATACTTTGTGGACTTATCAAAGCGCCGTTTGAAAGAGGTAAGATCAGTATTTTTCAGCGAACTATTAAATCAAAAACACCTTAAATCCAAAACCTTCTGAGAGATTGTGGTTAATTGGCCCTTCGCCATGATCGAAATTTCGTTTTGGAAGAAGGAAAATATGACGATAAACCCACGCAGGGAAACTGAGCTGTACAAATCTTGCACAAATTGTGGGACTTCACTAATTTAATAATTGTAATGATAAAAGGGTAAATTTTACACCATGAAAAGATGAAAAAACTGCCGTTTTGGAGGCTAGTCCTTCGTCGGAGTAAAAGCTAACTAACTTAATTGATTTATTAAGAGAATTAAGTTGTAATAATTTATACTTAAAGAAATCACTCCTCGCGCACTGCACGGTACAGTAGGTATCAGCGCCATTTAACTGACAAGCATTAAGTCACCTAACATACAGTGCACATGAAACGACTTCTTGAAACGAGAGAAACGAGAGTTCTTCTTCAGTCGTTTCATCTAAGGCTCGAAATTGACCTATTACGCATGTTCTTATTTGATATCCGAGCCCATCCCACACGGCTTGCTGACTCATCTATATTCTAAAGCTAGATAAGTCAGCTTTCATTTTTTTTTATTCAAGTAAAACAGCCGATGTGCAAGCAAACAGTTATTCAAATCAGCCAAACAATACCGAGGGTCATTGACCAGGTAAGCGCATCAAACAGTCTCATATTTATTAAACTCTACAAAGAAAGGCTTTTCATTTCTGTTTGACACTATTCTTTTTAAAGAAGTACGAGTGTCAAATAAAATCGAGAAACGATTTTTTTATTTCTTTAACTATTTGTTGTTGTTTTTTTGTGCGTGCCCCAGAATATGAAGAGTTTTTACTAGTAAAGTGACCTAGATGTCAAACACTGTCTCAAATCGTTTTTCTATATTCCATCCTTATTCAAAACAGAGCCAATTTTAAACAGATAAAATAAAGAAACAACTTTTGACTAAAGAGTCAGCGTCTTAACTTAACACTTGGTTTACCGAGGTAAAAGTAAAAAAAGATAAAGGTTGTTTGATTCACGACTGTCAGCAAGATGACAAACACAAGCCATAGAAACAAAACAGAAGATTGTTATACTAGGAATTCCTCACTGGCATCCTGTTCTCCGGCGTGTTTCTTCCCATCCATCCCGGGATACAGCCTGGTGACCGTTACTGGCATTCTGGCAATAGCTGGAACCCTGGCAAATACACTCGTGTGTGTGACTATCTTGAGAAACCCAAGCTTAAGAAAGAGGAAAAACTACCTAATATTAAACCTTGCTTTTGGAGATTTGGTGCTGACGGCATTTGGCATGCCGATCTATGCAGTCTATACCCTGGGGGAGATGGACAGGTCTTGTGTCATTATCATATCGAGGCTTAAAGGTTTCAACCTCAACATTTCAATAGTCGTATCTTTGCTGACATTATGTTTTATAAGCATTGAGCGGCTTGTTGTTATAGTATGGCCACTTAAATACAGGAATATCATCACTAAGCAACGACTCTGCATTACCATAGCACTATCTTGGATCATATCGAGTATTTATGGTATCATTATAGCTTCAGACGTCCATACGCTTTCAAATTTCGTATACAAGGTATTCACTTTAGTATCGTTTACAGGTATGGCACTCTGCTACATCATTATTGCCCTGTGCTATGTGATCATTCTTGTCAAATCAATCAGAATGACGTACGATAGGCGTAACCTCGCACCCAGCCATCAAGATAATACAGACAGACGCGTGGCCTTGACTGTAGCACTCATCATCGGTCTTTTCACAATCACTTGGAGTCCCTTCGTATTCTTTCGCTTTTTCGCAGAAAATCATGACAAACTTTGGTTCAAAGTGTCTGAACTTCTTGCCCTTTCAAGCTCAGCTTTTAACTCAATAATATACTTCTATCGCACCAAAGAGTACAGAGCTGCACTCAAGCATCTGGTTCGGAGATCACCTGAAGTCCATAACGTTTCGCGAGAGAATTATCGACGGACAGTAGAAAAATTAGAACTTACGAACAGACCAATTGAGTCCAGGCAAGAGGAACATAACTAGAAGCATGTGGTGATTTTTGCATCGTATTTGACTTACCTCTGGTAAAACAAAGGAAAGGCATGGATCTTTGAAGGCGGCTTCTTCTGAGAATTCACCGACACCAATCAGTTTGAGAAGATCACGCCTGTCCAACAAGACCATTAAATAGCCGTTAAGATCAATAACACAAGAAAAACTGTTTTACCAATTGTCATATTATCAATACCGAATCACAAATTGTTTCCATACGTGATGATTAGGTGCAGCATATTATCATTTTAACATTGGTTTGCACTGAATGATTTGCAAAAAATCACTTATCTTAGTTTATTGAATTAAAATCATAAAAATTATAATCGATGATTACAAATACCGAATTAGGAATTATTTTATTTCATTTACGTATTATTTATAAATGATGTTTAACATTTTAACATTGGTTTGGAATAATTTGCAATTTGCTTACCTCAGTTTATTGACTTGATGTAGTGTATTAGGATCTAATGATAGTACCTACAAAATGTACAGTTACCAAAAAAATATAATGTATTGTATACCCACTAATTATCAAACAAAAATGTAACGAGCTAAATAATAGTATATTGTGCACGGGAAACATCTGGTCGGGCGACACAAGCAATACCATCAGGAAACATGATCAAGGTCAATGCATCTCTGTTATAGCTGTGTATTCTGTGAAATTCTTATCCCTTCTTACATACATACGAGCATATTGTATATCAGAAATTATGGGATATCATCGTTGAAATTTTTCGGGTTGTCTATGCTAGGGCTTTCTAAAAAATATTAGAGATGGTATTTCATAATTTCTAATAAAATTTCAAAAATCGATTTAGTAAAGGTTTAATGCTATTCACCATTTATCTGTTCAATGGTCAATCACAAAGCATTCAGTCGAGGTTGCATGGTTAAAATTTGAATAATCCTTTGAAAGTACCTTGGCGCCTCGCTTGAGCGCTTTGTGTTTGACCAGTGAACCAATGTATGGATAGTGCTGAATGGTTTTGGTAAAATATAATTGTAGTATGCATTCTGAGCATGTTATTCTCTTGAGAATAAGATTCTTTGTTTAAGTAGTGTTCATATTTATGTGTCTAGTAAGATTGAAAATTAACTCTAATTAACTCTAATGATCTCTAGTTAACTTTAATTAACTCTAATTAACTCTAATTAAGTCTAGAAATATAAATGCAAATAAAAAATGAATTTTTCATTGATGAAATAATGACTCATACATACCTTACATATGTACTTGACAAACTCAAGAGCAGGGTTATTGAGAGGTAAATACGAGCCAGGTAAAACAGGGAACTCTGAACTAGGGTCCTTATTGGATGATCTGTCTCCAGATAAGGTATGCTGGATCTTCTGAGTTATGCTACAAAACAAACATACGAACGATAAATTAGAAAGTATGTTGTGGTAATATACCGAATATTTAAAAGACTCCGTCTTAATAACAAAATCACAAAAATAGAATTTGATCTTAAAATTCAGGCAAACAGATACAACGACAAAAAATAACCTTTCAATAAAAACAACTTCTAATAAAAACGATAAAGTCTGACGTCTTTATAATAAATTTGGTATTTCAAATCTCCCTCAAAGCTTTAAATACGCTACACTACAAGTGATAGTGCAGTTTTCGTATGAATGTGAAAAGCTCGGTGAAGTAAGCGTGACGTGCTGTGACAGTGATGCTTTCTAGAATTTCAATTGGCTGATTTTTTAACGAGCAATGTGATTGGACTGGCATTGCAGTGACCTTGGCGTGACAGTGTCCGCGCCGTGTTCATGCCGTATTCTGGGAATTCGATTGGATGGATTCTCGTGCAATGTGATTGGTCTGGCATATCCTTTGCCGTGTCATAGCCGGGTTTGTGCCGTGAATTTTCACAGTCATACGAAAACTGCACTATACGAGGAAGCATATACTCACGAGAAGAGTTGTTGCGTCAGTTCTCCCTGGATTCGTTCCTGTGCGAACGTTACAAGGCTAGGTGTGGCAGATGACTGCACAGCTTTTTGTGATTGACTGCTTCCTCCTCTTCGACGTACTGGTGTGGTACCTGGCTGAACTGTACGACGTTCCTCTGATGAATGCTTATACATAGCGTGGATATGACCAGCTATAACAATCTTTAAAAAAAAGAAAAACATTTTTGAAGTGTTTTTTCCCGCTTTATAAGTTCTTGCACCAATGGGCATTTCTCAAAATTATCTGGGATTCGAGGCCAAGAAAGAAATACAAAAGAAATTACACTCTTTTTCGATGGAATTTGTGTCATTTCTTTTGTATTTTAAGGTAAGATAATCCTAAGAAGGTCCATTTTCAGTTCAAACAGCAGTTCATTCTTAGACATCGAATTCCAATTCCAGGAGCATAAGGTCCTACACTGAGAACGAGGGGAAGCGCGGGTTGCCTATGCTAGGGCTTTCTAAAAAATATCAGAGATGGTATTTCATAATTTCTAATAAAATTTCAAAAATCGCTTTAATGAAAGTTTAATACTATTCACCTTTTGCCATACATTTGTTCACTGGTCAAAGCATTCAGTCGAGGTTGCAAGGTTTGAAAGTACCTTGGCGCCTCGCTTGAGCTTGAAATACAAAAGAGCATAAGGTCCTACACTGAGAACGAGGGAAAGCGCCCTACTAATAGTACTGTCAATATGTGTTAAAAATTAGGAAAAAAAGCGCTTTTACACAAAGCCAATAATTCTTTAAGTGAAGGAAGACGACGAACAGCATTACCTGAAAGAAATTCTGACACGACGCACCGGAAGGAAGGTATTTACCGATGTTCCAGTTCATTTCAATCTGGGGCTGAAATTAGAGAAAAAGACGCAATGTTCATATGTATTTATAATGATGGGTATCCCCAAAAAAACTGTCCCTTTGTCCCTCTCCCCATAAGAGTGGAAAAAAAAACTGTTAATGAGAAGGGGAATTGCAGGCTCGCAACACTGTCTCGGACCAAAATAGCGGTATAATAATTAGAATATGCATATGCAAATTTTTTTTAAATCACGGGACACTGAAAATGGTCAATTTGAACTAGTTTCCCCTACTGATGTGTTGGTAAATAGCTTCTCCACCAAATTAACGTTACAGACTCACGTGCCCATGAGGGTACTTCATATACTTACCTCTTCGTGAACATCGTTATTTTCAGGAGTTCCTTGTATCTCATCTTCACTATCACCACCTGTATCACCATTCTCCTCCGCACCTGTTGGTAGTTTACCACGCACCCCGCCATGATTAGCCTACAATGAATGTACACAAATAAGGACCTTATTCTCTTCATTGCCTTTGGACCGGGGGCTTATGAGTGGGGGGTTTATTAGAAGGGGGCTAATAAGCAGGGGGCTTATAATCTTATGATTTCGCCAGGAAAATTGCATCTAAAAGGCCTGCCAAGGTTAAAGGAACACAACCGTCTTTAAGGCTGGTTTTCACTAGCGACATAAGCGACGGAAGCAGAAGCATAAGCAGGAACATAAGCATAAGATCGTTATGTTCTAGTGTAAATGAATGTGGCAGAAGCATAAGAGAAACAATAGGTTTCCCGTGCAGGGGACTGAGTACGAGAATTTGATTGGCTTACCCCCTTGTGCTTCTGTATGTTAGCGACGGAAGCATAAGAATCTAGTTTTCACTAGCGACATAAGGACGGAAGCAGAAGCATAAGCATAAGATTTTCACAAGAACATAAGACGTCTTGCGCTTCTGCTTCTGCTTCCGCTTCCGTCGCTAGTGAAAACCAGGCTTTAGGGTTGTGGACTTGTTACAGGTTGGGGGTTTTCCACGATTTGGAAACAACAAAATAACAAAACATCGTCGCAGCATGTTAGCATGTGCGCTGGGCTTGGCTTCATTTCAATCCCATGCTGCACGATAGTGACTTCAATAAATGTTAAATACCTGATCGAGCCACATGAGAAACTCCCAGCATGACGTAGGGACGATGTCGATACTATGGAACAGGTCTTTTGATTGGATGCTTTTTAGGATGAACTCAACGTAGGCAAGAGCATCAGAAACACTGAAAATGAAGATCACAACAGACATTACATACAATAGTCAATTTCACAGTTCCCTGCGCCATCTTGAAAGATAGCCGTGCATTTGCATCGAAGGGAGACGAATGGTGAGCTTGCAATGATACAGACATCTTAATAATTGTGCAAGGTGTTAAAAAAAGGTCTCTATCATTGCAAGCTCACCGTTTGTCTCGCTTCGATGCAAAAGCCCAACTACCTTTCAAGATGGCGCTGGAAACTGTGAAAGTGATTACTGACTTGTTCGACGATATGGCGGTCATCTTGCCAGTCAAAACAAAACAAAGATGACGGAAAATATAACGTGATTGATGTGCATTCTTATGGATGCCCCATAAAGCCTTGCGACCTAAGATGGCGTATCCGCGTCGAAACAGTCCATTGCTATTGTCATGTTATACTTCGCATGGTACCATAGCTAGCCCACTACGATGCGTAAATTAGATACACACGAATGACATATAGGCCTGTTTACACGAACGATTTTTTCAGCGATTAGAGTGTGCGATATTTGCGTCGATTTTGGTCTACTCATAAATTGTTTTTTCATTAAAAAAATAGCTGTAAAAAATGTACCTCGAATTTCCGCAAAACTGAATCGTCCGTTTAATCGGTCGTTACGAAACATTCTAAACCTCATGAATATTTAATGAGGTGAAAACAAAACAAATCACGCTGTGACGGTGCGCCTCGATTTTTCAACTCACTTTTCGGTGTTTGGAAATCGGAGGAAGAACTCTCTCGTGTGTTTGAAATATTACATCAAAATGTGAAAGAAAATTCTAAAAAAACACCATTCTAAAAAGAACGTATAAATTATCTTACCTTCTCTTTTTGGTACAAATAATGATCTTGCTGAAGCTGGCGTAAACCATGGTAGAACCAAGACGTTTGAATTCACCAACCAGCTAAAATAAAGGGCCAGTCAAAAGGTAGTTTGTTTTTCAGTCAGCAATATTATATTAATTGAATATCAAATCGTTTTCTAAAATGCCAATAAATACAGTCATAATTTAGAATAGGAACAGAAAATAAGTAGTATTTACCTGTAAGAACATTTTTTTCATCATTCTTTGGACCATGCGACATAGAGCTGGGTCGTAAAGGAGAGAGGAAGGGGAAGAAAGCCATCTGGAAGCACAGCAAAACAAAGCTAAGCATGAAAGGGTTACTTTGTAAAATCGCATAATATAAAACCCTTGAGTTCTAGAGAATACGACTAGCGCTTCAGGGTTTCGCTTTTTCCTAGAAAGCTGCGTAATACCGCATAACATAAAACCCTTGAGTTCTAGAGGATACGAGTAGTGCTTCGGGTTTCGCCTTTTCCGCCTAGAAAAATGCGTAAAACCGCATAATTTAAAACCCTTGAGTTCTTGAGGATACGACTAGCGCTTCGGGTTTCGCTTTTTCCTAGAAAGCTGCGCACCCAGGAGCAACCTGTAAAAGAAGCCTTCCCTGCCTCTGGATAGGTTATCAAGCAATAGCCTCATACTTGTTACGTAGACAAGACTAGGACTGAGGTAACACTGCTATCTACCAACTCTAAAGTCTGGATGTTCTCACCAAGGGTAAATACAAACATTATCCGCCACTGGGCTATAACTATGTACGATAACGATCAGCATACACTGATGTATATATATATATATATATTACGGGACTGTGAATAAGTCCCAGTAGTGGAGTCAACTGACCTGTAGAAGTGCATCAGTTGTGCATCTGCGTACTGGTTCTGGTAAGCAGATACTTCATGCAGCCAGCTATGAATCATCCCTTTCAGAATCCTAGAAAGACAAGGTAAATCAACCTTAAAAGTGCTTGGCAATGCCTAATTAGAAGATAACATTTGGAAACATACGATAACGGTTGGAAACTACTGGCTAGAGAATGAAGTCGTGCTATGGTTATGATGAGGTAGCGTAGCGGTAGTACACTGGTTTTTCACCTGTTCACGCGTTTGAATTCTTAAATTGGCAACACATGTTCACGAGTAGAGTATGTTAGGTCAGTATGTTAGGTATGTTCTTAGGTGCTCCTGTTTTCATCCGCATAACTTAACACGCCGCTATTCAAACCGTTACATAACTCGCCACCCGGTTAGCTCAGTTGGTAAGAGCGGCGGTCTGTTGTGCGGAGGGTCGTGGTTCAAGCCTCGGCCGGACCAACACTCATGGTCTTAAAATAACTTAGGAGAAGGTGCTGCCTTTGTAATAATATCTGCAAATGGTTAGACCTTCAAGTCTTCTCGGACAAGGGCTTTAAACCGTAGGCCCTTTCTCCTAACCCTTCCTAACCTACAGTAAAAATAGGACCACTGACGTAAAAAGAAACCCTGGCAGTGCCCACCCTCAGTGCCTACACTTCACACTAATTATCTCTCGTGTTTGTAAATTGCATAAAAGCAATCTGTCATTCACAACTCCATGTAAAGCGCCTTTGATTATATCCACATATTAAAGGGCGCTATATAAATCATAATCATAATAATCATAACTAAGATCAGGCCAAAGGCTTTCTCGGGGTTTCATAAAACTGCTGTAGGAACATTTTTCTTTTAGATTGACATAATTAATGGAGAGCGAGGGTAGGCAATGAGAATTTGATTGCTCGACGGCTTTAATTATATTGAACTGATAATAACTTTCCTTATAAAATAATGCAAATCAAATCTTAGAAGGCCACTGAAAACTTACCTAAAAGCACTAGAACACAGAGCAGCTTCATCGTATGTGGTTAGTCCTGCGGCTGCCTGACCTCCTTGTACCAGCTCCTCTAACGACGCCTACACAATTTGAAAACATGGTTTGATCTCTTGTTGGGGTTATTATGAATGGCGAAAAAAGAAAAAGAAAAGTTAAGGAAATCTAGATGCATACCTGTGGGATGTTATCGAAGCTTATTCCAGTACCTGAAGCACCTTCAAAATCATTGATATGTGCAGACTACAATAAAACGACACATAAAAACCTCTGGTTAAAAATAAACACTTTATTTAATTTAAGTATTAAATATGAGTATTTACCTGTAAAATAGTATTGACAGCCAGACCATCAATAGACAGTTCTACGCAGACAGTTGGGTAACATCCGGGACTGTTGAATTCCATGGATCCTGCTTCGTCGGTTAGGAGACTGAGTCTACAAGATAAACATTGAAATTAACTTTAAATATCGAACAGTGGACAGCTTTTTTTGACAACCTAGCGGAACAGATTGTCTCCTCTTTCCTTTATGTCTCCAAGTCTTCTTGTTCTTCCATAACGTTTTGTACGCCCTTGTTGGTTCTCTTTCTGAACTTGAGGGCTTTTTCGGCCCTCCGGTAATTTCCTCCCTCCTCTCAAAACAATTACCATAACCAAGTCAAACTGATTAGAGCTAAGCCCTGGGGTCATAAGTGTTCAGCGGGTGCCAGAGGCGCCTTAAGTTCGACCCAGTTCAGCTGCGCCACTGCTGTACTTGAGTGGTTATTAGCGGTGACAATTGTTCCTGACAAGCTTGTAGAGTGTTCACTAACGTACCTATTATCATCCTCTTCTTTTCCTCCCAAGTCTGGTCTGTCTGTTGGAGACATCCACAACAAATGTCCATGTTTCTGTAAGTGACGTGCATAAAACAGATCGGCGGCAAACAGAGTGGCATCCATGGGGATGTTGCCAACAGGGACGTGGAAGTAACGTGCGTTCTCTAACTGAGCCTGAAAATATTTTGATACAACTTGTTGATTAATGGCGCCAATGATCTATGCTACAAAAACGCTTTTTGTTTGTAAGCATGCCACCATGATGTCTTTGAAATGATCCTTGCATGCTTACGCCGAACGATATGCTAGGGAAATGAGGCTATACAATGGGTAGCCCCTGGTCCTCATTCCCTTCAGGTTCCACGCGATAGACAAAGGCGCTCCAGTGAACCAACCAGATGGCTAAAATTATTCCAGAATAAGAACGCTGACAGTGATGACATTTGCCTTATTTTCTTTATCATAGGGAGCTGGACCAGAACGCACCTCTTTTGTAAATGGTGAATACAAGGAAATGTACCAACCTGGAAGAATAGGTCTACTTCTAAATAATGCTTGATCATTCGTCTTGATGCATGTCGCTGCCAGTCAAGAACATTGTAACGTGTATCACTATAGAAACCAATAAACAAATGACGTCAGACGGACTCATATCAATGCAATCATAAACTTGACCAACAGATTACATCTTAGTACCTGTCACTATAAGGCAGAGGAACCAATGGGAAGTCACTCAAGATCGGAATGGACGACGTAAGGTGATTTAAATCTGTTGAATAAAACAAAACGCCAAATTTGTATAGCAAAATAGAGTAGCATCATAGCAGATAAGTGACATTTAGACTAGGGTATTGAATAAGCTGTCATAGGCCGATGCAGTCAAACCACACCGTCTCTTCCAGCCTCGAAGATCATTTATGATAATGATAGCTTTCAAAATGAAATCCAAGGCTGTACATGTTTAGTCTCATTAAGCCGAGGCCAAATGATCGCAAGCATTGATTATAATCATATAAATCGTTACCCATTGCGGACTGAACCAGAATCATAGTTGGCCCGTTTTTTTCTTCTTTGTATCCAACCAACAACCGCTGTACTGCTCTGTAAGCCTACAAAACAAAGTCAACTGATAGATTTGTTGGTGTCCTATGGTTTTTATGAACACGATTTTTGTAATCATTTAACATTTATATGGGTCTTTCTTGGTGTTTTACATTCTGGGTTAGGGTTTTGTAGGGTATTATTTAGCTTCAAACTCATTGTTCTCGGCTATTGCTTTCTTGTCTTCATGCTTTAGGTGCCTTGCAACATCAAGAAAGAGCCACTTTCATTGATGAACATTTGACTGAAATGTTTAATGATTTTGTAACAGGAGGATCATTTTTACTTTTCTCTTCGTCTAGCAGACAAGCATGACAGAAAGAAGATATCATTATACTACAACAAACTATCTATTACCTGTCTGGGGTTGGTGTCGACTCGTATCTCGAAGGTATGGTTCTCTGGAGGTAATGAGAGAGGTTCGCCTTCTTCAGTGTTCTTCTCTCTGTTCAAAAAACGAAAGAGAGAAGTATTTACTATAAAGTAGCACCTAGTTATAGGTGACCCCCTATTTACAATTTAATTTTAACGATAACCAACAACCAGGGTTACTGGATATATGGATAAATCACTTACTTTGCGGATCTTTCAGTATTATACATCGATGTTAGGTTCGGCATTTGATTGTTACGAACTGAGTCCAGAACGAAAACCGATGCCTGAAAAAAGGCAGTAACAAAACGGTTTTTTTTTAAAAAACTCGATACTAAAGCATCTAATAATAGAAAACAACTACGATAGCAGAAAAAAGAATCAAGATAAATAGAAGAGAGGAAGACGAGGAAACAATGTTTTGTACCTTCTTGGATCCAGGGATGAAGACTCCGATCATGGCTCGATTGTCACTGTAAGTAAATAAAAATTAACATTGAAATACGTTTTTTGAACGGAAAACGCGTAATAAAAAAGATGACTTGGTTTCGGCTATGCTGATGGGTTAATACAAATCCTTAAGCTTGTGGAACTTAGCAACGGAGACTAAGGGGGCGGGAGAGGTGTTGGAAAAACTTACGATTGGCTTTGGTAGAGGTAGATGGTCTTTAGACTATAGTTTTCAAGGTATGAGCATTCTGCTAGAGTCTTGAATTCAAGCTGATCAAGCTCGAAGACGTCTAAGTCCTGCGCAAAACAAGCAAGAAGGAAACACGAGAAGACACGTTAAATATATTTGGTGACTTTACACTTGACAAGTCCATTAATGTACACATTCTGAGTGTCTTACCCGTCCACCGCTGATCCTGGCAAACGTTTTGTTAGCAGCACTCACACATCCGAGCTTTATCAAAGCCCTTGTAATCAAAGGAACCTAAAAATCATAATTATCAGATAAATATCAAATATATTCATTCATTAATGTAGTAATGTAGTAATTAGTTGTCTGTGTGTCAAAAGACGAAATGTTTACATGGATTCTAGGAGTAATGACATCCAAAGATGACCAATGATGGTTGCCAAATGGAGGGAATATCAATACATTCTAGCAATAGTTACTTTCAAGACAAGATGAAATGCAAGAAGCATTAACAGTACCTGCGACTCGTAAATTCCTTCAATGTCCGGGGAAGACAAATCTGTAAAAAGTTCGCTTATACCAAAACAAGAAAGATATAACAATTAGATTAAGAACTGCACATCAAACCGTTAATTCGGTATTTGCCTTCTTCAAAAAAACAACAAACCTTAGTTTTAGAATATGAGTATTAAAGGGGAACACCACCCTGAGAGAAGCGCTTGTGGAATAAAAGTTTATATTATACTCAACTTATTCTTAAGGTCTTAAGTCCCTCTCTTTCGTAGCTTTCGAGAAATCCTGCCTGAAAGTAGCGATAAATTGAATCCCAGGAGGCCGCCATCTTGAATACAACACTGAGCCTACAATAGGTCAGCAGATGCTCTGTGTGACGTCACTACGTGCTTCGATCATATCAGTGATGAGAAAAAAGTTCAAAACAAAGAAGAAAAACACAAAAATAATGAGTTTTTCTTCCGAGGAAAGGCTTAAAATTTCTTCAGAACCATCGCTGGATGAGACTGTGTCACTAGAATTTCTTTCCTCGTTTTATTCCACAAGCGCTTCTCTCAGGGTGGTGTTCCCCTTTAAAAAAGGATTGTCCGTTAATCTTGAAGTATCAGCTGTGAGAGTACCAAATACGAGAAGTTGTCAAATCCTTTATGACTGGTTGTAGAATAATTCTTCACCCAGGCAAACGATAATTTGTAAAAGTATAATATTTAAACTATCAGGCGTAGCAGGCGTGACGTAGTTACCTTGAATGCTCTCTATAAATGTCTTCTGATACCAAGTACCGGTAAAGATTGATAGCAGGGTGTGATCTGGGTAACGTCTTGGACACACGCCGCCAGACTGGACAAACAAAGGTAAATATTAATGTACACTGAAAACTGACAAAGAAGATGTGAATATATCTATGCCAGTATATAGTGAATACGTTATTAAAAATGATATCCGCAATATGTATGAATAATTGACTATTACATACTGACACTTCTATAGACCATGGGAAAGCGATACAAGTTTCTGCTACAAGCCTCAAACTTTAACGTACAACCCTTGTAAGAGTTTTCTCGCAAGGAAGTAGTTACACGAGTATTTTCGCCGTGAACAGACCGCCTGAATCTTGTCTCACAATGCCCCTGTAAGTGACTGTCAGTCGAAAGTTTAGGGTAAACATTATTTGATATTAGCCATTCCGTGGTTGAGCAAAAAAACTTGGTCGAATTAGCATTGCATTGCATTGTAGGACTGTATAAAGGGACGAAACAAATGCAATGAAAATATTGTCCCTTAAACCCCGTTTACACTGGCGATTTTTGTGGCGATTTTTGTGGCGATTTTCGGAAATATGAAATCTTTTGTCTCATCCTTCAAAAGAGACTTTCGAAATCTTGGTATCCTGAAAAAAACTTTACAAGTAGTTTCTTTATCATTACTTATTATGGACAAAATCACAAAAATATCGCAGCAAATATCGCCAATGTAAACGGGGCTTAAAAAAGTCCACATAGCACTGCATTGCAAGTTTGGCTTAGTTTATTACTCGACCTTGGAACAGCCTCTGATTGGTATATTTGTACCAAATCATGAACAAGCTAAATTCTTCTCTTACTAGTTCCCTCTTCTTCTTCCTTTGCGCATCTGCTGTTGACATAAAATATTCTGGGCACGTTGACTTTAACAGTGTGAAGGTCTGAACCAATCAGAGCCCAGACCTTGAAGACACCAGGAGATGTAGTTTCTGCAATCTAACGAAACGACAGAAACGACATCAGTAAGAACGAAGACAGTTGTCTTGATGTGAGATCTAAGGAGCACAAACCAAGCCAAGCCTTTTTGAAATGGCCTTATGAGCTTGATTAAAGGCGGGAACATCAATAGGGATGTGTGCGCAACAATTAACTGGCCATCGTCAACAAACAAATTAAACTCTGGTTGAAATAAATTTGCCTAAGACCCGATACATAACAGCGTATCTTTCAGGGTTCCCAGCTGCCATTTAGAAAATAAAAATTCCCTGACTTTTCCCTGACCTTTCCCTGACTAAATAACAGTTTTCACTGACCTTGTTGAGCCCCATGGGCGAGCATGGGCCACATGTCTAACTTTTACCTAGGCCCCGCTCTTATCATATTACACAGGATACCCAACGTAATTAAATTGTCCAGCATAAATGATACGACATAGTTTTTTTCAAATAGATAAAAAAACTATCAGCCTATTCGAAAATTGCAAATAGTATGAGTATCACACCGATACTCATGGTTAACTTTACACAAATTCCCTGACTTTTCCCTGACTTTACGTGAAAATCGCAATTTCCTTGACTAAATAAGACATTCCCTGACTTTTCCCTGACTGTGTTTTCCCCTGACTTTTCCCTGATCCCTGGGAACCCTGTCTTTTATCATTTGTTTAAATAATTCGCACATAATAGTAAAAACGAAATTACCTGTACAATCTGCCAAGGAGTATTCAAAAGTGACCTGGCCTGCTGTCTGATGAATGACGTCATTCCTGTTTTGGACCCTCCACCACGTACACCTAATGACATTCCCATGCTGTTGGCTTCCTGACGTAGTCGTTTACGTTCTGCTCTTTGTTTCGATTGATATTCCCATTTCTTCTTATGGAAGGACACCCAAGCCTCTTTTTCTTTCTGAAAAAAATTTTGTTTTAAGAATTACGTTTTTAGTTTAGTTAGTTTAATTTAGAATTACTTGATTAATTCGCTTCATTTAGAATTACTTAAGATATAATCAATGAATAGATCGGACTACTTTTTGCCATACTCTTAGCCTTTAAATTAGCTACTATCATCTTAGTATAATTGGTAAATCTTCACTTGATTTTTTCACTTAGAGTTTATCATTATTCGTATTTTGTTGCTGTTATTATAATTCAAATTTTTGTTAGGGTGCACTTAATTTGGAGGCCCGCTCTGTTGCGCTTACCCCTTCCATGATAGCTTAGGAACTTAGATAATTGTTATAGATAAAATTATGTAAATAAATAAATAAATGTGCAACAACAACACAAACAAAGCCAGGATACCGTGATTAGATGGAAGGGGTGGAGTATTAATAAAACCCTGAGTTTTAATTGCAATTCCATTTATTCTGTCGAATTTTCCTTGTTCCAGACATGAGGGTACGCTTCCAACGTATTCTTAACATGGTTTTAATAAGAGCTATTTATACTCTTTTTGAAATTAACAAAACCAGATCTCGATAAAAGTGAATAAATAGAGCCTATAAGGTACGAACCTTGGATGGTCCCCACTCGGGTTGTTCACCAAGAACCTCCCTCCATGATTTACTGAGATCTACATCATTTGTAGTCTTCTTGCTTGATGTAGACTGATTCTGGCTGGTATCAACTTCCGCCTCCATTTGACAACGTTTTCGTTTGGTGGCCATTGGTCTCAATGAACCATTGGGTCTAGTGCCAGACCCCATGTCTTCTATGTCAGTAATTTGACCGGGACTAGGTGTTGGGCTAGACCCATCATCTATCTCTTCGTGTTGCTGTTCATTGGAAGAAAAAGTAAAAGAAATGCATGTGTATTGTCTTAATATTTAAATGAGACTCCATGTCACATGTCTATCTGCATTTCTATTCCTTATAATAATAATAATAATAATAATAATGATAATAATAATAATATAATAATAATAATAATAATATAATAATAATAATATTATAATAATAATATAATAATAATAATAATATAATAATAATATAATAATAATAATATAATAATAATAATATAATAATAATAATATAATAATAATATAATAATAATAATATAATAATAATAATATAATAATAATGATATAATAATATAATATATAATCATATAATAATAATATAATAATATAATAATATAATAATAATAATATTATATTATCTAATCACTTATTGTGCGCGTATTCCATACAAAGATTATGCGCGCATTACAATAATAATATAATATGACTATTCACAAATAAAATGAATAAATATATATATTGATATATTCTTGGATTGCACGTTACGTCATCGCGGCCATGTTGGTGCATTTAACAAAGTATTTCTCCTTAGCATCCATTGTAAACGGCACCAAAATGGCCGCCATGTCTTTGTCTTTTGACTCCCTTGGGAATGCTTGCAACCCATCAATACTGAAAAAACTATCAAATTTATGCCGAGTTAAAAAGGTGGGTTTTAAGATGGCCCTTAAACAAACTAAGATCTTTAATGGCGCAAAGGTCTGCATATTCCTATGCCTACATCTATGCCTATGTCTACGTGTATCTTTATCTCTTCTAGTGCAAAGGCAGTAAATAGTCATCACAATGACAGCGACTGTAATACCACAACGACTGACATACTGTTTACCTTCTGTTTAGGGAGCCTGGTAAACATTTCACTGATCTTCTGCTGCTTGAATACATCGTTCTTTTCCAGCAGTCTCTTGTGTAACCAAGGGGGGTGAGCACAGCGAGGAACTGGATTACTAACCTGAATAACAGGAATCACAATAGACCTTTTCAGCTTAGTTTAATAGTTTTATACTTCAGCATGTTATCTTTTCCAGCATTTTCAAGGAAAGGATCAATATTAAAGTTAAATATTTTGATAGCTGGGAAGCAATTACAGTAGACTCTTAGTGCAGTTTTCGTATAACTGTGAAAAGCTCAGTGCCGTATGCGTGACGTGCCGTGACCGTGTAATTTTCCAGAATTTTAATTGGCTGATTTTTTCCACGCGCAATACGATAGGTCTAAAAGTGCCGTGATCTTGACGTGACCGTGTCTGCGCCTTGTTTTTGCGTTTTCCGGGTATTTGATTGGATGGAGAGTAAATTCTCGTGAAATGTGATTGGTCTGGCGTATCCCTTGCTGTGTCACGACCGTGTTCGTGCCGTGAACTTTTCACAGTCATACGAAAACTGCACTAAACAGATATTTGTTGTGTGCTTTCAGGAAATGATCAATATTAAAGTTAAATAATTTGATAGCTAGGAAGCTAGAAAGAAAAACAAACCTACATCAAGTGAACTGTGGCCTTAGCTTACCCCTTGCAAAGCTGCAGGTATAGTAATAATCTTCTGTATAGCGCTGTTTAGCCTCTCGATATAATACTGCCAATCAAGTATCTCCCTGATATCAAAGTCAGCCATCGCGGCATCCTTTAGCCATCGCCGCAGATAATACTTCTTCACACCGTCTTCAGTTTGGAATATGGCTAGCGGAATGGCTCTTTCCGTTACTGGAGATCCTTCGGGCTTTCTTGATATGACAAATCTACAGCTAATGCCTTTGTCTTTGACCATCTGGTCACCGAGAAATTCAGCAAGTCTCTTGGCGGTACTGATGGATGTAGACTTTTGTGATCCGTATTCTTCCAGTGTTTTAGACATACTTCGATTCTCTGAGATGAGTTCGAAAAGCTCGCAGTCTGGCATGTTTGAGGCCTGAGGGAAATAACACATAAAGAATATATTGGGTTCTGAAATAAAAGAAAAGGAAGGGAAGGGAAGGGAAGGGAAGGGAAGGAATTAAGATATTAACACTAGAATTTGTTATACTTTAATAATAACGCTTAAATAAAAGCTCTCATCACCGAGGTCTTTTTCAGAGAGGTACAAAATAAAACTAGCAATGAGGAATTGTAAATGAAACATTGTAATACCAGTCTCTACTAACGATGATAGATCCGATTTCATTTTGATTTCTTGCAGCTGAGCAAAAGTAGGTAAAAAAACGAGGGGAGCTTTTATTGCTTATAGAGAAATTATGGCACTGACAGCGGTCACCAAAGCGGTTACAGTCAGGGTCTGAAATTAGCAGTCGTCCAGTCGTCAGGGACGACTAAAATTTGCAAATGACGACTAAATTTTAGAATGTGGTTGTCCTTCTGACGACCTACGTTTTTGCCAAGGTGTTTTCTTTTATAAAAAATAAATGAGTCCGTAAAGTCCGAAAATATGATTCTAAATTATATTTCTTCTGCTTAAAACCTAGAAAGTTCATTTTTCAACTGATAAACTTTCAAAAATTCGAGATAACGCATTCGTCGGAAGCCACTGAATATCGCTGACAAACTTTATTGCATCTCCTGCATTATAGCTAACCGCTGACCATTGTCATTCAGGCTCTACAAAATGGCGTCCAAATGAGACTGCTAAGTTTTGCTATTGACGCCTAAGAATTAGAACGTGGTTGTCCAAACGACCACTTAGCTCAAAAGTTACGGTATTGACATATCTGCTAATCCAGTTACCGAGAGCGCGCGATAGCGTGTGGTTGCCATATATCAAAACGGTACAAGTGATATTTAGAGGATTTAATACCAAGACCGGACAGAGGTGTTCCTTATTTGGACTGACTAAAGGACGGTAAATGACTTCCCTCTATTTACTTCTTATCTTTTTTTTGCGATTTTTGTTGTTTGAATTAACAATCCCAGGGTACCGGACCGGAGATAAAAAATACTTTCCGCTCGCGCAGCCAATCAGAACGCAAGATTTTTAGGGTACTGGACTGGAATAAAATAAAGCAAAATCCTTTGCAAATTTAAAATTAACAGAATCATTACGTTACCTTGCTGTAGAGTACATCAAGCCAGAAGTTTGCTACCTTCGCTACTGAATTATACACTTCCTCCAGATTGTTACCCTGAAGAAACTGTTCAAACACTGAAGACTGGAAATTCTTAATCAGTTGTAACTCTCCTCTGCGCTTCACCTCAAAACCTTTCAACTCTGCCAGAGAGCCGTCATAATTGAACACAGCGTATCTGAAGATAATAATATCATGAAATAGGAAACATACAGCGTTATTTGTTTTTACAACTGAACATTGAATTTATTAAACAAAATCACACCAAATACAATAGAGATAAATAACAGGCGAACGTTATAGTGCCGCGAGGAGTTGACCCCTTCCCCAGTAGGATTACTTTATTAGCGATTATCATCATATTTTGTTGTTCCATTCATATGTTGATCCCTTCCCCAGTACGATTACTTTATTAGCGATTATCATCATATTTTGTTGTTTCCATATATATGTTGTCTCACCTTTTCTTCAGTTTTTTGCCTTCTTCCTTTGAAGCAGGTAAAATCATGGCTCGATATGGACCATCCACCTGTAAGAAGACAAACATTTTCTGCTCATTCATTATATATCTTACATGGTCTGCACATATGAAATAGTTACATGCTTGTTGATGTAGCACAGATAAAAATAATTAATTTAGTTTGAATAGTAGTCATTTTGTCGCAACCCAGGTGGTCACCAGAAGCATCTCATCGGCAATGCAGGGATCAATTGGCGTAACACTCTTGTGCTTGTAATGGGTCATTACCATCAGCTTCTCATTTATAATGTCATCAACCTCTACTTACCTCAAAAAAGATTGAATTTTCGTTCCTGACGTCATAAGTGAGATTAGATGTATCTGTTAGTTCGTGATACTGGTCATTGGTAAAGTGGTTCTGGAAACATCAACGAAGGACAAGTTTAGACAGATTGTGAGGTAAATGTCATCTAAGAAATTAACAAAACAAAACAAAAATAAAACGAAACAAACGAAACAAAACAAAAAACGAAACGAAAGGTAACATACAGAACAAAAAAAAAACGAAACGAAACGAAACAAAACAAAACCAAACAAACAAAACGAAACGAAACAAAAAACGAAAGGAAAGAAAACAACACAAAACAAAACAAAGCGAAACAAAACAAAACAAACAAAAACAAGAAAGGAAAGGAAACAAAACAAAACAATAAACGAAACGAAACAAACAAAAAACAGAGCCGATTTATATTAAGTTCGACTGACCTTAACCATGATATTTAGCATGGCACCAGGATAAGAAACGGTGACTTTGCTCTTCTTTGGATTATTCGTCTTAACCTTAAAATAACGATATGAGATGATCTTGATTTACATTGAGTTTACTCATGCAAAAACTAAATTTAAAGGATTAAATGTCAACTGCATGTCAACACGTACCTGGTAGTTCTCTGGGAAACTCGCTGGTAAAATACACCATATACCATCAGTATCCAACTCAAGAGGACGCCTAAAAAGAGTAAGGATACTAAGACAATTGTCCTTTCAAATCTTTCCTGGTGTGCTAGGAATATACTCCAGTTTTGAGTTCTCTTTGCTCAGCCTTAGTGTCGGTTGTGCGTTAAAATATTCAGTTATTAAACCAAAACCCGTGGCATTTTAAGCAATGAGTATTGTTCCGTAGTGCGTACATTCCTTACTGTATGTAATATGGACCTTAATAAAAGAAAAGAACACAACACCATCGAGGCTAAGAATGAGCAAAGACGAACTCGAAATGGGAGCATTGGAATAAAGGACTATGGAAAAGAAAGTTTCCCTCAGTTTTTTTCTTCTTACGTTTGTTTCTCCTCCATTATACACAGAAATATGGTGACCAATTTGAATAACTATAGACCGTTTTCTCAAGGTTGCGTGCGCATCCAAATTTAAGGGAATTGACGAGCCACGATACCAGAACACGAGTATTATCATGCTACTATGAATTATTTTTCGATAATATCGATTGTTCTCAATTTTACTGAATTGCGTTTTTCATTTTTGTGGCCCGTCAATTTGGATGCGCACGAAAACCTTGAGAAAATGGTCTACTCATTTCATCTTCTCAAGAGATGAAACGCACGATGTCGAAATCAGACTTAACGCAACTGCTGGACATAGTTTTCCATACAGGAGCACCCCGAGGATACTCGAGTGGTTCAAAAGGGGGATTGATGATGATGACAATGATTAAATATGCAATGAAACCGTGACGTTTTAAAAAACGATCCTGTTACAAAGACATTGCTATTTTTATAGTTGAGAAGGACTGAAAATAATAGGTCGTTCCGTTTTCGTGTAAAAGCTGATGTATCATTTCCTACCAGGTTTCATGCACATGGAACCGTGTCGTGTAAACGGGCCTCTAGCTTTACGATAATACAATAAAACAGCGAAAGCAAGTGTAGCCAATACCCACCCTATTTGTTCTACAATCTCCCTTGCTTGTGTGATAATGTTGGCACCAGTGTAACACACGATCCCTGCCATCTCCATGGAATACCATCGTGCCCTAGTGCAAAAGTGATAATATATTTTAATACTTCAGGTTACAAATCTCTGTTGCTCAGGTCAGCTTCCATTTTGCATAGAATATTCATTTGTTTCGGTGAAAAAGTTATAGAGGATAATACATGGGAGCGCGGAGATACGAATTTTATCTTCGAGTGTTCAATTGATATCTCACGAGTGAGCGCAACATATATAGATATCGATAAAATTTAAATAAAACAAAAGCTCAAAGATTCTTTATTAAAATAGCAAGCCGATTCTTTTACAA
The DNA here is from genome assembly GCA_011057435.1 of Actinia equina. Taxonomy (NCBI): domain Eukaryota; kingdom Metazoa; phylum Cnidaria; class Anthozoa; order Actiniaria; family Actiniidae; genus Actinia; species Actinia equina. The sequence goes on from WHPX01001272.1 coordinate 238,045, forward strand.
GTTTGAAAGCTAAACTTGATTGGTTGAAAAGTACGTTACTATGTCAACAGCGGTATCTTCACATGTGAAAGATATGGTGTCTTCCACTCGTGAAAGATATCAAGTTTTTGACACTTGAGAAAATCGATATCTATATAATAATAATAATAATCAATAATACACTGATAACTAACCCTTTTCTCATGACGTAACCATAAAATGAATTGAGGATACATTTATGAGCAAGCTGCAGGGAATCATATAGAACTTCTTTGGCTTTACAGCTAAAAAAAAAGAAATATCAGAATACGAAGGGCTTGACGTCTTCAGCTTTTCTAAACTTTTCTAGTGCTATAAACCGATAAATGGAAAAACCGATTGAGTTGGTCATGCGCAGAACAACACCTTTTGATTTCTTCAGGATCGCCATTCTGGGTTGCTGTACCGAGCTTTCGCTTCCATACCTGAAGCAAGCAAGAAGCGACAGATGATTCAATCATTTAACACACAAACTTCATTTCAGTTTAAAACTTCCCAAGACCGAATGCTTTGAAGGGAATATATAGTCTAAGAAACTATTCTGATTCTTATCCGTTTTGACATATTTAACTCTACTATGGTTTTGAACATTCGAATCGATGTGTAATAATATGGAAATTGGCTCGAATTAGCTTTCATTAGCAGGAATCCGTTTTTAAAATCTCAAGGAGAAATCTTCCGCACTTTTCAAATAATTATGCGTCCCACCACTTGACTTATAACGAATCCTAAACTGAAACACAAAAATTATCGCCACTTTGAACTACTTTTTCACATTTTACATCAAACTACCCCATTGTTTTCACCGTTTTTGAATTTCTTCTATTCGAGCTTAAAGTCATAAAAAATCTTAGATTCCCATACCTTGAGAAGACCTTTAAACTCATATCTTCTGTCTCTGAATGCTCTGACAGTGTCAACATAAAAAGAGTTTTCACGCTGACAGATAGTAGTCTGTCGTTCCTCTAGTTTTGTGAGACGGGTTCGGCCGTAAGCTTTGTGGCAGTAATCTATAACGTTTAAAGAAGAATATAATAATAAAAAATAAATCCTTTATTTAACGAGGGTAGCACTACTATAGCAAAAACCATGCTAATGAACTTGTACGTGTGGCCCTATAGAGTACATGTATATAAATGAACTTGACGAAAATGTCGACTGAAGTGAGCAAACTAATCAATAGTTTTTATTATTCTTATCTACATAACTACCATTATCATTGAAGTGCGACCCGCTAAGTTTGTCTAGTTCGCCGACTAGCATTGCAACCAACGCCAATCACTTGAAAAAAACAATAATTTGAGGGAGATTCAAAACTTTTAACAATTAAAATTGTCTGTCCAAAGTCTCCCTCAGAGATAGTGTTTTTTATTGCAGTTTTTTGATTGAACGTATGTTGAAATTCTGTACGTTGCGGGTCACATTCAACTAAATCCCATGTACCTCCTAGTCTTTTCTTTTCTAACTGGGCTTGTTCAGCAGGAGTAAGCGAATGGAATGTACGGTAAGGATCTCCTGGTTTCAAGCCAGGGATTTTTTCAACCTCCAGTTGTTGTTTTATTGTTTGGTATTCACTTCGCGAAGCAGGCACTGAAAACAAAATGAATATTTCCTCGAGACTATTAACGAAGACTAGATATTACAGGAGCTTACATAAAATGTTCGTGATCTTGTAGTTCGCTTATTTTGCGACAAACTAATTGTGAGACTTTTTTGAATAAATCATGTATAAGTCACTTCCAAATATTGCAGACTCCCTGAACAAAACCACGTTTTGACTTAAAAATATCAAGAAAAAAGCAACAGTTTCTTGGTTTTGACTTGGGTATATTGAATACTGGTATTGATTTTGAAATTTTCTTAATAGTTAACGGCCTCTTAATTTTTGAGTGATTATATTTTCACAACAGTACAATTCGAATTTTTAACAATCACGACATTAATGTTTCATGTAATCAGGTATTGAAATCATTATCTCATTATATTACAAAGGACTGTGAAGCCTGGTCTACTCACTGACTTCTCCTCTCCAGGACCACATCATTTTTCTCTGACACCTGGCCCCAGGTTTGTTAAAATCACAGGCCGCACATGTTGCTTCATCAACCATGGCTGATGGCTAAAACAAAATCAAATTGAAAAAATTATTTCTCGTCGAAAATTTTCAAAAAGACCCCTAAAAGATACTGGGAGTCTTTAAAAAAGGTATTGGTTGAATGATTTTTAACCCCTAAGAAATACCACAACAAATATTATTAAATTATACATAAATAGCGCCAAGGGTAAGCCATATCGATGCGGGCTTCTCTCCTTTTCAGACACCTTAAGAGATACCAGAAAATGCTGATTTTCACACCCTAAAAGATACCAAATCGCGTTTTTTTACCACTAAGAGATACGACGAGCATCCCCGGTACATTTTCCCCGGAGTCCCAGCCACCTACTCACTCACTTTTGAATAATGGACACCGGCTCTAAAATATATAATCATCAGTTTTATAATACATGTAAAAATACCTGTAATCTGTTAGTGAGGATAATGTTCGGATACATAGCACCCACGTCAAGATGGTAGACCATGGGATTCTCAAGACGTGCTGGAGTGTCTCTTAGAGCTGCTAGTTTCCCTCTGATATCATCACATATCTAAGTGAACATGTAGAAGAGCATAGCATGCCTATTGGTGATTCTACTAATAAAACTCAATGAATGCATTTTACTATATTTTGCATAGCACACAGTGGCGTAACCAGGGATACCAAATTAAACGCACAACCAAAAAAATGATTAAAAAAAAGGAAACAAAGGAAAAGCAGAACCAATAACAGAAAAAAATAGTAAGGGACATAAAGAAAATCAAAACACAACCAAAAAAGAAAAAAAAGCTACAATATACAGATGAAAAGTGGTCTTCATTTACTCAAAACATTTACATGCAATTTTAAAGCAAAAGGAGATAGATGAGCGGACCTTAAGCTTTTATGGGGGGTGCACGTCCACTCTGTGCTCCCCCCTGGTTACAGCCCTGATGCAATTCTTTTCGTCTGAATGCAAGCTTATTTTAATAGGCATGCAATACCATAGCAGCAGCAGTAACGACAGTACCTCATCAAAGTTGGTCACAGTGTCCATGGGAATTTTCTCTTCTTCTTCAATTGTATGCCTCATTGTTTTCTCTACATTATCAACCAGTCTCTGGAATGCTTCAGGAACCTTGGCAATAAAGAAAGAGCAAGGTCAGTAAAATGACATCATATCCTAACAAATGGAATTTCTATTTAAAGAAGGTTGATTTAAATGAAATGCTAAATCTGTACTTACTAATCTAAATCTGCAGGGAATATCACTTCTGAATACACCAGATTCAATAGCTTCAACGTGTCCACCAACATAGGTCTCTGAATCCAAGACATGGCCATCATCAGACAGTTTATTGAATACCTACAACATAGAAACACCCTAATAATATGTACTTTTTCAAAAACTGCTAGGTGATTGCTTTTATGAATTTCAAAGCTCTTTTTTTTCTGGAATGGAAAGGGAACATAACTGTAATAGGCCATGTATAAAATCAAGCTGATCCTCGTAGTATATGAAGCAACCTATGCAGCTGCAAATTGAAAGACTTGAATGGGATTTGAACCCATGCCCTGGCAATTCCGGTGTCATGCTCTAAACACTGAGCTACCAAGTCTCATATGAGACTTCAAGGACAAATCAGGTGGGTTTATCTGCTCGATAGAAGATATATTCATCATTCGTAATAGGCCACTATGGTAAATGGTATAAGATGGGTAACTTATGGGTTGTCAGTAACAAGAGATCTCTTACTAGTCCATAATTGTAACCCAAGCGTTTTGTAGCTCCCAAGAAATATTTACCATGGCAAGAATTCATGGAATTTTTGAATTACTGTACAAAGCAAAAGACCTTACCTGCTCTTGTTTGTTTGGGAAGATAATATTGACATGGAATGCCTGTACCATTAGTAGTGCCTCGCAAAGAGTACCAGAACCTTTTCTCAGCACCTGAAAATAAAGACTAAGTAAGACAGGACTTCATACATATTAACATAACCTCCAAGTAGTCTTTTATCTACGCTGCAGTGTCTCACTTTTTGCAGTTTGTTTTGACTGAGTTAATCAACCAAGAATAAGTAGCTAAGTCTGTAGTCTGATATCCCAAAGGGACGGAGGGAAGGGGAGGTAAGGAGAGTTTTCTGGGGTTTCAGTAATTAAAAGAAGAAAGCTGGCAAAGATCTTAGAATTAACAACTATATAAATTATCTATTGCATCCCTGCAAGGACTGGCATTTCCCATTAGATTTGTTTTGTAACCCAATTCTTGATCACTTACATTAATTTCTACACAATATTCTAATCGCCTCAAAAAAAAAACTTTATTTCTAGTTCTAGCACCTTTGCACTAATTGGGGACACTTTTCCACTCAGACACATTACCAACTTCATTCAATATTTCATGCACATAAATATTTTATGCAAAACTCTCTGGTTGAATTTTTTGCAGAGGGAGGAAACCTGAGAACCTGGAGAAAACCCTCACAGCATGGGAAAGAACAACACGTTAAACAAACTCAATCCACATTTGATGTCTGCAGGGCTTGAACAGGTGACCTGAACCTTTGGAGGCACAGTGGTGAAAGATGACTTGTAGCAGTGTACACAACTCGAGCTACACATTAAATAAAGCAACAACTGCTATTATATACCAACCTCATCAGGTTCCAGTGGGATGATAGTACAAAGAGCAAAGATGAATGGATGAACATATTTCATGTACAAGTAATATGTTGCCACAGCATCAGACACAGAGTAGTTGGCAAGCTCCTACAAACAGAGAAGAAAGATGATTAAATGAACATTCAAAATTATAAACAAACACAGACTGGTTAGGTTTAAAGGAGAATTTAGGTCTTAGGACAATGTCTAGACAGAATTGGAAATTTTTCCAGTACCCTTGGTTATGTGGTACAGTATGACTAGAAGATTAAACTAATTTGGCTGGTGATCATGACCAGTGCATGACTGACCAGCCACTATTTTAAGCCATGGAATTTATCAGTACAGTCTTGGTCAATATTTTTATAAGTTTTGGTTTGTAAGTTTTATTTGTCTATAATTATCATACTGACAGTAAATGCATCAGGTAACCATGTACTTTATGATAAGCCAATACATGCCAACAATGGGTTGGCAGATGATCAGGTGACATTTGTCCAGTTCTTGGCCGACACATCACTAACACTCACTCACCCATATTTTAGTAATTTTTTTCATTTTTTTCATTTTTTTTCCATCTTTTCACAGTGTATAATTTACCTTTTTATCATTACTGTTTGATTAGAAACACCGGCACAGCTCACACTAGTTTTTAGCTAGTTATATCTTCACCCATATTGGTGAATCAAAAACTTTGAATCTGATGATTGGTCATGACATGCATTTTAAGCTTTTGTATGCTATTATTTTGTATGGTGGTTATAAAGTACACATTAGTTCCCACGCAATACATACCTGAGGTTGTTCACTTGCCATACGACACATATCTTCAGGATCTAGCTCAATAGGATCATATCTTAGCTTAGCCTAGAACGATAATAGTAATCAAAAGTAACAAGGGATGGTGCAAGGATTTTCAACCTAAGTTGTGGGACCCACTGTCTAGACAAAATGGTGGCCCTGGAAGCATTTTAAATAGAGTTGTTCTGTCTCAATGCAATACGAGCATCTGCTAGAGAGGCTACTGGTCAATTCAACTGTCAAGTTGTTTTGCACATTCAAACAAATTCAACAGTTGATTCACATAAGTTTTAAGTCAATATGACTGTACAACAAGCAAACTTATCTTTCTGAACTTGCTATATTTCATATTTTTAATTCAAACTCAGCGCATTTGAGGAAATACCAGTCACTTTTAAAGTTGCTCAATGTCATAATTTAGGCAGTAGTATGTACGTGTATGCAATGTAATCATTGATGGTTGTGAGTAATAATGAATAGTGCGTTGGTGATACCTTTGTTGTTGCTTTTAGGTTCTGGCTTCCGACTGGTAGATAACTGTCTCTTTTCACCCACCTTAAAGGGGGGAAAAGGAAAGAATAATAAGAGAGAAAAATGAAATGAAATTTTTAAATGGCATAATAGGATAATTCATGTATATTGGACAAGCACATCAGTAATTGATGATGTTCCTGGATATTCCAGTAGATTTACCTAAATGCATCCATGTGTATTGCAGGTCTTGATTTATACTCTCCCTGAGAGTCGACACTAAATCCAATCTCATCCAGCATGTTTATGCCATGATGGGCTGCACGAGCCTCTACAAAAGGCCTAACAAATAGAACAAATTAAAAAAAAATTCAAGTTCAAAATGATTGTCAATAATCAGACAGGTGATTATGGTGCACAACTATTAAGAAATCTTTGTCCTTAAAATAACCACTTGAGAGCTTCTACATTATTACTGGTCAAAAAAAAAAACTAGGAGAAAATTACACTCACCAATCAAAGGAATCTCCATTGTATGTGACAAAGATATTTGGCTTTACTTCAAGTATGTGTTCAAAAAATCTTTGTATCAATGAAGCCTGTGCAACAGAGAAGACATATGTTATACTCAATCATGTGCATGAATCTAACTTTTCCTCACAAAAATAATATATCGTACACATAATAGTGAAAATTGCTTTGTGCATAAAGACAGTAATTATCGATTATCCTCTCCATCCATTAATCTGGGCCCATTTATCTTTCCCTCCCACCTCAGTTCATCTTATTGTCCTCCAATCCATTCAATCCCTCCCTTCTCTTATCTCTCTCACTTCCTTTTTTTCCATCAATTCCACTCTCTCATAGATAAGTTTAGTCTATCTATCCATCCATCCATCCATTCCTGTATCCCCTCTCTTACATCCATCCATTTCCCATTCAATATTAGGAGAATTATAAGTGGTACATGTATATTAACCACATTGACATAACGGCAGCAAACTGACCTCATCAGGTTCATTGAGGACTGTGAACTGCCCCTCATACTCAGGCTTAGGTGTGTATTCAAAATCCTCAATATCTTCTGAAACTATCTCACGATTGATTATCAGGTAACCCTAGAAAAATATACAAATAAAGTAACATAACATTACCATCACTTGCTCCGAAGTAAAGTCATGAGAAAAAAAATACAGGTATTGACACCTTGCAATTAAAAAAGAAACAAACCAACCATTCAAAGACAGTTAGCCGGTACAAACTGCACTGTCCTCTTGAGAAAAAAGACACTACTAAAAATACTATTGTGTATGATAAAGAACAAACCACAGAATCCTGATCAGCAAGGTGGTGTGTCAGTAGGATGATAGTTATCAAGTAACAAGCTAATGACAATGGTATGTAATCAATAACTAATTATCCCTTTTCAAAATGGTCTTACATGCAAGGCTATTACAGGGCTTAAAATAACAACTGGCCAAATTAGGTTCAGTGCAGTCATACTTCGTTTCTGGTTCAGCGCACTGGTCAAAATGACCCGCAAATGACCATTAATATTTTATGCCCTGTATTAGGAAAGAGGGAGGTGGCACCAGTTCCAACAGTAAATGTGTGATTTCATTTTCCAGTGTTTTTCTATACCAACCTGTGCATCAATCATGTATGATATCATCATTATAGAGTCTGTGGCTGAATCAGGAAATTTCAAGGGAAGCTTGGTTGTTTCAATATCAAATGCCAATACAACAGGATCCTAACAAACAATCAATGATTTACATTAAATTAGTGTTACTTACAGTATGCAGTACAGAGAGTGAGGGCCACTTAACACAGAATAAAACATTAATACAGAATAATACAGTAATACAGAATTCAGGATATACAACAAAACCAGTAACACTGAAAAAACTTGATACTGTATACAGCTATATCAAAAACGATTGGCAAATGCTTTGTTGCATGTTACATATCAAGCCATTAATTAAAATGCACTACAAGTGAATGTAATAGCAACAAGAGACCTGACAATGTTAGCTGTTCATGAAATACACAATTACTGCTATGCTTAGAGGAACGTTTTGGTCAGTGAGAAACATTCAATATTGAGATAACGCATGTGTGAGAATGAAATGGCTTCTCACTGTATTCTTGCACTACATCAGTTTACAAGGTTAAAATAATTAGGCTGATGGCTACAGTAAAAGTAATATGCTATATGGCTATGAAATAACTAGGACTTTGTCTTATTCCTTCCCCTTCATGCAAAAACTGCTCTAATTGATATTATCAAGTGCAGTGTACTTACAGGTCTGTCCAGTAGGTCATCTCTTCGGCTCAGTTCTGGGAACATACCACCTCGTACCTTCACATTGTACCAGTGACCCTGAATGGTAAATGACAACAAAATTAATATGCATCATTTCAAGGTCAGTATGCTCACCTTTCACCTCTTGTTTCACAAGAAAACTGATCATAACATTATACTGTACAGTGTGAATAGAGTTGTATAGGACTGAACATTCATTAATGTTCCTTCCCCTTTAAAATCCATAGCCACAGTACAATAACACACACTCTGATTGGTTAATTAGTGTGTTCAAGCATGCATCAAAAATTGGAAGATCACTAACCAATGAACAATCCTTTATTTTGCTGAATTCTAATTCAATACCGATAGACATATCAAATGAGGTACATGTAAGCAAGCCTTGACTTATTATAGATCATCCCTGCAAACAACTAATCTTTTGCCTTGTAGTTTATTGTGCCAGCTACACCATACTATGCATTTATATTGTATCTGAATAGATAATTACAAGGGAAGATATATAATAATTATTATGTGTTTAAATGTGCACTTACTACATGGATCTTCAGGTCAATAGCTACACGCACATGGTATGGGACATCAAACTCTCTTTAAGAGAAACAAAAGAAACAATGGGTCAACCAAATACTGTCATTGAGAACCATCACAACACAAACACAACACAAGTAAGTCGTCTGGATTTTTCGATGCAATCATTCAAAAAAAAATTAACATAGGATGGACAAATGCTAAAAACCCTAATGTATGAACCATAGCTTGTTGTCTGGGTTGCATAATACAAGGGCGTATGAAAGGGGGACATTGGGCCATGATCCCCACCCCCTCCGTGGCAACAAAATAGCAGCTTTTTAGAATTTATGTAATGGTTCTAAATTTATTTCCCTAACTTTTGAGAAAAAAATAACAAAAAACCCAAAACTTTTATCCCCTTTTTCCCTTCAGGGCTAAAACAAAATGGCAGATTTTTGAATTTGGGTTTCCCCTTGGAAAATCCTTGCTACGCCTCTGTACTTAGAGGTTAATGCAAGATAGTGCCATATTATGTAATGTATGTGTAAGACGGACACCTTCCAAGACAGACACTTGGCGTCTGTTCCGAGAGTATCCATCTTAGAGAGGTTTCACTGTATAACATTATCTGACACCTTAATACACTTTTAAATGGTCAATCACAGTCACAATAGATAGCTGACTTAATTTATCTAGCAGTTTGTATGCAGCACAGTGAAATTTAATCATAGTCACCTTATATCTATGATGTTTTCTTTCTGGTCGGCGATCTTCTTATTAGTTTCCATGTCAATATCACTAAGTGCTGACATCACATTATATGTAGCATTGGCCTTCTCTTGCTCTTTATTCTTGCGCACTGCAGGCATGATTTCACTGAATATTAAATAGAACATTATCAACAAACAAATACAACTAGAATGGTACCCATGAAAAATTCATGACCAATTGTTTAAGAAAACATTTATTTTGATCACCATCTTAATATTGGTCTCCCGGAGTTGGTTTTGGCTGGAAACATGCACATGACGACACCCTGAGCTAAAAATTTAATTTCGATTTTTCTCAAAATTCCCAAAAGTGAATCTCGTATTAAAACTAAATTGCATACTCTTTCAACGCAGTAATGCAAAGAAATTGCTTGGTTTTTCTAGCTAATGACCATTTTTTCTGTGATTGTTGACAGTGGCAACAATAATGACAATCACAATAGTTTCACATGCATTTGCACCTAGACGGCTACAATATTTTTTAAGTAAAAGCAAAGATGACTTAGAAATAGGTGACATCTAATTTAAGAACATTTAACGAAGGGTTAAACAATTGATAATTAATAGATAATTAGCTTATAAATATATAATAATAAAGGTTGGAAAAGTACAGGATTACATTAGGTAAATTAAGTTATTATTCAACATTTAAAAAAAAATGCTATATCTATGCATTAATAGAATTTCGGTATATAATTACAATTATATTTTATGTACAATATTAAAGACCTCTCTCCTATGCTATTAGGTGAAGCTTGAGATAATCCACTTACCGTTTGACTTTCATGAGGTCATTGACATTGTGAAAAGAAAGCTTGATGTAGTTTCTTTTGAGTCCTACCAGATGGTTGGCCTGTTGGAACAAACAGTAATTATTGGGTCAAATTAATATTGCTGAAAATAAAATAGATTTTAGGTATTACATGTAATCATTGATCGTTTTATTTTTATATATTTAAACATATAGGTTTCTATAAGTTGTCTACAAAAGCTCTCATGCGAGCTCATCTAGGGAGTATCATCACTTAATCTAGTGAGATCACTTATTGATTTTCATAATTTCTTACACGTTTTTCGCCTGCATTTCTTTCACTTACCAAATCAAGGTCTTCTTTCTGAACATTTTCTATTTTTGCAATAGTTCCTCCGTATTTTCTGTTAAGGTACGTTGTTTTTTTTATATATATTTAAACATATAGGTTTCTATAAGTTATCTACAAAAGCTCTCATGCGAGCTCATCTAGGGAGTATCATCACTTAATCTAGTGAGATCACTTATTGATTTTCATAATTTCTTACACATTTTTCGCCTGCATTCATTTCACTTACCAAATCAAGGTCTTCTTTCTGAACATTTTCTATTTTTGCAATAGTTCCTCCATATTTTCTGTTAAGGTACGTTGCTACTTCTCTATCAGTGTCCTTTAAGACAATTAAAGTATTTAAACAATTTTACCAACTTTTTCAAACAAGATTGATTTACTTAATAACTTGAATCATGTACTACTATTTTATTGTAATGTTTGCTTTGCAACAACATATAGGCACACCTAATGACAAATATGTTTCTACTTAAAAATGAGCAAGTTTTATTGTAAGTTTATTGTAAATTTTTAGGAAGTCTTCTTTGTTTTTCTGCTAAGTTTCACACAGTGATTAATTTTCATCCTATGAGCACATGCACATAAGGACTTTGTTAAAATATTTGGATTGCCAGCCATCAAAATTTATTTTCTCCCAATGCCACTCATGTTTGAAAGCCAACATTATGAATTCTGTCAATGTGACCTTTAAGACAAATACTAAAACAAAGTTAACAGCAAGCTGTGTTAATCAAATAGAACAAAACCTTGTACAATTTACCTTCTTAGCAAGTATGTAGAAATAAGGCTTAAAAGGTAAGGCAATCTGGAAAGAAAAATGAAAACTTAGCATATAATATATAGTGTTACATCAGAGAAGGGTTGACTAGTATCTTAAGTGCATTTGCAAGTGTACGTGAAATTTTTGTACTGATTCTTCTACCTAATATTCTAAAATTACTAAAGCATGACTAATTTGGCAAATAAAAGTAGTTAGTTATAAGACTGAAATTACTCAAAGAGCATTACAGTATTTTGAGGAGTATTTTTAAATCTAGAAATAGATTCTCCGTTCTCACGACCATGATTGTTACAAAGGCCTCACCATGCCCTCCCCTCAGGCCAGTGAAACAACAGCGATGGTGTGTGTTGACTTGAGGGGGAGAGTCAGGGAGGCATTCGTAATGACAGGCAAAATCTGTTGCACGGCTTCTGGTCGTGAGAATGGATAATTAAAGATCCTTTGTAAAAAGTTGTCTAAAAAATGGATAGCCTCGTATAGCTAGGTATCGGACTATGTGAAGGAATTTTAGTGAGATGTGCAATTTTGACTGAGCATGCTTTGAAAAAGCAAAAACTTCTTCTTCCTACCCTAAAGCGATCACCATCTTCTTGTATAAAGTACAAATCCACTGCACTAATCAGCTTCTTATCATCATCAAGAACTTCAGTCTGAAACAAATATGTAGCTTTTCTCAATATCATTTCATCAAACCTTGAAGCAACTTGAGTTGTGTTTTAGTGACTGCCTCTAAATACTGACAAGCCACAAACTACGAACTCTAATGAATTACAAACAGCAAGGCCCTGATAGTGGTAAATTCCAACATATGCAAAACAAGAGTTATTTTAAAGTTAAAAAAAAGACAACAGCAACAAAGAGAACCAGAGAAATTTTCTTCATTCAATGAAGTGACACAATAAGAAACTCCACTCACTTGAAAATACCTATCTAGGAACCAAACCCAGTTATTGGGCTGCAGCCACATGACTTAAATCAATGGAACAGCAGCCATGTTGGTTGATCTAACAAAAGAATCTAACGAGGAATGCTATATCATTTCATCAACCAACATGGTAGTTAGGACGTAACATGCACCCCAAGAATACTCTAGTTTCGAGTTGTCTTTGCTCAGCCTTAGTCTCGGTTACAAGTGCATTATAACATTCAGCTATTCAAACAAAACTTTTAGCATTTTAATCCACTTGTATGTTTCCAACATAATTTGTACATTCCTTACTGTACAATGTACATCAATAAATGAAAAGAAGACATATTTGTACACAATTGAGACTAAGACTAAGCAAACTCGAAATTTGAATATAGTGATGATTGAATAGTGATGATTGAGTGTACTACACCAAAACCAACCTTGATTCCAACAAAAATGAGTAAATAAAGTACTTGCATTTAACAAGATTGTGAAAACTTACAGGATGCATGTTGATGAGCCAGCCAAGTCGTTCACTTGACTCTTTATGTTTTTCAAAGCCATACTTGATGTCCATCGCTTCTTGAGTCTGGATCCTGACCATTCTAGACTCTGCTGATTGACTTTCATCATATCTAGTGTGATATAGATAATGAAAATGTAATACTTCTTAAGGTTTCGTAGCGACAATTCAATGGAAATCAATGTTTATGGAAAACCTTAGATGTTCATTTGAAAAAACTAAAATGAAATTTGGGCAATGAAATGCTTTAAAATAAAATGAAAGTGCTAAATTGCATGATAATGGTTTTCATCTAGAAGGTACAGCAGTTAACCCCGGGAGTTAACTTATTTGGTAGACAACAGTCGGTATTAGGTCCCGAGGTTCAACACACAAAATCTAACCTCAATAGCCATTTGTGTGATTCTAACATTGAACCTGAGGACTCATACCGTGATTGCAGCTGTGGAAAGTACAAAAAACAAAATTAGGTAGAAGTGAATTGTTACTTGGAATAATCTTTTTTCGATCCTTGATCCTTGCTCGTACTGCCATCTTCTCCTTTTCTCTTCCCAGTATTCAACAAAACCATGGCTAGTGAACCAGTAAACGAATTTCTTGTCTTCTAACAGCGATCAGTTAACCATCACCACGAGAATTAGAATTTTAGTAATAATTTAAATCACTATTTTGCTTGAAAGACTCTTCGATCAAACACATCGAAATGTATTTTTATTTTTGGCGGGAAAATACTTGCGCACGCTTTTATTTTGAATATCTCCGCTGGCCAACACAGGGACCCCAAAAATATAACCGACACTTTGCAACACAGGATATCAACGCATTTTTTAAATTAAATATTACCATTTCTTGAAACGGCTTTGTATCTAAAATATTATTACATAAGAATAAAACTCATGCATGTCTTTTTCATAGGAAGGGGGAGGGCTGGGGGATTTGCATTTAACTATTTGAAATTGATTGTAACCCCCCCTTACATTCATGACCCTCCAATTAAGTCAACAACATATTTTATTTGCTCCTTAAATTTACATCAGAGTCTATAACCAATAAAATATCATATTTTTATTGTAATTTTGTGGCAATTGGTCAAAGCAGATGTCCCTCCCCTTTGTAGCCTCCACCACACACCGCACCCCCCCCCCCCCCCCAATAAAAAAGGTACCTGCCCTGAGTAAGCCCGTTGCATGACTGATGAACACTAAGGAAGCTAAGGAAATTCCGAATAGTACAATTAGTTTGTCTCCCTTCCAAAGATTATCGTGGCATCCATCCTTTTTGTCGGGGGGGGGGGGGACAACAGGAATGAAAAACTAGGAGGGGGCATTTTATAAGCAACAACAGAGAAATGGGGTCAGCCTATTTTTATGGTTACTAAGCTAATCAAACCATCTACAAATCCTGTTTAAAATGACATCTGAAAATGATAGCTACCATTTGAGAGGAAGCGAGTTTGATTTTCAGCTTCCAATGCCAAAAACCAATTTTATCAAACGCTTCTTCTCCTACCGTGGTGCTATTGTCTGGAATGAGTTGCCCAACGAAATGCAAGAGCTCTTGATGCTTTGGACTCCTTCAAAAGAGCTATGCAGCGAAAAACATGCAATAGCACCCTTAAATATTTAATTCAGGGGCGGATCCAGTATTTTTTCAAACGGGGGGTCGTAGCATTGATAGAGGTGGTGGAGAGATATACCAGACCAAAGGTATTTTTATTAATAAAACTCGCGATGCTGTTGGTGTTATCATGAAAAATAATAATAATAATAAATCACGGCGGCTCTCATAGGGGGGGTTGCAACCCCCAAAACCCATCCCTAGACCCGCCACTGTAGTTCTATAAATGAACATGTTTATTTTGAATTTTTCCGCTTCTGCTTCTGCTTGCGTCGCTAGTGAAAACCAGGATTTAAGTGATTTAGTGGGATAGGAATTATATTTAAAAAAACAAAAGAAGATCACTGAAGCTGAACTTTTTCTTTTGTCTTTAAATGTATTCCTTTCTCACTAAATCACTAACGACAATAACGTTCTTGCAAGTAGGTGTATATATAAATAGGTAGTTTTATATTCTTTATTTGTATTTATTGCTTTATAAATTTTAGCACGGCATGCCTGAAAAGCAGTGTTATTGAGTCGTTTACCGTGGATAAATAAAAGTAATTCATTCATTCATTCATTCATTCATTCATTCATTCATTCAATCCGGGCGCATACCCCCTTCCCCCTTCTCCCCGCCCAACCGATGAAAAATGAAAGAGCATTTAACAAAAAAGCGAGGGTCTATAACCCTTTCTTGAAGTGCCTGAAAATTCCATGTATTGCATGGAGATTGGAATATGATCTGCGCAACCTCACCCCCCGCGGGACCTGCCTGTTAGAAAACGAGCTATTAATAGGCCATTTGCATTATGGCGTCATTTACTACCACTACCAGACTCCATTGCACACTGTCTTTTGTTCTGTAAATTAGCACCAATTGTCTTACTGTTCCCATGAGGAACTACAAATTTGAATAAGAAAGAAAATTTCACGAAGCATTTTGGTAATGGTAGTAAAATGATGCCATAATGCAAATGGCTATTAGATAAGAATTGGGTGGACTTATAAAACAGGATGTCAATGAGGTTAGTAGTTAAATGGCAATTGGCAAAAAAAAAAAAAATATTATGGCCAGCGCTCAGCTTGTAAAATTATTACAATTTACTGCCATTCGGAAAAAAAAGTGTAGTTATTAACAATTGCGTACCCCGAATATCACCCTCATAAAACAAAGCTAGTCTTCTCGTTCTTTAATAAATTCAGAGTACAACAACAATAGTGGTTGCTACTACGATACAAAACAGGCCAAGAACGATGGAGCAAATTGAGAATATTTTCGACTTCTTGCTGTAATACTCTGCTGTGATATAATCACCATTTATGATGGCGTCACGTGTCTAGAAAAGGAAAAAAAACCGCAAGGTTAAAAGTAATTAAATATATTTTCTTGGTTTGCAATCAATCTCAAGAGACCACAATAACAAAGGGGATGTCCACCATGTTGGAATATATAACAAAAGAATTCATTGAAAAATCTTTTGTCAAACTCTTCCAACATGGCGGCTATGACGTCTATTGCAAACAAAAATACTTCCAGTTAGTTCTGTAGCCCGCGGGCCACAAGCATTCCTGCCCTTACGGTGGTTTCTAAGCTCAGTACACACTCGTTTATTTATAATTTAAGTAGAAACCTTCTTGGATTCTTGATCAACGACTAAATAAAAATGGGCTTTGGGAAACTGTAGGGAACAAATATGAAAGAAAACAAAATCAAACAACATCATTCAGTATTTACCCGATTAGAGTATATGAAGGCAAAAATTGCAAGTGGCAAATTACAGCACAGTAGAGAAAACAGTGAGAGACCCCAGTAATCAGGAGGAAATATGCCATGTACCACAACAGGTGTTGGTTGCTGCTTAAAGATAGGAAAGTAAATATTGAACTGCATGCTGTGGGTCATGGATTAGCACAGGAATGAAGTGAATCACACAGGGAATCAATACCGAGACGCGTGTTTTCGAGCGGCTTGGTATATGCTAATCCCTGAGATCTGAGCCTGAGGCGAATAATTGTTTTAGTATTTTTTACACAAGTGAATGTAATAAATAACGTAGAGAGAGCTTTTTTGACTTTTCTTTTTTTATTTATCTTTGCAAGCGGCACAATTCGTGAATGTACCAGCATAAGACGTAAGTAGTGACCAATGAGGGCGCCTTATTCATTGCATTCACTTGTGTAAAAATACTAATTATCTTTATTGGAGAAAATTTCATTGAAATAATTTTCAAATAGGACCTCGATTAAGGTAAAATATCTAAAACTACACACAAACAGATCAATGCTAAAATACAGCAATAAATATATTGAAGAAAATTAAACAAAACCAAAGAAAACTTATGCTTAAGAAATATTTTGAATATTTTGATAATCTCTAATGTTTTTTCGTTATCGTATTCAAGATAGCCCGCGTGACAGCCGGATTCCTTTTGTATTTTTTAGTTCAGCGGAGACTGGGGTTTTATGCACGGCAGCAATTGTGTCAAAGAAACAAATTTCTATTTTTGTAAACCAAAAAGGCATTCTCTACTTTCACATCCCCATAATGCCTTGCGTTTTTGGGAGTTAACCAATCAAAACACTGTCCCAAATTGAAAGGTTTCTTAATTGAATTTATACTATACCTGCTTTTATCTGGACAACACTGATTATCAGTTTATTCCAAGTTATTTTTGCGTGTACAGATCATGAAGAGTTTTGGTCTTACAGAAAATGTATTGACTTAGGAAAAAATGTTTAAAATTTACCATAAACGTCTTCAAGCTTCTATCTTTATCTGTTTTTTACTAATTCATTTTATTTTTGGGTACCAAACAAGGTATTGTCAACATTGTCCGATCAGCCATCAGCAAAATAAGTGGGTTTTACCTTCTGGTTACCCCCTAAAGACGCAAAGTATTATAGGGATGTGGCGGTAGAGAATTGTTTTTTCACCACATGACTGCACAGAATTTAAACGGCGGTACTTACGACAACGGTGACACGGCGGGCAGACGTTCCACTTAGCCGTTGGTTGTCTTGGAAACCAGGTTGTGCAATTAGTGCAGGATTACTGTAAATGGGAGTGAAGGCTGGTGGTACTGTAATGATGCAGCCGTATGAGGGGTTATCTCGGTATACCAACAATCCTTGATTGTCCGTATTTCGGTAAGATTGATTTGCAAACGAACCACGAGCTGAGGAAGAAATGGCTAGAATACGGTTGAGAAAATGGCGCAACTATGAACGATTGAGTTTGCTTGAACAAATATTGGATGTTGCTCACATAGTTTATATAATAATCAAAAAAATGAAAGAAAGAAAGAAAGAAAGAAAGAATTAATTAATTAAAGAAAGGAATGGATTGGATCAAAGAAAGTGATCAAGCTCCTCAAAACAGTTCCCTACGTCATCTTGAAAGGTAGCCGTGCCTTTGCATCGAAGCGAGACGAAAAGTGGACTTTTACTGAAGGGCGGATCAAGCAAAATCTTAGGGGGGACTTATTGAGTTTAGGGGGAGAGCTAATTGAGGTTCTTTCGTTCACACAACGGAAAACAATAAAAAAGCATCTAATTCTTCTCTTTTTTTTTCTGCTGAAGGGGGCTTCAGTCCCCCTTTGCCCCTCCCCCTGGATCCGCCCATGGTACTGATACAGACATCTGAATAATTGTACAAGGTGCTAAAAAGGTCTCTATCATTGCAATCTAACCATTTGCCTCGCTTCGATGCGCAGGGAACACTGAAAGGGACTACAGTAATTAACCTGTGACCCCGCTCAAGGAAAATATCAAAGTAATACAACATCTTTTTTCCAGATTAGGACAACGTGTTTCGGATTTGAAGCAAAGCACAATCATTTCAAAAAGGCTGACAATGCCTAAAAAAATTGCATTAACGTTAACCTTGGCAAAAAGACAACCAACTCCAGACCTCGCCTGGTAATCTTTACTCCGTTATACGAAAAGGAGTATAAACGTTGGCCCTGGTATTTTTTCATTTATTATTGACAATCCAACACAATTTGTACCACGTGACGGCTAGCGCCGAAAAGGTGAATTAAATTAATTAGCCATCAGATTATTCATACACTTCCATAGCAAGCAATAAACTATAATCCAAATAGTAATACTTTGCTTCGAAATATGGAAGGAAATGAACGGAATACACCTTTAGCTGGATCCCCATTTTAACGAAGAATAAAATAACTTCTTGCCCACCCCTTTGAGATGTAAAAATAACTTAATACACCTTGGAGAAGAAAAAGAAAACAACATTTAAGCCATTCCCTCCTACACTTTTAATCTTACCAAAAGAAAATGAACTAAGAGAAGGAATCCCCGTGCCCCATCATGTGCACACTTTGATGCTATTTTTAAAATCATTGTCGCTATTTTTTTAACTCATTGCCGTGCCCGCGCGATAATTATGCTTCCTTTAATGCCTCGTAAATCGCCATATTTCGCTACGTCCACGACAAAAACACAGGCTTTTGTTTACTGCAGGACTGGAAGCCGCCTACCCTCAAGAAATCAACCAATCAGGTTCATCGCTCAAAATATCTTCAAGCTAAAAATAGCATCAAACTGTGCACATGATGGTTACGAGGCTATATACGTAGGATTGCTTCTCTTAGTTCATATTCTCTTGATTTTACTTGATGCTCTCCATGCACCATCTATGGATTTAGAACCCTCCTCCCCTACCAGATATTTATTGATCATTATTATCCTTTATTATATAATTACCAATGATATATTTATTTTTCTCTACTTCGAAAACTTGATATCTTCACACGTGAAAATAACATGTTATTTTCAAGTGTGAAGATAACACCATTTTGATGGCTATTCAAAAATACACGGATAGAATTGCCTGAAAAAGCCAAAACATACTTCATTGATAATTATAATATATATATATTTAGGCACTGCCTAAAGGCGGAGCTCCCGATACGGAAGTCACAGGGAGAACAATTTGAATGAAACTGAAAGTTAAAAATAAGATAGGGGGAAAAATCTTCAATTATTTTTTATTCGAGATGATGATAATTTCTCCCATAATAAAAATCATGCAGTTAAATCGAATCGAAATGCACTACATTGCTTTTTTCTTCCCCGCGAGTATATACTCTCCCACTTAGGAATTTTGTACACAAATCACCACCACCCCCAAGGCCTAGTTTTGCTCTTGGAAGATTTTTCGACAAATTTTTCCAAAAAAGACCGACATTTTTAGGCTTTGAATCTCTTTCACTAAAAAAAAACGAAAGATAACTACAAGTTTAGTGAAATTTACCTCGGATATCTTTTATTGAAATTGAAATCAAGACCAAAAAACAGACTTGAAAACTGGTTAAGGGTGAGCAAAATATAAGCTAACTTTAATAATTACGTCTTTTACAGAACGAGAGAAGTTTACATTCAGTTAAACTTGAAAAGAACAACTGAGACAAAATAGAAAATAAAGGCAATGCAAAATGACGAATTTCTTTGTCAGTAAATTGGCGTTTGTAAATGTTTTTGAATATTTTTTACGGCCTTTTAAAGTGAAAGTCTAGGTCTTTCTACAACAACTTCTCTCAACAACACAAATTTAAGCTCATTTTTTAAAATCAGACTTGCTCGAATAGCTTAACAAACAGTTGAATATTTGGTGTAAATTTGTATTTCATTCAATACTTTAATAAATTATCTGTAGAAATAAAATTATTAAATGAAAGTCTTCGTTGTTTTTAAGATGGGACCCCGCGATAGGAGGCGAATCTTTCTTGAACGAAAAACATAATATATATTTAGGCACTGCCTAAAAGCGGAGCTCCCGATACGGAAGTCACAGGGAGAACAATTTGAATGAAACTGAAAGGTAAAAATAAGATCGGGGAAAAAATCTTCAATTATTTTTTATTCGAGATGAAGATAATTTCTCGTATAATAAAAACCATGCAGTAAAATCGAATCGAAATGCACTACATTTTTTGTTTTGTTTTTGTTTTTGTTTTGTTTTGCGCGAGTACATACTCTTCCACTTAGGAATTTTGTACACAACTCACCACCACCCCCAGGGGCTAGTTTTGCTCTTGGAAAGTTATTCGACAAAGCTTTCCAAAAAACCGACATTTTTAGGCTTTGAATCTCTTTTACTTAAAAAAAACGAAAGATAACTACAGATAATCCAATACAATATCAAGTTTAGTGAAATTTACCTCGGATGTCTTTCATTGAAATCAAAAATCTGGAGATTTAGGACACTACAAGACCAAAAAACAGACTTGGAAACTGGTTAAGGCGAGCAAAATATAAGCTTACTTTAATAATTACGTATTTTACAGAACGAGACGAAGTTTACATATTCCGTTACACTCGACAAGAACAACTGAAACAAAATAGAAAATAAAGGCAATGCAAAAAGGCAATGCAAAATGACGAATATCTTTGTCAGTAAATTGGTGTTCGTAAGTGTTTTTGAATATTTTTTACGGCTTTTTAAAGTGAAAGTCTAGGTCTTTCTACAACAACATCTCTCAGCTCATTTTTATAATCAGACTTGCTCGAATAGCTTAATAAACAGTTGAATATTTGGTGTAAATTTATATTTCATTCAATACTTAAATAAATTATCTGTAGAATTAAGATTATTAAATGAAAGTCGTTGTTGTTTTGAAGATGGGACCCCGCGATAGGAGGGGAATCTTTCTTGAACGAAAAAAAATATGCGGATAGTTAGTTAAAAACAACCGGATTGCTAAAGATTTACGAAGCTAAATAAAGGACGAATATTTGTTGTAATATGCTCTTCATGTTATATTTACTCCAACATTAAAATAAATTAAGCTTATCTACAGAAATATTAAAAGTTTTGAGGGAAAGTCTTTGAGTTGTCGATTCGTCGAGAAAAATGCTTGTCAAAAAATAATAAACGATTGTTTGGTAAACAACACACCTGAATTCTTGGAGAGCACTCTTAATCCATCTTTGAATACATGAAAGTTTTTTCAATTGTCTTTGGTCTATAACTTGCCCTAAAGCGATTTTTTCTGTGCATTTGAGAGTCGCCTTAGCTAGTAGTTTTGCTTCAAATTCCTTTGTCTTTCACGATCATTTTCTCTTTGTTTATTCGTGATGTTTTGACTCAAATTCCTTTGTATATTTCACGTTCATTTTCTCCTTGTTTATAATCAAAGTCCCGCCTGGATTTGCGTTCTCTATCTCTCTCTCTCTCTGTTTGCCGCTTTTCTTTGGTGAGTCCTTCGTCTTTGCTTTCCTTTTTCACGCCACCAGAGTTTTTCCTCCTTCGAAAAAAACTCTTTTACTTCTGGCCTTACTTTTGGCTTCATTCTCCTGAGCTTTCTTTCGACATATCGATTTCGGAAAGGGGTTCCATCGTAAATAGAGTTAATATAAATTATATAAGCTTGAATAAAAAATTGTGTTGTTATCTTTCGGTATTTCTATACGTAATAAAAGGTGTAAAACGTTTTTTACAAAAGTTTAATAGCCGGATTTACCTTTATGTGTACCCGGATGTTGCAACGCGTCGACATTCCCGCCAAAAAAAAAAGATAATCTAACCAGCCAATCGGAATGCTTGTGTACACGCCCGGACGGACGGACGGACGGACGGACGGACGGACGTACGGACGTACGGACGGAAGTGACGTCAGCCAATCCATGAAAAATCGACTCGATAGTTTACCATTTTTTCTTAGGTATGGTGCTCCGCTCGCGCGGGCCTTTGGCCCGCACGGGAGCTCCGCTAATATATATATTTAGGCACTGCCTAAAAGCGGAGCTCCCGATACGGAAGTCACAGGGAGAACAATTTGAATGAAACTGAAAGGTAAAAATAAGATCGGGGAAAAAATCTTCAATTATTTTTTATTCGAGATGAAGATAATTTCTCCCATAATAAAAACCATGCAGTGAAATCGAATCGAAATGCACTACATTTTTTTGTTTGTTTGTTTTGCGTGAGTACATACTCTTCCACTTAAGAATTTTGTACACAACTCACCACCACCCCCAGGGGCTAGTTTTGCTCTTGGAAAGTTATTCGACAAAGTTTTCCAAAAAACCGACATTTTTAGGCTTTTTTATCTCTTTACTTAAAAAAAAACGAAAGATAACTACAGATAATCCAATACAATATCAAGTTTAGTGAAATTTACCTCGGATGTCTTTCATTGAAATCGAAAATCTGGAGATTTAGGACAAATCAAGACCAAAAAACAGACTTGGAAACTGGTTAAGGCGAGCAAAATATAAGCTTACTTTAATAATTACGTATTTTACAGAACGAGACGAAGTTTACATATTCAGTTAAACTTGACAAGAACAACTGAAACAAAATAGAAAATAAAGGCAATGCAAAATGACGAATATCTTTGTCAGTAAATTGGTGTTTGTAAGTGTTTTTGAATATTTTTTACGGCTTTTTAAAGTGAAAGTCTAGGTCTTTCTACAAAAACATCTCTCAACAACACAAATTTAAGCTCATTTTTATAATCAGACTTGCTCGAATAGCTTAATAAACAGTCGAATATTTGGTGTAAATTTATATTTCATTCAATACTTAAATAAATTATCTGTAGAAATAAAATTATTAAATGAAAGTCTTCGTTGTTTTGAAGATGGGACCCCGCGATAGGTGGCGAATCTTTCTTGAACGAAAAACATATGCGGATAGTTAGTTAAAAACAACCGAATTGCTAAAGATTTACGAAGCTAAATAAAGGACGAATATTTGTTGTAATATGCTCTTCATGTTATATTTACTCCAACATTAAAATAAATTAAGCTTATCTACAGAAATATTAAAAGTTTTGAGGGAAAGTCTTTGATTTGTCGATTCGTCGAGAAAAAATGCTTGTCAAAAAATAATAAACGATTGTTTGCTAAACAACACACCTGATTTCTTGGAGAACACTCTTAATCCATCTTTGAATACATGAAAGTTTTTTCAATTTTCTTTGGTCTATAACTTGCCCTAAAGCGATTTTTTTCTGTGCATTTGAGAGTCGCCTTAGCTAGTAGTTCTGCTTCAAATTCCTTTGTCTTTCACGCTCATTTTCTCTTTGTTCATTCGTGAAGTTTTGACTCAAATTCCTTTGTATATTTCATGTTCATTTTCTCCTTGTTCATCCTTCAAGTTTTGCCTCATATTCCTTTTTCTTTCACGATCATGTTCTACTGTTTATAATCGAAGTCCCGCCTGGATTTGCGTTCTCTATCTCTCTCTCTCTGTTTGCCGCTTTTCTTTGGTGAGTCCTTCGTCTTTGCTTTCCTTTTTCACGCCAGCAGAGTTTTTCCTCCTTCGAAAAAAACTATTTTACTTCAGGCCTTTCTTTTTTGGCTTCATTCTCCTCTGAGCTTTCTTTCGACATATCGATTTCGGAAAGGGGTTTTATCGTAAATAGAGTTAATATAAATTATATAAGCTTGAAAAAAATTGTGTTGTTATCTCTCGGTATTTCTAATACGTGTGTAAGACGTTTTTTACAAAAGTTTAATAGCCGGATTTACCTTTATGTGTACCCGGATGTTGCAACGCGTCGATATTCCCGCCAAAAAAAAAGATAATCTAACCAGCCAATCGGAATGCTTGTGTACACGCCCGGACGGACGGACGGACGGACGTACGGACGGAAGTGACGTCAGCCAAGCCATGAAAAATCAACTCGATAGTTTACCATTTTTTCTTAGGTATGGTGCTCCGCTCGCGCGGGCCTTCGGCCCGCGCGGGAGCTCCGCTATGATGGTTGGGTTAAACAACGTTTTTCAACGTTAACCGAATTGCTAAAGATTTACAGTAGTGGTTAACACATCGGACTAGAATACCGAAGACGTGGGTTCAAATCCTGCCAAGGGCATATGATATTTTTCTCTTATTTCTCTGATTCATTATATACACACCGAACGCATAATTTCTACTTTACTATAAAGATTTACAAAGCTAATTAAAGGACGAATATTTGTTGTAATATGCTCTTCATGTTATATTTACTCCAACATTAAAATAAATTAAGCTTATCTACAGAAATATTAAAAGTTTTGAGGGAAAGTCTTTGATTTGTCGATTCGTCGAGAAAAAATGCTTGTCAAAAATAATTGTTTGCTAAACAACACACCTGAATTCTTGGAGAGCATTCTTAATCCATCTTTGAATACATGAAAGTTTTTTCAATTGTCTTTGGTCTATAACTTGCCCTAAAGCGATTTTTTTCTGTGCATTTGAGAGTCGCCTTAGCTAGTAGTTTTGCTTCAAATTCCTTTGTCTTTCACGCTCATTTTCTCTTTGTTTATTCGTGAAGTTTTGCCTCAAATTCCTTTGTATTTCACGTTCATTTTCTCCTTGTTCATCCGTCAAGTTTTGCCTCATATTCCTTTTTCTTTCACGATGACGTCAGCCAATCCATGAAAAATCAACTCGATAGTTTACCATCTTTTCTTAGATATGGTGGCCCGCGCGGGAGCTCCGCTATAATAGACAGAATATTATATGGCTGCTTGGAGATAGGAATTTTATCTTCTCGTGTTGAAAATCTCTCACTCGTTCGCTACGCTCACTCTTGAGAGATCTTTTTAACACTCGAAGATAAAATTCGTATCTCCGCGCGTCCATCCAATATCCTCTATTTATACAATACCCACACTTCATTTACGTTAAATTTAAAAACATCTATTTATATATCAGTCAGGTAAAAACTAACCTGGTTTCTCATCCATCTCTCTGATTACAAATGTACTGAAATTTTTTAAATATCAATCAAATAATAGTGAACAGTCAATGTTAAGCGTGCGAGGTGTGCGCAGTGCGTTTGTTTCAAAACATATATTTTCAAACTTCAGCCCATGTGAGAAAAGAAAAAATTTCCCCCTAGAATCCTGTTTCAGATCATTACCGAAGCCTATAAGTGAATACAACTAAGGTCTTAAACTCAAACGCTTTCATTCTTGATTCGGTTTAGAGAATATTAAGCTAATTATACGAAGTTATTAAAACCGTTATCATGTCGTTTTGTTGCAGAAACATTTTCTTGTTTGTCTTCTTAAGTCAGTTAAGAAATGTGAAGAAGTGTAAAAGTTCACTCAATACGCAAACGTTTTCAGAGCGTAGCTCTTTCATCACACTTGATAAAATGTCATTTTGACTTGAAAAATTCAAGCCTTTATTTTCAGCACATTAAAAATGCAAGAAGCTCAGACCGCTTTATAATTTTTTAATTATTTCTGTTTCGATCGCCCAGAGAGCGGCACTGGTCATCAAGAAACGGTGAAAAAGTATAGAGTAAAGATTTTTCAGATTCTTACCTTGGTTCTGGATGTTGGGGTCGTAATTAGCAGGAAGGAAGTTATCTAATCATATACTATTTATAGAGAATTCAAACAAACTCAAACTCGAACTGCCGAATCAAATTAAGCCTGATATGTTATGTCGCACACGATGGAATCGAAACAGACTTGGGGTGAAACAGTGACGTCACCAAGCTCAGCAAAACTCTAACGACAAAAAACATTCAGACAAAGTAATATGAATTGATCTAAGGCTATAATCCACCCTGCATACACCGGCGGAAACAACAAATACATTTTTGCTGAAAACTGAATGGATCAGGTTTAAGAAATTTAACAGTATTTCGCGATATATATAGTTTACCCGTATACACCGAATCGAAACAGCTATGGCGACCAATTTGAATAACTATTTTTCTGGACTGACTATCCTTGTATTCACGTGGAAACACAAATTAAGGCGTTGTTTCCATATAATTATATGAAAAGCTAGTCAGTCCAGAACAATAGTTATTCGAGTTGGTCGCCATATTTGGATTCGGTGTATAGTTTATTATCATTAAGATCCGTGCAAATGCACGCAACATTGTTTGCCAACAACATCCAACGTTGTTGGGCCCAACAAGTTGGGAGCATTAGAATACCATGTTGCGTGTTGTTGGGTCTTGTTGCACAGTTAATCGGATAGGGCTGTTTAATTTTGACCCCAAAGTTGCCTCCTGAAAGGAGGGCTATTATGGCACCAGCGGTAGGGACCATTTTTTTCGTTCTGATTTTGATAATGTTTTAACCCCTTATATGGAATTTCTCCCTGATTTGTCTCGGTCGATGGGGCCAAAACAGTACTGATAGACCCATACCAAAATAGCTTCTGTGGGGCCAAAATGGCATTGTTCTAATTTGGCCCTAGCCTGGGCTAAAATAGAAATATTTTGATTGAAAAAGCCAAATGGCTCTCTGGGGCCAAATTGATCATCTCAAATTTATACTTTGTGGGGTTGTTGGTAGGATGAGCCAAAAGGGTTTTAAAAAATACATCCCCCATCTCAGGAATGATTTTGATCAAGGTTTTTGTAGAGTTTGAGGTTCAAAAGACGGTGAAATCGTCGCTTAAAGTGTGTTTTTTTTTTCAAAGGTGGCGACTTT
Source organism: Actinia equina (assembly GCA_011057435.1). Classification (NCBI taxonomy): domain Eukaryota; kingdom Metazoa; phylum Cnidaria; class Anthozoa; order Actiniaria; family Actiniidae; genus Actinia; species Actinia equina. The sequence continues at coordinate 265,016 of WHPX01001272.1, forward strand.
ACTTTCCTCCCTAGATACCATATGATGCGGGAATTGTATAGAAAAACAAAGGCATGCGCAAAATCATGTTCTAGTCGATTTTTTTACTCTTTCGTATTACGGAGGACATTATCTTGACCTAGAAGTTTAAAAAAATCAATTTTTTATCTTTACCGATTTTATTTTCACCATTCACTTTTATCTAAATTGGGCTCCCTGTGGTTAAACTCGCAAGTCATTCGCAACATTTCTAAATCCTGACGATACTGGGATTTGCTGGGACCGTTCGAACACAATCGCCAACATTATCCAACAACTGCCAACATCAATGTCAGCGTGGAATGGAGATGGGATTGGTAGTTTTAGTCACATGTCACTGGGTCAATGAGACAGACTACTTTCGAAACACAGCAGCCCAGTGAACATTTTTTGTGGTTCAGAAGAACTCCGCATAGGTGTTTCGTGATTTAGCTGGTAGAGTGAATGTACGTAAATTTTTCATGGATGTTGGAGCACAAACAAAAGCGTTAAATATTTTGCACTATTTAGAACTAAATAGCACTTAGAAGATATAACTAGCTAAATACTAATGTGAGCTGCGTTGGTGTTTCTAATGAAACAGTAATGATAAAAAAGTAAATTATGCACCGTGAAAAAGATGAAAAAACTTACTGACGTTTCGGACGCTAGTCCTTCGTCGGAGTAAAAGAGAAAGAGATGGAGCATTAAAGTTTAAATAGCACTTATTAAACTATAGAAAACAATAGAATTAGCATAAATAGTAATTAGTACTATTTAGATATCGATGGCAAGTTCGTTGGTGAAAATATCTTTGAAATTAATCGCGGATGCCAACCATCGCCACTGAATTATCTTCAAACATCTTTGTGGGCGGGGCTTATGAAAATAAATCTTTGGACAAGGCCGCTCAGCTTCGCCCAAAACTTTGCAAACTTTTCTCTTGAAAGATTTAAAATAATTCGAGGTCATCAGTAGGGGTCAGTGGAGGATTTGCAATCATCGGTAAGCTAGTATATAACTTTGCATCTTTAATTCAACTTCGAAACCAAAACAAGATCAATGGGTAAGGTTGTTCTCATTACTGACCTCGTTGTTATTTACAAATTAAAGGGGATTTACGCTTTAAATTATAAAAACAAGTTTAATTATTTAGGAAGAAGAAGAAGATGAAGAACTGGAAGCCAAAACAACACGCAAGATTATAGAAAGCACATAAACGCAGATTCCAACTATAATAGCTACCATGGCATATTTCTTTGCCGTTTGGCTGTAGTTGTTGGCTGAAGCCAAGTCCCCACGGTTTATGGCGTCACGTGTCTAGAAAGAAAATAGTTAGTCACCTTTACATTATGTAAAATAGCTAACATATCCATGACAGACCTCATTTAAAGCATATGCTATTATAGGAAAATATCGGAAATATAGTCCATACGATTTTCTAAAGATTTACAGGCGCAACAGCAAACTCGTGATTTTGAGACTATTTTCTTGTTTTTTCCTCCAATAGCCCACTTCCGAGATATGCTATTCTGGTCACGCACAAATGTTTCAGTATGAGGCTACGTGCTAAATGCTCAGTCATTCGTGACAGGCGGTAAGAATAATTTTAATTTAGCACGTCTCAAACTGAAACCTTTGTGCGCGACAATCGAATAATTTTTTACGGTTGTGGATGAGAAGACAAATAGTTATGGATACACAAGAAATTATATTCTCAGGAGAATAACATGTTATCTGAAATGGGAAAACAGTACGTTCAAGCCCAACAGCGCCGCATAACTGATCTATTGAAAGACGAATAGAAATAAAGAGTATTATGGTATATGCTTACGTTGCTCGAGTTGATGATGGCACAAATTCCAACGGGCCAGAAGCAGCACAAACAAGCAAACCATGAAAGTACACACTGATCCGAGGGATACACGGCTGGCGGAGTTTGCTAAATCGTACAAAGATAGCATTAAGTGGTGTTGAAATGCGGATCCAAGAGTTTTCCACAAGAGGGAAAAAAAACTTTATTTGTGCCAGAATTTTATGCTTATGCTCTCATGACGAGATTGGTATTTGCGTGACACGTTTTGTTTTGTTTGTGCGGGGAAAAGAGGGGAGGAGGAGATGTAAAAGAGTGTTGCCCCTCACAAGGCTCATAATAAGGAAAAACTGTTTTTTCCCAGTGAAATGGAATGCGGGGACTGAAACAAGGAAAGTATGTCCATATTTCATAATATATTACTATAAACGTGTGGTAAAATTGCATTTGGAAATGCATGCACTAGTTTGTTAATTCAGCAAAATTTTATGTCCATTTTAAAACTCACCACAACTGTGACAGTATGTGATACGGGCTGTCCTTGGGGTGGATACCCGGGCTGTCCTTGCGGTGGATACCCGGGCTGTCCTTGCGGTGGATACCCGGGCTGTCCTTGTGTTGGGTATCCAGGTTGGGATTCTTCCAGATGCGAGAAATAAATACAAGTCGAAGAATTGGTCGTTGGTTTTTGGACAGTAGTTTTTCAGTCCCCTTTTCAGGTTAGGACTCCTTCAATATAATATTTGGTCTGGATGTTCGATACACCCGCAATATAAACTTGCATATGTGCAATTTGTGCAAGTTCCACTGAATAAGCCTCATATCTAGCACGATTCTATTCCTCATCTCGGGTACTTACTCAATATGAGGGACTGGACCTATAAGTCATTGTAACGTCAGGGTTTTAGAATCGATTTCGAAAGTATTAGCTTATGGCGTCTACACGAGAAGACGTAGTAAACTGCGATGTCACTGGAAAGCGAAGGTATGCGTTGCATGCATTATATAATGAGTGTGGATCCGAAAGGACTTGTACGCGCATCAAAAATTTGATTATGCCGAGTTTACGAATAAAAGTATATCTTGACGGTGCCTTAGCAGAGATATCAGTGATCGTGTCACTGACCTGATCGAATAAGCCGTGACAAAAATAAAACTCTTATCTTTCGTCTGTAACGGATGCCACTGAATTTTATCAGGAGAAACCACAAAGCTGAAGCCACATTGTATAGTTTAAGTGAAAGTGTCTATTAAGCCTACATGATCTCTTCTTGGTTTCAAAGCCCTTATAAAATATATAGTGAGTGGAATTTTTTATGGTCATAGTGCAATTTATTATATAGTTAGGATAGTACTCGCGCGCTGATTGGTTGAAAACTGTGCTTTATAATTGCTGCTACCGTCTTTCTTTTTCAATTGCGTAAATAAATTCAATACCGAACTAAAATTGGTAACTGTATAATAAAATAGCTTCTTCCGAGCCCCGCTCAACAATGTGCCGCATTATAGTTATAGAGTACAGGAAAAGCTCTTTCGTTTGTTAGGTAACCAACATAAGATTCAGGCATTTTGAGCTAATTTTGAAAGAGGTATTCTTTATTTGTTGATTTGACTTTTTACCGTGATATTTCTGTACTACAGAAAAAGTTTTTAAAATATCTCAGCAACGAGAAGAGACATCAAAGGGAAAGTAAAAAGGATCCTGGATCGTCGTCATTGATGATTTAGATTTCTATATTAAGTGTCTCATCAACGACAAGAGATATCAAAGAGATAGAGGCAATCCTTTATTTTATAAGGCTTGATACGCACTTTAAAGACTACGAAATGCTAACATATGTTTCTAGATTCCCGATTCCCCAAGTTAACCCGCCTTCCTTCTCATTACTGTAAGAGCTTTCGAATTCTGCAATGTTGTATATATTATATTTCAAAGTATTAAGTATTTTAAGTAAGCATGTGTGTAAGAACTAGGGAACTCAACGGCATATGTAAATAAAGAAGTGCGGAAAAAAAAAATTAATTATTTAATTAATTCTCGAAATCTTATTGGTTCAGAGCCGGAATCCCGCCAAAAATGCTCATAAAAATGTATTTTATGCTAATTTTTCTTGTCCTTTTGGTTCCAGTGCTAAAAAGCATATTCACGGCCGATTTTGACCGTTTTCTACCATGGGACTAATGTTGAAATTCCACTTTAGTGGTTTGCTTTGGCCGCCATATTGGATTGTGCGACAAATCTCAAATTTCAAGTAGCTTTTACAGTGCAAAATCCATGAAAACTAGCGTTATTTAGAATTAGAAAGTATAGCTGTTTATAAGATTTCACAATATCAGTTCATTTGTAAGATTTTTCGTCTCTTTTTCGTTATGTTTTAATGGCTTTCGTTAGCCGATGTTGTTGCCCCGAACACGTAGTATGGATATTAGTGTGTATATTAGTGTGGATATCCTCCATCTGCTGTTTCGATTTCAATGTTCCCTTGTGAAATTGATTCAAATGTCTTTGTTAAGAATAGCAAGTCACCAGGAGTTAACTTAAAGCTATGAGCAATAATCATTTTCAAGTTTGGAAACGTACACAAACAGGTCAAACACAAAATTGCGAGTTGTGAATTGCTTGAAATGTCCACGTGCTCCAAATTACTCAAATATCGCTTTGCTTGATATATAGCTTCCTCTTCAAGGCTAGAACACATTGATATGTTTAAGTATTCAAGGCCGTGGACATTCTTGGCTATTATAAGTAAATGCGAATTTGTTATCTGTGTTCCTGCAATGTTCAAACTTTCTAGACCACGATACATCTGTATAGGAATAAACGTGTATAGTTTGTTGGTGTGCGGTATTTCCAACTCGAGGTTGTTTTGATGACTGGTCAAACCCCTGACTCTCTTGCTACCAAATATCATTTGCCACCAACACTGACAAACACTTGAGACTCTCATCAGATCTTTAAGTTCGAGAAAAGCGAAAACATGCGCCCATAAAGATGTAGAACCAACGAATTTGTATAGACTGCTGGGTCTAAGTGAAGAAGTCTTCAAGAGTGTTGAGCACGAGATACGCGTAGGGGATGGAAGGTTGCGTTCAATCAAGGACAAATATCCAGATACCACGTATAATCAAATTCGTTTTGTGTTAGCTAGTATTATTACCGATTTTGATTTGTAAAGTTTTATTTCGGTTTTACTCGTCAAAATAACAAAAATAAAAATAATTAAAACTATTAAGGACAGATATAATAACTATTAAGGACAGATATGGAGATGCCACTTTTAAACCAAATTCGTTTTGTTTTATTTTGTGACTATTGTAGAGATTTGTAAAAAGTTTCATGTCGGTGTTTTATTCATGGCATTTAGGTTCTGTTTTGTGTTTGAAGCAATGACAGATTTAGAATCATTGACGTTTGTAAGTGGTTTCAAGTTGCAATGTTTTTGTCAGTGAGGAACACATTACAAAAGACACAAAATCAAGCAAGATTCCCATAGCGGATTTTTCTGTAACTTCACCATTCTTTTATTTAGATATTGAATTGTTTCATCTGCCAGAATTAAAGCGTGAAATGCTTTTAGTGAAAAGCACGAAGTCTAAGAAATTTGAATTTGGCGCTTTGAGGCGAATGAACCAATTAGATCTTGTTTTATAATTAAATTAAAGGATTATATTCGTAGCTCGCTAACGGCTTTATATGCCAGATTAGCGTGAAATCTCCCTAGTTCTTACACACATGCTTACTTAAATGAGTATTAACTGACATTAAAAATGTAATTACTTACGTTCAGCCATAACCTCAGCAACCTTTTTGTACTTTCCTTCTTTCTTTCTTTAATTCCTGAATATCAAAAAATAAAAGTCAGGAAAGTTGTATTCTTATTTCTTTTAGGATATTCAGTTGCTATAACGTAAAAAACCATAATTCTGACCTTTTCGGAATCGCTCCTTCTATTGGTAGCCGGGATAAATACTTGGGAATCGACCCTTTCAGTGGAAGGAAACAACATAGACAAACAATATATAATCTTAGTATATAGTAATGTTAACGTTGTTTTATATGACTAAACCACGAAAACGTTGCTGACACGAGCAAGAAAAATGTTTCTTCGACCAACCCACAAAGTTTTGAAAATGAAGAAAACTCAAAGTCATAAAAGATCTCTGATTACTCTTCTATCAAAAGATAACTTATATACCATACATCAAATAATTTATATTCGTTACCTGATTATGTAGGTAGGTTTTGACGAGTTAGCACGGGAAAAATGGTAATGAAGCGAACGTACGAATGGTTTAACAGGCTTATAATATCAAAACTGAAAGAGGAACGCTTAAACAAAGAAGAGTTGCGAAACTGGTCTTGACATACATTATAATTAAGGAAGCGTACATACTATATATACATTTTTTGTTGTCCAAAGTGAAAGGATAGTTCAAGTTCTTGGCATTGAGAATGGCTCTGTCTTTCATGTCACTTTCATTATGAATGAGTTTAATTGTCTTTAGCATTGAATGATATAATAATCATATTCTGATATCGTGGCCGGCCGGCAAGTTCCTTAAGTTTGCCGATGCGCACGCAACCTTGAGAAAATGTCCATTGTCATAAATGGCAACCAAACGTCAAATTTTGACCTAAAGCTACCGGCCACAAACTTTCAATCTTCCAGGAATCTTTTGTATCCCCGCTGAAAGCAGACCCATGCCTCAATGATTTTCAGCTTTGATTATAGTGCCTAATAAGATTTAAATTGTTGTCAAAAATGAATTAATAATTATTGTTCCCGCGCGAGTGAATTATTTTGATATCACAGTTCGGCAAAGTCTAGGAAAAGTAACCAGTTTTTTTCTCCTTTGAGCGAGACACGGCAAGGGTTCAAACATACTCTGACATGTCAACACAGACACTATGTAATCGTAAGAATTTAAGTGTAACATTTATTCTCTCTTTCATGGTTTACATAGTGCACAAAGCACCTATTTCTTTCTAACAGCAACAGATTAACGAGCACTCGTGTCAGTTTCATAGTTTTGCTACATGAGAGGTTTTATTATGAACCATGCACACACCTAATAAGATAATTGCAGTTGTTAAAGTCGTTGCGCTTTTCAGTCGCCAAAACGGGTTTATATTGGCGGCTAGGTACTTCCAGCGCCTTCAATATAAAACAGCATTGGAAACACGCAATTCGTTTTGCTTCGGGATCCTCCTATCGTGAGGTAATGTTTTTCCGATAACGGACAAAGAAACCTCAGCTAATTACACTCATAAACTCATCTAATCTAAATCAAGTTAAGATATGCTGAAGGTCTTGAGAGGCCTGGCAGTGAAGATCCACTAATTTACTGAACACATTAGGATGAGCTAACAATGATGTTAATGATAATGATAGCGACGATCAAAATGATACCAACTGCAATGGACCAGTTGGCATACTTCCTGGCCATCATGCTGTAATGATTGGCACTCGCAATGTCATCACGGTTAATGGCATCACGGACCTAAAAAGGTAATGATTATAGATAAAATCAAAATGCTCATCTATCATATGTAGTAAAACACCTTAGTGTGAATGTACACATTTGTAATTATTTTGTTTTACAGTGCAGGCACTTGAACCATTTTCAATTTTCAAAAGTTTTGAATCATCCAATAATCAGATGCCACTTATACAAGTTACACAAGAGAGCTAATTAAAATGTACTGTAAACTGAAAACAATGCATTCCAACTTTTTGGTAGTGAAGCCAAATCGCCTCCATAGCTGAATCAATTTGGAACAAAGTAAATCATTCTTGTTGAAAACGTTGAAAAGGCCAGGCAACCAAGTCATGTTGCAAATGTTAAATTTTACTTCAGTTGCGAGATGGACTGAAAATCGGGCCGCCAAATAGACAAAGATGAACGGCGTCGCTTTGCATTTTTTACTGAAATTTTGTTGAGTAAACTATAAACAAAAAATCACACGATCTTCTCGTACAATTTGGAAATTAATAGACACGAGTAATGCTTTGGAAATTTTTGTAATTGCACGAGCCTTTTCGAGATCGTGCGATTTTTTCTATACAAATGTATCTCAGCAGCTCACGAACTATTATAAACAACTACAAAAAAAAAAACAAAAAAAAACAACAACATAACTTTGCTTCAAACAGTGTCAGATATACTCTTACATTGTTAGCGTTGATGAGGGCAACGACTCCAAGAGGCCAGAAACAGCACAAACAAGCAAACCATGCCAGTCCACAATGATCAAGAGGATATACATGAGCCACTACTTGTGGAGCACCTGTATGCTAAGAAAATGATTAAAAATCATAGTAATAACATTTATAATGATATAACAACAAGTTGAAACACAATTGAAAGTGTTCATTGCCATATAAAGGGTAGATTTTGAGTAGGACATAAGAAATCAGCAATAGAATTAGGGGGAACGTACGGTGCTCGTTTGCTTATTCTCAGTAACTCCAAGTCATAAACCTGTCAAATATGTCGGATAAAATCTTATCCGGCAGTGGATGCTGGATAAGATTTATCCTCCATCGGATAGTGTTATCCATCCTTCCTACAACCGGACCCTGGTGTATACTGAAAGTTTTTGCTAGGAACAAAGTAAACGTTCGAAGAAATGCAGAAGGAAACAAATAGATATACGACATATACGATAGGTTATATCCACATGCATTCAATTCAAAAAATGTTGTTGTCGACCAACTCATCCTGCGCGACTGGACTGAAAGGAGCTCTGGGTAGCAATCACTGAAGCTGAGTTGGCAGCAGTAATTTTATCTGACAAGTTATGCCTGGTTGACAGCACGAGCCTTCGTAGGCGATCGGGAAGTCTTGAAGAAGACGCCTTTTTAATGCCTTCATATTTTCGAAATTGTGAACTGAATCAAAACTTCTTTGTTTTTCTTTCCCTAAACCCAAAGACATGCATTTGATGGACTGTTTCTCGCCATTATTACTGGCGGAAAAAATTAATTCAGAACGAACATGTAACCACTTCAGTGATTTTTACCCGTATTCCTTGTGGTCCAGTCGTAGGCTTGAGCCGGTCGACGAATATGTTTATTGAATTGACTGTATTGGAGCGCGAAGTGAACATGCACAACTTATTAGCGTTACCCCGAGGAAAAAAATAGCGCCCCACAACTGGCATTGAACATGATATTTATATATATTATAATTCTTAAAAAAATGGATTAAAATATTTGATATCTTTATATTTCTAAAAAAAACTTCGATGCTCAAAAATAATTGAGGAAAAAACAATACGTTACCCCTCTCCGTTATAATTTTTGATCAAATTGGCAAATTTGATGTGGCTTTTACTTTGCAGCACAAGGGCACTGCCTTAAAATTAATGTGCCTTTTAAAAAAATCAAAATCAAAACTTGAAAGTTCACTTACCACAATTGTCACGTTATTGCTAACAGATGAAGTCATAACTGGTTGAGGTGGTGGCTGATATGGTGTCTGATATGGATATGCAGGTTGGGCCGGTGGTGGATATCCTTGTGGTGGATAACCCTGCTGTCCTTGTGGTGGATAACCCTGCTGTCCTTGTGGTGGATAACCCTGCTGTCCTTGTGGTGGATAAACCTGCTGTCCTTGTGGTGGATAACCCTGCTGTCCTTGTGGTGGATAACCCTGCTGTCCTTGTGGTGGATAACCCTGTTGTGGGTATCCTTGATTACCAGCCGGTTGTGGTTGAAATCCTTGCTGTGGAGGAGGATTTTGTGGAATTCCCGGCTGCGCAGTATATGCAGGTGGAGGTTGAGCTTTTTTCATGCAATAAAGAATACAGGATAATAGTGACATAAAATAAGTATAGGACCATATTCTTACAGAAAGCGTCTATTTTATCTTGATGGTTTTTAATGACAGCATAATAACTACCGGCTCCTGTCCTTAAAGGAAGGCACGAAAGAGACATACTACCTTTGAGCATTTGGAAAAAAGATATATTACTACCTCATCATGATGTGTAGGGACACATTTCTGCCTTGTGAACACACGAGATCATAATATACACCTATTTCAGAAATGGTTGTCGCACCAAAAGCCTCAAGCAACAAGCCAAGACCGCAGATAACGCCGGTACTTTTAGCCGTAATTAGTTTATTCATGGTGCATTTTCATTTATTGACTTCACAAATTGCTCCAAGCAAGGCTGCTTGAGGTGATAATTAGTGTAGAGCTATAGCCACTTGCATGAACCATGAATAAATCAATTATAAAATTAAAAGTACCGACGTTCTCTGGAGCCTTGGCTTGTTACTTGAGGCTCTTGGTGCGACAATGATCTTCGAAATAGGTGTGTATATCGTGTAAAGGCAGTAGCTTCATTCTTCTGATTAATGATCATTTGAGATCGAGTTTTGAGATCAAATTAAAATCGAATGTGCATGGACAATGCGAAATCGTCAGCATTACAGTGCCAATCACAGTGCTTGTCATCATGCTCATTTTTTTCTTCAATTTTTGTTGGAAAACAACGCGCGAGATCTAGAAAACGAGGCTATATTTAGAAGAATGCTTTTAAAGTAAACTTCTTAAAATTACGACGCGTCAGCGACAGTATAAATTTTTCAAAATATTCTAAAAACAACTCCTGTGGTGATGTAAGTCATGTTGACTATAAATATGGCTAATATCAGTTTGGAATGCACTACGCTTTATGCGGTGATGTATGTGTGTGTAATATTTTTTTAATTGCCAACTCATATTTTCTTTTACCTTGATTTACTTCCATTGCTGAAATTAACTTTACAGCTCAATTCTAAAAAAAAAATTAAAAAATTAAAAAAATCAGCAACGTTCAACATTTTCATCAATACCATCAGCGAGCCCTTTATAATTACATTAATTTGGTAAAGCCAACAGGCGATTAGCCTGCGCAGCGGCGCTTTAAAGAGGAGAGGGGGACTGGAGAGAGGGAGGAGGAGGGAGAAGAGAGCTCCCTCACAATTTTCCCTCTCATTTATATATTCCTTTAAGACTTTGCACCATCAAGTGATGGCAGTCATGACAGGAGGCAGGAACAATTGAATCTGCTAGTAGATATGAAATGACAGTTCTGCACCACTCGAGTGAGGTACCATTGAGGTACCATTGTTCTGCACCATGTGGATCGTGGATCTAGTGGATCGTGGATCAACCCCCCCACCCCCATCAGGGTCTTTACAGAGGTGACGTAATGGCTATTCTAATGTTTTTAGTTGACTGGATTGCACCACATCCTATATTTTACGTCAAAGTTTAATCCTAATAAAAGTTTCTAATTATTCATAAAAACTACTTTTTCTATCTCAAAGTCTAAGCCTTTTAGCAGGAGTTAATATAACCCCAAAAGTGGAGTACAAAAAAAAGGTACAGAACGACTACTTTTTTGGAGTAACTTTAACTCCTGGTTACTCCTGGTTCAGTCACCTGTTAGAAATATTGATAGGAATCGACCAAAATCCTTCTTAAACTTTTGACAGCTTTATTCACTCGGGGTTTGCCACGTCGGGTACCACGTACGGGTGATTTTGTCATTGGAACCCAGGTCAATACGGTCGATGGTCCAAAACTGGAATTTTATGATGGTCAGGAACTTTTTCTTCTGGCTGCTGGCCTCTGTAAGTGGACTTTTTCGGACATTGCGTGTCTCGTAATATTTGAAATTAGTAGATATGAAATGGCGGTTCTACGCCACTCGAGTGAGGTACCATTGAGGTACCACATTCCAGAGGTGACGTTATAGCTATTCTAAGTGAGGTACGTTCCAGTGAGGTAGGGGGAGGGGTGGTCAGTTGTATTTATTCTTAGTTGACTGGATTGCACCACATCCTAGAGTTTACGTCAAAGTTTAATTCTAATAAAAGTTTTTGTAATTATTCATAAAAACTACTTTTTCTGTCTCAAAGTCTTAAAGGATTAGACTCTTTATACTTTATGCTTTTGTTTCACCCTAATTGAGTTCTACGAAGTTGACTCATCAAAAAACAAAAAATTAGATGACTTGCCCAAGGAACAACAACAAACATGTTTTCTGAAAAATATATATATAGTTTATTCATAAAACGCTCCATGCATGTGAATACAAGAAAAGTTTAGTTTTTATCATTATTTAACCAAGTATGATGTTTTGATTGTCAGTATATATTTGTTCAATAGAAACACCCGTCACAATAGAGGACTGTGTTCTGCATAATTACCGAGTTAATCACATGAATCAACTACTAGATATCAAGACCACGTTTGTAAACAATAGAAGACTCAACAAACACAGTATTTTGATTGATTTTCATAGTTCAGTCACTACAGCTAAACTCCGAACTAAACATTTTGCCAGTCGGGTATCGACTTGGCTATCGATATTGATATTGCAGGCGTCGACTTGTCATGGCTGCCATTTTTATAGCTCTTCATCATTGGTATGATTTTCTTCCTAATACTTCGAATTTATTACTAGAATTGTATTTTCAACTAAAGCAGCCCAAGTTATGCTGAATTATTCAAGGTCGGCGCTCCTTAATCTACGAAATTGGCGTACTTCAAACGATGTGGCATGTCCGCGAGGGAAGACGCCATTATCAGAGAAGCTGTGGAGCTTACTTAAATCGGGCTGGTCTCGACACAGAAGAGTCCAGTCCTATAATACTTTTAATAATTACCGAAGAATCTTTATGGAAGAAGCTTTTTATGCACCGTCTAATGACAAGCTTATGCTTTGCAGAATAGGGCTCTTAAATTTAGTTATATTAAGAATACGGTTTCAGTGAAAGACATGATTGAAAAATCGGATTTAAGATTATGGGATAAAGTAACTCAGCCTAATCACCCTTTATTTCACTTGCTCCCACCTAAGAGAACCAGGGTCTTAAGAGATAGAATACATGGTTTTATTCTCCCGTCAGTAAAAACTGAGCGTTTTAAGAAAGTTTTCTTGAATAGATGTCTTCTTAGATAAGTATTTAATAATTTTTATTTATTGTATCATTAATCATTTTAGCATAATTTTTACATGTATAATTAGTTTGGTTAGTCAATTTATAATTAAGGACGTTTGTTTTCTTAATAAATAAAGAGCTTTATATATATCGCTCTCAATCGTTCTGATCGGCGCGGTGGTTTTAAGATTTTACCAAGATATTTATATGAATCTTGATAGCTAATCCATTTCACAGATTTTTCTTTGCTTGAAGGAGGAGTTGGTAGGAAATCAGGTGGAGGTGGCAGGGATAATTGTGTTTTGGGGGTGCTGTATGAGGCAATGGAAGAGGGTTGATCAAGACTAGTCGTGGAAGGTACCTCCGGTAAAGCTGAAGCTCTCATGATGAGATCCTTTGGTAAATAAATTCATGATTCGTTTGTCGTTGGACGTCTCTGTCATTTGATCGTCACAATCACAATCACATTATTGATTTTGGGGTCGAATTAGCTATCCTCGTCAATATCGTGGGGTATGCCTTTGATGAACTCGATCCCGGGAATGGTTTTCATTACGTGGTCGTAAGCTGGTTGCCATTGTGCGTAACTCCATACGACACGCTGTGGTGATGGACTTATGACTACTCTTTTTGCACGTTCAAGCAAATTCTGAACCCAAACTGTTTTTCCAGATCCAGTCATTCCAGCTACCAGAGCAGTGAACGGATGCAGCAGTTGAAATATGGCGCAATGATCTGTTTCGTCATTTCACAAAAGTGGGATGGTGACTGGTAACTCTTGGCTGACATTTTCCTGACAATTTTTTCCATGTAGTAGTAGAGTTCGCTGCTGACCCATGATTTTGTGAACACGACTTAAATAAGACCATACGTGCTGCACTGACTTGCCGCAAATAGGACACAACCGCCCCATTACGAGTCTAAATGAGAATGAGCAAGGATTTTTGAAGCTGGAGCTATTTACGATTCCGTACAAGGCTGTTAAAAATACTATTATAGGCTCGGCTCGGCTCGGCTCGGCTCGGCTCGGCTCGGCTCGGCTCGGCTCGGCTCGGCTCGGCTCGGCTCGGCTCGGCTTGTAGGCTCGGCTTGTAGGCTCGGCTCGTAGGCTCGGCTCGTAGGCTCGGCTCGTATTATCTCGTATTGGTTCGTAGGCTTTGCTCTTCAAATGGTCATTTGTGATAAATAGGCAAAATCCCATATGCACAGCTTTCATTTCTATGCATCTTTAGTCGAGTAAACATGAGTCGATTGCTCCTTGATAATTTTGGTTATTTGCATCTTTTAGCCCATTGCTCCGAACGACAGAGGAAGGCTTTGCTTGCAACTTCCAGCCCCGAACAAATTCGTGTAATTTGTGAAGTATGTCATAATTTGTTACAAGGAATAATCCCCATATCAAAAGGGCAAAAGGAAAGATTGAGACCGCACAAGGATGATATAAGAGAGTTAGCTCATGGATCAATACCATTTAAAGCGAAGAAAAAAAATCTGATTCAAAAAGGCGAGGGCTTGGTGGGGGAGGTCTTGCCTCCTCTAATGAGCGCTCTGAGTCTTTTACTTCTATAAGACACAAAATAAGTGAATATAACTGTTATTATACCACTGTGTTCAAGTGTAACTAATTTTTATTAATTCTAAGATCGAAAAAGTTTCGAAGTTTCGTTTCGGTTATTCTTACGACTCTTTCCATATGTACAGTCTTAGCAGAAATCATATTTCATATCATTATTCAGTAGTGTTTACAATTGTTCCCTGTCGACTGCGTTTCAGTTACAGTTCACAAATATTAAACGCTGTGTCTATATGACCGGCAGCCGGCCAGGGTCTTCAAATTACTAAATGGCCGGCAGTCTAGAATTTTTATTTATATCTAGCTAGAAATATAACCAATCGATTCCAAACTACTCCAACTTTATTCTTTTAGCCCAAGCGAACCCGAAAAACGTTTTAGATCTCATATTTTACTTTTCGCCGATGCCCGGCATAGAATACGAAGCCATGAATTCAGTGACTTAGTGAAATCAATAACGACTGCCGGCTAAATAAAACATGAATTCCTAAATGACCGGCAGTCAAAAAATGCACATTTTCCTAAACCAATCGCTTCCAAACTACTCCAACTTTATTCTTTTAGCCCAAGCAAACCCGAAAAACGTTAGATTTTTTTTTTTGAATATTTTTTTTATTCTAACGTTTTTCGGGTTCGCTTGGGCTAAAAGAATAAAGTTGGAGTAGTTTGGAAGCGATTGGTTTAGGAAAATGTGCATTTTTTGACTGCCGGTCATTTAGGAATTCATGTTTTATTTAGCCGGCAGTCGTGTTATTACTTTCACCAAGTCACTGAATTCATGGCTTCGTATTCTATGCCGGGCATCGGCGAAAAGTAAAATATGAGATCTAAAACGTTTTTCGGGTTCGCTTGGGCTAAAAGATTAAAGTTGGAGTAGTTTGGAAGCGATTGGTTTAGGAAAATGTGTATTTTTCGACTGCCGGTCATTTAGGAATTCATGTTTTATTTAGCCGGCAGTCGTTCATTGATTTCACTAAGTCACTGAATTCATGGCTTCGTATTCTATGCCGGGCATCGGCGAAAAGTAAAATATGAGATCTAAAACGTTTTTCGGGTTCGCTTGGGCTAAAAGAATAAAGTTGGAGTAGTTTGGAATCGATTGGTTATATTTCTAGCTAGATATAAATAAAAATTCTAGACTGCCGGCCATTTAGTAATTTGAAGACCCTGGCCGGCTGCCGGTCATATAGACACAGCGAATATTAAATGACTAAGAAACAAGCATTCTTAATAAAGACCTCACAGGCAAATTGAACTCATAAAACGTTTGATAAAGTTTCTTAAAACTAAGCATAATAAATATTTCTTGTCCAATCCAGTTATTTTGCAGACACATTTTAGTGATTTATAATTTTATCAGCGCTTTTTGTTTCCATCCCTCATCTCAATGGTTTAGTGTTATCGACTATTTCCGCAATACATGTAAAACAGTCCGTTTTAAACAGTTAAAACTTATTTAAAAGGTCTTAAAAGGTCTTTAATTTGCAGTCGTAACAATTCAAAAAGCATAACTTTACCTTGTTTGAACAGGTTTGTGATCTTTTGCGCTGAAACTCTTGAAAATCCAGACGCCTTTCTTCTAAGAAAACAATGAAGTAAAGCGAAGCGAAGCAGGAAGTAACTCCCAGTCTCGAGGTCTCTAACATATGGTAATTGACCGCATGTAAATACTACGAAAGCCGTGAATTCAGAGATAATAATTTCAGGGATACTAGTAATGATATCAGAGATAAAAATTTCAGAGATTAACATTTCAGAGATAAACAATTCAGAGATAAAACCTAAAATGCAATGAGATCAAGTCTTTGATTCGTCTCCTCAAACTGAAAGTACAAAAACATGTAATTCTATTTTGGATCAAGATTCTGAATTTTTTTCTAGTTCTATAGATACCTCTTTCATAATATCAGCACAAAAAGAAAGATGACTAGATTTGGTTTTTGTTTAAGATGTGCACTTACTGTAAGTTTATTTTTATTTGTTAAGCAATTCCTTGTTTGAAGCTTGCTGAAAAAAACAGTGTGATCTGCTAAGAAGTTGGTAATTCGCTGGAAGAAAACATAGCCTGCCCTATTGTGGTCTCTCTGTGTAACCATTGGTCTTGGGATGTCACGTGGGTCATTTCATTCTCTTCTCTCATTAGGAATCATTCAATCAAGAGTTGGCTTTGTTTTTCTCGTTTTCTCTGAAAACAATTATAATTGAAATTGAAAACATACGAGAAAGAGTGGCCTCAATATCTTTAATATCATTTTCCACAGTGACTGCAAGATCCTTAGCTTTTAATAATTTGTCTTTAAGAGATCTCCCTTCAAAAAAAGAAATGAAAACACTGATTTACATAATTATGATATAAGCTACTGTAATTTACATACAAGGAATGATAAAAAGAAAACATAATAACATGATCTTTAGCTGCTATTAGGCAAGCAAGGCCCACACATACATGTGTCTCAGATCAAATCACAAATATATATAATACCGTTTTGGCTCTGTAATAATATCATTCTGTCTATTGCCAGGGTAAAAAAATTGATTCATACCAACAAAATAGTACAACATTTAACGAGGAAAATGTAACTTAGTATTTAGCTGTACCAAATTTCTTGTGAAGCCTTTGTCCATAAAAGATCAATGCATCAGTAAGAACATCAATTTTCTTTTCAGAAGACATTTCTTTTGTCATTGATGAATATCCTCTCAAGTAAGACCACAGTCTTTCAACCCCTTCACCATCAGTCAGCCCAACTCCTGCAATACGTCTTGGGTTGTATCCAATCTATTAAACATTGAATTATGAATATTTGAATAGTCTAGAGTACTTTAAACCTGTTTAAGTAAAGCTTCTGTGCTTTTGTTGCCATACATGATATAATCTAAAAAACAGTCGATTAGTTGATTATAAAGTACAGATATTTACCTGGCAAGATGCGTTATGTCCATAACAGTGGAATATGGGAATATAGCCAAGTCTATGTTCTGAATCATATTTTCTTGGTTGGTACACTATGAGAAAAACCCATAAATGTTACTATTAAAGCAGGGGAGCCTCATGCCCACACGCTCATCACTGACCCTTCATTCTTTACTCATATATCACATATGGAATATGTATTTATAATATAAATACGCCTATTTCAAAACTTTCACATATAGATTGCTGGATATATAGGTGATAAGTAAAAGCACAGCAAAAAGAACTATGTATTTAAGTATCGTTTTTTTAAATAGGTGTATGCATAAAATAAAATAATATTTTATGTCAAAACATGAAAGAAATTATGGGATGTATGCGAATATCGAAGGCGTATAAATCAGTTCTTGGAGATTTTATTATTTCTGTTTATAGCTGTTGAATCATTGCAATCACTTTAGCTTTGTAAATCTTTAGCAATTCGGTTAAAAGTTGTAAAACGTAGTTTTTAACCAACTATCGTATGTTTTTCGTTCAAGAAAGATTCGCCTCCTATCGCGGGTTCCCATCTTCAAAACAACGAAGACTTTCATTTAATAATTTTATTTCTACACATAATTTATTTAAGTATTGAATGAAATATAAATTTACACTGACCAAATATTCAACTGTTTATTAAGCTATTCGAGCAAGTCTGATTATAAAAATGAGCTTAAATTTGTGTTGTTGAGAGATGTTGTTGTAGAAAGACCTAGACTTTCACTTAAAAAAGCCGTAAAAAATATTCAAAAACATTTACAAACGCCAATTTACTGACAAAGAAATTCGTCATTTTGCATTGCCTTTTTGCATTGCTTTTATTTTCTATTTTGTCTCAGTTGTTCTTGTCAAGTCAGTGGCGGATCTAGGGGTAGTGCGAAGGGGTCCGCTGCACCCGTTTTTTTTTCTGTAAGGTTTGAATTTTTAAATAAAAAAATGTCTTCTGTAGATTTTAATTAAGAAGATTACAGAAGTTTTGGGTTGTGTCCTGTTGTTATAGCTTGTTTTTGGAGTCGTTCTGGTAATTTGCGAAGCTCAAGTATTCCAAACAGATCGAGGCATCGCAATTCCCAGACCAACTACATGGACTACCTGTGCAATCTCGTACCCAGAACCCTTATTTCTTACTGCGCATGCTCGACGAAATAATTGGGCTCTGGAAAACTCCAATATTTCCTGTGCTGTGATTGGTTCTCGAGAACAAATGAAGACACCGGAAGTAAAAATTACAGTACTAGGGAAAATAAACAAGATGGCGTCTCGAATTAAGTACACCAAAAAAGCGTGTAGGGCCGGATCTTTCAAAGTTTTGCCGGTTTTTTAATGGGAATTGTATTGATGTCCTACGGTGGCCGACAACGGTCATTCAAAGTCAAAACCGCAAAATTGGTAAAGTCTAAATTCGTTTATACGCAAAAGTCAAAGTCAGTTCTTCTTTTCTCTATTTTCGCTTTATTGATTTTCGCCTTTGTCAATATTCGTCTTTCCGACTTTCGCTTAGACGTGACTTTTCCTTTTGTGCATTTTCATTTTTTGAAAAAAAAACCGGCAGGCGTTACTTGCTCAATACCTAAGGGAGACTGGCTACTTGGATACAGAAGGTGATTTGGAAGGTAAGCTTTGATTGTTCTGAGGGATTATTGTGTATCGTTTTCTCATTAAAGAAAATAAGTAGTAATGGTAGTAGTAGTAGTTTATAGTTTATTTATTGCTTTGTTTTGTCCGCCAGATGTTGTACAATTTTTGGAAAGGCAGATCCAGTTGAATAAACCCATGAAGATGTTGTTAAAAATTCTTCAGATCAAATGCAATATCACTTGTCTGTAAGTCCACAAATTTACCAATGTTAAGATTTAAGCCCTGAGGGTTGAGAGGTTGTTAGGGACCGTTTTTTATCGGGGTTGGGTTGGTTTTTGGAAGCTTAATGTGTCTAACATATCATTTTTCTCAAGCTCCCCCCCCCCCCACCCACTTTTGGGGTATTTAAAACCTTCTAAATTCCATCACTTTTTTCGTAACAAATAGCAAATTAACTGTTCAGACAGCACTGTTTTTATTTCCCTTTAAATATTATATATATTTTTAAGCCCAAACCCTTGGTTAATTTCCATTTTTATGGCTGACCTCATCCCTTCCCCTACTAGGGCCAAAAAATGAACGGTCCCATATGCAAATGAATATTGAATATACAATGGAACCTCTATTAACCTACCACTTTCCAAAAGTCCCAACTGAAGTATTTGTCAGTAAAACACTGTGGATCTCTTGTTGAGACCTTTATTACTTAAGCAAACAACCTTTGTTATAAAGTGGCCACTTTTACAGCTGTAAATTATGTAGCCTAGCTGATCATGTATATCTGTTATATGCTTATTTAGAGAAAGCAAACTCAGAAGGTTTCTGAGAGAAAAAGGAATTGTTAGGCATGACCCAAACCTTCGTTCTAAGGATGTTCTTTTATCCATAATAGTAAGTACAAGGTCATTTTTACAATCATAAAAAATTATGCAACTCTTCAATCAAAGGTCACTTTATACTTCTTTTTTATAATAGAATGAAATGGATGGAAGTGCTTACAAGTTAGGCTACAGAATGATGTGGACTCGACTTAGGAGAAGGGGAATTCTGGTAAAAAGGTAAACTACTGTACAATAAAACACAGTGGAATCCATAATATTCAGAAGATTAGCAAAACAAAGTTTGGAACTTCTACTTTACAGGAGGAACTAACATAACATTTACATTTAATTGTATAAATTTTACATTTTTAAAAGGGATCAAGTAGTTGCCTGCATGAAAGTTCTTGGAGCTGAGAAGCAAGCACCAGCACACAAATGCAAGCATTATCCTAATTACTATTCCAAGGTGCTGTTACTTATATACTTCAATTCAACCCTAATGTAAAATGTAGAGTTATCATTATTGTGGCTATTTGAAAATGAACATGTATCCACATTGGAGTGATGTTCTACATAATTTGTGGTTTTGTTAGTATTGTTAAACCAACCTTTGCCATGATTAAACAATTGCATTTGATACTGTTTTTATATATGTATTAAATTTTATTTTCAGGGCCCAAATTACATCTGGCACATCGATGGTAACGATAAACTTGCAACATGGGTCTTCTATACCCATGGTGCAGTTGATGGTAATGTTTTTGTTGGTGTTTGATTTCCTTTCAAAAGTCATTACCACATGCTCAGGTTGTGTCATAAGCTCTTCATTCTCAAAGGCATTATAACAGGCAAGCTTGACCTCAGGCAAAGTTGGTACACATGAAATCTAAAAAAAGAAATAAATTTTAAATAAATATTAATTAATGATACATAAAATTCTCAATTGACTACTTTCACAATAACCATAATGCCCTCTGTTTTTGGGGGGTAGTTATTGTAATTCAAATGAAATAAATTGTTATTCAAATCAAATAAATTTGAATTACAATAACTACCCCCAAAAACAGAGGGCATTATGGTTATTGTGAAAGTAGTGAATAAAATATAATTTCAAACAATTTGTATTTATTAAACAAAATTAAAACAACTATTTATTCTATTGTGAGTTTTTTTAAACATACTAACCTTTAGAGGAATTTGTTTTTTTTTCCACTCGTATGCTCTTTTGTCTTGAAAAACACATTCTGCTTACGTAAAATTCCTACATGGATATGAAATGTATTAAAGCTTAACTATGTCATAGATATTGCTTGGAATTATAAGTGATTTAAATTTCCAGTCATAAAAATGATTAAGAGCTATTACCCTTTGTTTTAACTTCAAAGAATGAGATATTTTGGCAAATGGTGCCTTGTTACGTCTCCACTCTTCTATCTTTTTCCAGTCTAAGGATAATAAAGTAGGTAAAATTGGGTAAATATTAGATTTTATCTGTACAGGGAGTGATGGGCTATCTGTTGCCTTACCATCTTCCAAGCCTCTAAGGTCAGTACGTAACCCTACAAAAACCAACAAGAAAGGGGGTCGATTTTCAAGAATAATTGTTGGGATATCTTTGTGACCTTAAGCTATAGGACAGGTATGCCAGGCACAATGTGAAAGGAATTTAGGCAGTAAACCATATATTGCATTAATAATTGTATGTATGCTTTTAGTGAATTTTGATTTAGTGATCAAAAGAAGTATATATTCCATATATTTAAATAAAATCAATATAAAGAAATGATTTACAAACTGTACCTCCACCGTGGCCAGCCTCCCTTTCTTTCAATAAAAGCTCCTTTTGCTTATCTGAGATCATAAAATATATCATTCATTTTTTTATAAAATCACATGGCCCACACATTTATCATAAATTACATATTATAATACTGGCTTTAAAAGGACTGCAGGGCCATTACTTTCGAAAAGGGGGTTGGTGGTTAGAAATGTGATGCCCTCCCCCTTTTGCAAACCAGTTCATACATAAACCACTTCATAACCCCTTTCTCCCTTCATAAAAATGAGTTACCCACCCCCCTATTTGCATCAGTCAGCCCCTCCTCCCCTAATTACAAAGGAAAGTATACGGACCCAGTAGTTTGCACTTATCAGAGTGAAAACGCACTCCAAGAATTTTCAAATATTCGCTATCAAGCTTCAAAAAGACTTCGATATTGTTTATCTGAAATAATGCCATGGTATCAGAAAATTACTAGCATGTCACGTGCAAAAGAAAAACAGTTCTCGTGAATAGCAATGGAGGTGTCAAAATACGACAATTTTTGGAGACAAAGTATATAAGAAATACATATTTCATTACCTTATTTTCTTGATATATACGCCTTATGTCCTTTTGAAGAAATTCATGATCAAGGAAATCCCAAACAAAGTCCATGTTTGCAAAGCTGGCTGTTGCTTGCTGTTGCTGGTCGTACTGTTCGTACTAAAAACGAGGGGGACTGAGAACAAGTAGCCAGTCTCCCTTAGGTATTGAGCAAGTAACGCCTGCCGGGTTTTTTTCAAAAAGTGAAAATGCACAAAAGGAAAAGTCACGTCTAAGCGAAAGTCGGAAAGACGAATATTGACAAAGGCGAAAATCAATAAAGCGAAAATAGAGAAAAGAAGAACTGACTTCGACTTTTGCGTATAAACGAATTTAGACCTTACCAATTTTACCAATTTTGTGGTTTTGACAATGGATGACCGTTGTCGGCCACCGTAGATGTCCATCCATTAGGTATTTTCGGAGTTAATTTGATTGAAAACTATCTTCAAAACCTAATTTTCCAAGGGCAAATTCACATGCTCGTTGAACATCGTCCGCCATTTTGAATTTACCTAGTCTGTCATAATGCGCATGTGCGAGAAACCCAGAATCTGGGTCTTCCGCAACCTCGTTCCCAGGGCCCTCTCGGCCCGACTCCAAAACAAGATGGCGGTCGTCGGGGAGAAGACCCTGGTGTTGGCTGGTATCACGTGATCAAAATCTCCAAGATTTCTGGAGATTTTGATCACGTGATTTTTGTTTCAAAATGGCGGCCAAACTACTATTTCAAATCGTGTAAGTGTAGGGAAAAAGGCATTTCTTCGTGGGTATATGTTGCTCCCGTTTTAGATTACAAGACAGTTTTTGGATTGATTGATGTGTGAAAGCTGCAATTTGTGCGAAAGTTCACCAACAACGGTTTTTTAGCCATTTTTTTAGTCGTCTTAGAAACCAAAGTGATGTAAATTTACTCCGGGACTTTTATATGGTTTCACTTTCTACTGCTACTGCTACTTCTTATAGTTTTGACTGCTTGGATACTAAGATTCGGAGTTGTTTATTGTCTACCAAGTGACCCATAGCTTAACTGTTTATGAACACTTTTAACTATTCAATATTGCTACCCAAGACGTATCTTTCTTGGAGTACTTCGAAGATCATAGGTCATTGATATTTCGCCATGTTGGATGCTTATGGCCAATTGTGTCTTGTTTCCACAGTCAAGAGAAAAACTCTTCATTATTCAGGTTGCTTAAGACAGACCTTGGTAAAAATGGCAATCTTAATGTGCTCAATGTTCAAACACAATTCAATATAAACTGAATATTGTATAAGTAGCCCTAAAACTTTAGAATTTCTGTTGTATTTATAAAAACGAAAAAAAAACTCTCTCTAAAAAGGACTCATTAAATAAAAAAGTATTTTCTTCCTTGCAAAATTGTTGTTACTGTCAGAATTTTTTCATGTTTTAGGCAATCACATTTGTCACCCTTTTGTGCACCCCTCTTTGGGCTATCCTTTTTTGGGGTAGACCATAACTTCATAACTTGCAAAAGTTCTTTTTCATGATGATTACTGTTTGAAATATTGCATTACACTATTAATGAGTGGTCAGGTTGGAGAAAAAGAATTACATAAAACAACAGGGGGGGATATAAAATTAAAGTTCAGCTATCCCATATAAAGACTTGTCTAACCCTTACATGTAAGAACTTCAATGCCTCCTAAAATAATCAGGTCACTTGAATAATTAGACAAATGAAAGTTACTAGATGGTTACTCTGACAACAATAATTTTATTGCTACCTTGCAGCTGAACCAATAAATGACTTGCAGTTACAGCAATAAATAAGTTTAGATTAAGGATTTTGAATTAGTGACAAATGTTCTTATACATACATATTTCTTCTTTCAGCATTGCCAGTTAGCAATAATGTTGTTAGTTTTTAACAGGTTTTTTTAACACCACCAACAATTTATTACTTCAATACTTTATTTATTTACAATATTTCTGTAAATTAATTACAATAAATATACAACTACACTTTTTAACTCTCATATTCATATAATTGAGAGTATGTGGTATATGTATGTGGTGTATGTGGTATATTCATATAATTATTAAGGCAACTAGAAAACTTAAACAACTCGAATGTAAACTTCATCGTTCAAGTCTGTCTTTCTTTTATTCCTTTTGAAGACTAATCGTGCGCAATTAAGGTTTTCATAACTTTATTGGGTTGTATTTTTGCACCCTGTGCTATGATTATTTCGTAGTTATGTATTATGTGCAGGTCATATTTGAGAATAAAAAAAAATTTCGAACCTACTTTGTTTTATGACAGTTTTTAACATCGAACTAAGCTGTACCAATCATTAAGACCTTGTATACGCCATTTAGGATATCAGTAGAAGCTGTTAGGTCAGTTCTCTTCCTTTTCAAATCTTAATCAATGTGACTTTTTTTGAATGATTCATCGAGGAACAATACAAGAGGAATATAAGTAGTTAGCCATCTTGTACTATAAAATTTTAACCAATCAAAGGGCTTGTAAGAATTTTTTTCAGGAGCCAATCAAAACGCGCGATTTACCAGCCAACACCAGGGTCTTCTCCCCGACGACCGCCATCTTGTTTTGGAGTCGGGCCGAGAGGACCCTGGGAACGAGGTTGGGTCTTCCGGTTTGGAGTTTTCCAGAGCCCAATTATTTCGTCGAGCATGCGCAGTAAGAAATAAGGGCTCTGGGTACGAGACTGCCACCTGTGTGGAAATGTACGCATGCGTAGTCTAGGTCTGGACCCCGTTTTGAAAAATCCTGGATCCGCCACTGCAAGTTTAACTGAATGTAAAACGTCTCGTTCTGTAAAAGACGTAATTATTAAAATAAGCTTATACTTGGCTCAACCTTAACCAGTTTTCAAGTCTGTTTTTTGGTCTTGATTTCAATTTCAATGAAAGACATCCGAGGTAAATTTCACTAAACTTGATATTGTATTGGATTATCTGTAGTTATCTTTCGTTTTTTGTTTAAGTAAAATAGATTCAAAGCCTAAAAATGTCGGTTTTTTGGAAAAAATTGTCGAAAAATCTTCCAAGAGCAAAACTAGCCCCTGGGGGTGGTGGTGATTTGTGTACAAAATTCCTAAGTGGGAGAGTATATACTCGCGGGAAAAAAAGCAATGTAGTGCATTTCGATTCGATTTAACTGCATGGTTTTTATTATGGGAGAAATGATCTTCATCTCGAATAAAAAATAATTGAAGATTTTCCCCCCTATCTTATTTTTAACTTTCAGTTTCATTCAAATTGTTCTCCCTGTGACTTCCGTATCGGGAGCTCCGCCTTGCCTGAATATATATATTATTTTGACAGTGTGTTGCTACAAGAAAATGGCTACTAGTAACGAAGCGTCGTCAAGCTGCAGACCCAAGCAATCCAGGAAGCCAATCTAATCAGTGATTGGCTAAAATAAAACAATTGAACCATGTTCCACTTCAGTTGGTTTAGAGTACAGTCTGGAGAGTGTCCGACCAAAAGATCTAAATTTAGATATTTAGGTCTAACCCAGTTTAGATCAAGCGAAGATGGTGCGTAGCACAGCAGATGTTCTTTGTGTCGGCAACTAACAACGGCCCCTGAGGAGACTCGACTATATTAGGCATGGACAAATAGTCAATTTCTCTAGATTCTTTTTAGGTCTATGAAAAATCCCGTTCTTTTTCTCCTGTCTACGTGATTAATCAAGGAAAGCCGTGGCTGAATTAATCCTGGAGCGTTTATCTGGGCCACAACTTTCACCAAAGAAAGTTTGAAAAGAGCAAGACATAACTATATGTTCTAGAGAGTACAGACGTTCAAATTCGTAAAGCAAAAGCAGCATACTCATCAACACTGCAAAACAGACTTGAAACTGGTTAAACAAATTGGTAAGCAAAATGTAATCTTACTTTTAATTCTTTTTCTTACAAAAAATATTTTGTTATCTATATGAAGAGTCTTGTTTTTACATGAAACGTATTTTACCGCAATGAAAATAGAAATAAATAGATGTTCCTGAGACAAAATTCCACCAAAACTTTCTCCGATATTAGTTGAGTTGTGATCTGGAAGTTACTTGTTTTTAGTTTGTGACGATATTTGCGTTCGGCGAGCGGTTTGATCGACGAATAACACCTTTCTGATCGACAATCGTAAACTTTACTTTAACCTTTCCTCGTTTACCTCGTTTAGGTCGCGGTAATTGTGATGCAAAGATGAGAATATGTGGACCGCGTAGCACTTATGAAATACATGAAGATATATAAATATATATGTCAAAGTGCTTGGGAACGATGTTATTCCGGGCGAAAGACCCTTGGAAATATATAAATAATCCAGCGAGGTCGGAAATTAATTTTTCCGAATTTATTAAAACAATCGCTAGGAGGCGCGTGTGATTGAGAATGGCTGTAATCAAACTCGCTGATAGTTACTTTCGAGAGACTAGATTCACAGTAGTGTCAAATATATAATATTGTTTATAGCGGAGCTCCCGCGCGGGCCGAAGGCCCGCGCGAGCGGAGCCCCATACCTAAGAAAAAATGGTAAACTATCGAGTTGATTTTTCATGGATTGGCTGACGTCACTTCCGTCCGTACGTCCGTCCGTCCGTCCGTCCGTCCGTCCGTCCGTCCGTCCGTCCGTCCGTCCGGGCGTGTACACAAGCATTCTGATTGGCTAGTTAAATTATCTTTTTTTTTTGGCGGGAATGTCGACGCGTTGCAACATCCGGGTACACATAAAGAAAGGTAAATCCGGCTATCAAACTTTTGTAAAAAACGTTTTACACACGTATTAGAAATACCGAAAGATAACAACACAAGATAAGCTTATATTTATATTTACTCTATTTACGATGGAACCCATTTCCGAAATCGATATGTCGAAGAGGAGAATGAAGCCAAAAAAGAAAGGCCAGAAGTAAAAGAGTTTTTTCGAAAGAGGAAAAACTCTGGTGGCGTGAAAAAGGAAGGCAAAGACGAAGGAATCTTACCAAAGAAAAGCGGCAAGCAGAGAGAGAGAGAACGCAAATCCAGGCGGGACTTCGATTATAAACAAGGAGAACATGATCGTGAAAGAAAAAGGAATACGAGGCAAAACTTGACGTATGAACAAAGAGAAAATTAACGTGAAATACAAAGGAATTTGAGTCAAAACTTCACGAATGAACAAAGAGAAAAGAGCGTGAAAGACAAAGGAATTTGAAGCAAAACTACTAGCTAAGGCGACTCTCAAATGCACAGAAAAAATCGCTTTAGGGCAAGTTATAGACCAAAGACAATTATAAAAAACTTTCATGTATTCAAAGATGGATTAAGAAGTGTTCTTCAAGAATTCAGGTGTGTTGTTTAGCAAACAATCGTTTATTATTTTTTGACAAGCTTTTTTTCTCGAGGAATCGACAAATCAAAGACTTTCCCTCAAAACTTTTAATATTTCTGTAGATAAGCTTAATTTATTTTAATGTTGAGTAAATATAACATGAAGAGCATATTACAACAAATATTCGTCCTTTATTTAGCTTTGTAAATCTTTAGCAATTCGATTAACGTTGTAAAACGTTGTTTTTAACCAACTATCGTATGTTTTTCGTTCAAGAAAGATTCGCCTCCTATCGCGGGGTCCCATCTTCAAAACAACGAAGACTTTCATTTAATAATTTTATTTCTACAGATAATTTATTTAAGTATTGAATGAAATATAAATTTACACCAAATATTCAACTGTTTATTAAGCTATTTGAGCAAGTCTGATTATAAAAATGAGCTTAAATTTGTGTTGTTGAGAGATGTTGTTGTAGAAAGACCTAGACTTTCACCTTAAAAAGACGTAAAAAATATTCAAAAAACATTTACAAACGCCAATTTACTGACAAAGAAACTCGTCATTTTGCATTGCCTTTTGCATTGCCTTAATTTTTTATTTTATCTCAGTTGTTCATGTCAAGTTTAAATGAATGTAAACTTCGTCTCGTTCTGTAAAAGACGTAATTATGAAAGTAAGCTTATATTTTGCTCACGTTAACCAGTTTCCAAGTCTGTTTTTTGGTCTTGATTTGTCCTAAATCTCCAGATTTTCGATTTCAATGAAAGACATCCGAGGTAAATTTCACTAAACTTGATATTGTATTGGATTATCTGTAGTTATCTTTGTTTTTTTTTAAGTAAGGGAGATTCAAAGCCTAAAAATGTCGTTTTTTTTGAAAACTTTGTCGAAGAATCTTCCAAGAGCAAAATTAGCCCCTGGGGGTGGTGGTGAGTTGTGTACAAAATTCCTAAGTGGGAGGTATGTACTCGCGCAAATAATTAAATAAAAAATGTAGTGCATTTCGATTCGATTTCACTGCATGGTTTTTATTATGAGAGAATTATCTTCATTTAATAATTGAAGAATTTTTTTCCCCGATCTTATTTTTACTTTCAGTTTCATTCAAATTGTTCTTTCTGTGACTTCCGTATCGGGAGCTCCGCTTTTAGGCAGTGCCTAAATATATATATTAGCGGAGCTCCGCGAGCGGAGCACCATACCTAAGAAAAAATGGTAAACTATCGAGTTGATTTTTCATGGCTTGGCTGACGTCACTTCCGTCCGTCCGTCCGTCCGTCCGTCCGTCCGTCCGTCCGTCCGTCCGTCCGTCCGTCCGGCGTCCGTCCAGGCGTGTACACAAGCATTTTGATTGGCTGGTTAAATTTTTTTTTGGCGGGAATGTCGACGCGTTGCAACATCCGGGTACACATAAAGGTAAATCCGGCTATTAAACTTTCGTAAAAGACCTCTTACACACGTATAGAAATAGCGAAAGATAACAGCTAATTTTTTTATTCACCCTTATATTTATATTTAATCTATTTACGATGGAACCCCTTTCCGAAATCGATATGTCGAAAGAAAGCTCAGAGGAGAATGAAGCCAAGAAAGAAAGGCCAGAAGTAAAAGAGTTTTTTCGAAAAATGAAAGACTCACCAAAGAAAAGCGGCAAGCAGAGAGAGAGATAGAGACCCAAATCCAGGCGGGACTTCGATTATAAACAAGGAGAACATGATCGTGAAAGAAAAAGGAATATGAGGCAAAACTTGACGGATGAACAAAGAGAAAATGAACGTGAAATACAAAGGAATTTGAGTCAAAACTTCACGAATGAACAAAGAGAAAATGAGCGTGAAAGACAAAGGAATTTGAAGCAAAACTACTAGCTAAGGCGACTCTCAAATGCACAGAAAAATATCGCTCTTAAGGACAAGTTATAGACCAAAGACAATTTAAAAACTTTCATGTATTCAAAGATGGATTAAGAAGTGTTCTCCAAAAAATTCAGGTGTGTTGTTTAGCAAACAATCGTTTATTATTTTTTGACAAGCATTTAATTTTTTCTCGACGAATCGACAAATCAAAGACTTTCCCTCAAAGCTTTTATTATTTCTGTAGATAAGCTTAATTTATTTTAATGTTGGAGTGAATATAACATGAAGAGCATATTACAACAAATATTCATCCTTTATTTAGCTTTGTAAATCTTTAGCAATTCGGTTAACGTTGTAAAACGTTGTTTTTAACCAACTATCGTATGTTTTTCGTTCAAGAAAGATTCGCCTCCTATCGCGGGTTCCCATCTTCAAAACAACGAAGACTTTCATTTAATAATTTTATTTTTACAGATAATTTATTTAAGTATTGAATGAAATATAAATTTACACCAAATATTCGACTGTTTATTAAGCTATTCGAGCAAGTCTGATTATAAAAATGAGCTTAAATTTGTGTTGTTGAGAGATGTTGTTGTAGAAAGACCTAGACTTTCACTTTAAAAAGCCGTAAAAAATATTCAAAAACATTTACAAACGCCAATTTACTGACAAAGAAACTCGTCATTTTGCATTGCCTTTTTGCATTGCCTTTATTTTCTATTTTGTCTCAGTTGTTCTTGTCAAGTTTAACTGAATGTAAAACGTCTCGTTCTGTAAAAGACGTAATTATTAAAGTAAGCTTATATATACTTTGCTCAACCTTAACCAGTTTTCAAGTCTGTTTTTTGGTCTTGATTTCAACGTCAATGAAAGACATCCGAGGTAAATTTCACTAAACTTGATATTGTATTGGATTATCTGTAGTTATCTTTCGTTTTTTTTAAATAAAAGAGATTCAAAGCCTAAAAATGTCGGGTTTTTTGGACAAATTTGTCGAAAAATCTTCCAAGAGCAAAACTAGCCCCTGGGGGTGGTGGTGAATTTTGTACAAAATTCCTAAGTGGGAGAGTATATACTCGCGGGAAAAAAAAAGCAATGTTGTGCATTTCGATTCGATTTCACTGCATGGTTTTTATTATGGGAGAAATGATCTTCAGCTCGAATAAAAAATAATTGAAGATTTTCCCCCCTATCTTATTTTTAACTTTCAGTTTCATTCAAATTGTTCTCCCTTTGACTTCCGTATCGGGAGCTCCGCTTTTAGGCAGTGCCTAAATATATATATTAATATATATTAGGACTGAAAATCTCGTTAGATTACTAAAACCAGAGTTAATTCGTTTCGACTCCAAAAAAACTGTAAAAAACCTCTTGTGGCTCTTTTAATAGCGGAGCTCCCGCGCGGGCCGAAGGCCCGCGCGAGCGGAGCACCATACCTAAGAAAAAATGGTAAACCATCGAGTTGATTTTTCATGGCTTGGCTGACGTCACTTCCGTCCGTACGTCCGTCCGTCCGTCCGTCCGGCGTCCGTCCAGGCGTGTACACAAGCATTCCGATTGGCTGGTTAAAGTTTTTTTTTGGCGGGAATGTCGACGCGTTGCAACATCCGGGTACACATAAAGGTAAATCCGGCTATTAAACTTTTGTAAAAAACGTTTTACACACGTTAGAAATACCGAGAGATAACAGCTAAATTTTTTATTCAACCTTATATTTATATTTAATCTATTTACGATGGAACCCCTTTCCGAAATCGATATGTCGAAAGAAAGCTCAGAGGAGAATGAAGCCAAGAAAGAAAGGCCAGAAGTAAAAGAGTTTTTTCGAAAAATGAAAAACTCTGGTGGCGTGAAAATGTAAGGCAAAGAGGAAGGACTCACCAAAGAAAAGCGGCAAGCAGAGAGAGAGATAGAGACCCAAATCCAGGCGGGACTTCGATTATAAACAAGGAGAACATGATCGTGAAAGAAAAAGGAATATGAGGCAAAAATTGACGGATGAACAAAGAGAAAATGAACGTGAAATACAAAGGAATTTGAGTCAAAACTTCACGAATGAACAAAGAGAAAATGAGCGTGAAAGACAAAGGAATTTGAAGCAAAACTACTAGCTAAGGCGACTCTCAAATGCACAGAAAAATATCGCTCTTAAGGACAAGTTATAGACCAAAGACAATTTAAAAACTTTCATGTATTCAAAGATGGATTAAGAATTGTTCTTAATCAGAAAAATTCAGGTGTGTTGTTTAGCAAACAATCGTTTATTATTTTTTGACAAGCATTTAATTTTTTCTCGACGAATCGACAAATCAAAGACTTTCCCTCAAAGCTTTTATTATTTCTGTAGATAAGCTTAATTTATTTTAATGTTGGAGTGAATATAACATGAAGAGCATATTACAACAAATATTCGTCCTTTATTTAGCTTTGTAAATCTTTAGCAATTCGGTTAACGTTGTAAAACGTTGTTTTTAACCACGAACTATCGTATGTTTTTCGTTCAAGAAAGATTCGCCTCCTATCGCGGGGTCCCATCTTCAAAACAACGAAGACTTTCATTTAATAATTTTATTTCTACAGATAATTTATTTAAGTATTGAATGAAATATAAATTTACACCAAATATTCGACTGTTTATTAAGCTATTCGAGCAAGTCTGATTATAAAAATGAGCTTAAATTTGTGTTGTTGAGAGATGTTGTTGTAGAAAGACCTAGACTTTCACTTTAAAAAGCCGTAAAAAATATTCAAAAACATTTACAAACGCCAATTTACTGACCAAGAAATTCGTCATTTTGCATTGCCTTTTTGCATTGCCTTTATTTTCTATTTTGTCTCAGTTGTTCTTGTCAAGTTTAACTGAATGTAAAACGTCTCGTTCTGTAAAAGACGTAATTATTAAAGTAAGCTTATATATACTTTGCTCAACCTTAACCAGTTTTCAAGTCTGTTTTTTGGTCTTGATTTCAACGTCAATGAAAGACATCCGAGGTAAATTTTACTAAACTTGATATTGTATTGGATTATCTGTAGTTATCTTTCGGTTTTTTTTTTAAATAAAAGAGATTCAAAGCCTAAAAATGTCGGGTTTTTTGGACAAATTTGTCGAAAAATCTTACAAGAGCAAAACTAGCCCCTGGGGGTGGTGGTGAATTTTGTACAAAATTCCTAAGTGGGAGAGTATATACTCGCGGAAAAAAAAGCAATGTTGTGCATTTCGATTCGATTTCACTGCATGGTTTTTATTATGGGAGAAATGATCTTCAGCTCGAATAAAAAATAATTGAAGATTTTCCCCCCTATCTTATTTTTAACTTTCAGTTTCATTCAAATTGTTCTCCCTTTGACTTCCGTATCGGGAGCTCCGCTTTTAGGCAGTGCCTAAATATATATATATTATCTCCTTTCTTAACGAGGAAATCCGTGGCAGAATCAATTCTGGAGCGTTTATCTGGGCCACAACTTTCACTTACGAAAGTCGTTTGAAGAAAGTAAGAAAGTACGATAGACGTTCAAAAGCAGCATACTGGACCTGTGCGAGATCATGACGTACAGACTATTAATTAAATTTGCATATTCGCACGTGTAAATCGTAAGAGAAAGTGAGAGAGAGAGCGGGAAGAATAGCAGGTCGAGATCGTACCTTGTGTTAAAGGATAAAGAAAAGAATCGAAAATACAACACAGCTTAGTCGAATGCTGTTTAGTTTATTCAAAGAAATAAAGAAAAAGAAAAGCGTCGAAAATACAACAGGACCAAATATGGTTTGTTTGATGAAACCGCTTTACTGACTAACTGCAACTTTGTACATCATGCGTCATGCAAAAAACATATGACTAACAGTAAATAGTATTCACAATTAATTTGAATTCGATTGTTTTCTTTTGTGTCTAATTGACTATTACACGTTGACTAATAATTTTTATTTCACCGGTTTAATGCCTTTACTCTACGGGTATGTACTTAATGGCTGAATGTCATATAGACGACATCCTACTATCCATACAGTATACACACATATCTAGCGTGTACACTAACGATGTCCTTCGCTAAGGTCACCCATTTTTTCTGTGATTACCTTTGATTACCTGTTATTACCTGTCCTTAGCTGTCATTAGCAGTCCTTACCTGTCCTTAGCCATGATTAACTGTCCGCCTTAGCCAAGGTTAACTGTCCTTAGCTGTAAATAACTGTAAGATTTGTTCTAAGTTTCAGAAAGAGGACCAATTTCTCAAAATTTTGAGGCCGTAGCAAAAATGTAGATTCAGAAAATAACAGCGCACAAAGGCGGGTGGATGATTAAGGTTTTCTTTGGCTTTTTTGCTTAAATTTACGAGCAATTCTCCTTGTTGTTCACGCTATTTTTCTCGTAAAATCTATTATATAAGTACTCAGTAATGATAAAAAGGTAAATTATACACCGTGAAAAGATGAAAAAACCTACTGACGTTTCGGACCCTAGTACTAGCCTAGTACTAGCGTCCGAAACGTCAGTAAGTTAGAAACACCGACGCAGTTCCCACTAGTTTTTAGCTAGTTATATCTTCTTATATAAATACTGCTGAAGCTGTAGAACACTCAAAAAGTTAGAGAACACACTCGCCCTACGGCTTGTGATTTCTATAACATTTTTTGTCCTACAGCTCCAGTCGTGTTTTATTAGGGAACAAAACATAGCTAAGCCTGATCTATTCGTTAAGGTAGCTCCATATAGTTAACGTTTACCGCGAGGAGTCAAATCTAACGTCGTATGTATTCATATCAAACAATTGTTGTCTTTCGCGGGCTTCTTGTGGTGACAAACCACGCTCCCCTCCCCACACGTTTCCAGTCTTTTTTCAACCAAGATGGCTGACTAGTTTGGATGTTTTAATTTCACTCCATTTATTGAAGTTTTAGCGAAGTTTGAGCAGTTTTGAGCAAGAAATTTGCCTATTTAGTAAAGAAAATGATATTCCGATTTCCAAATATGGTAAGTACATTCCTTACATGGTAAAAGAAACGACTCATGCTGAACGTCAACGTTTCTACGGTGGAAAGTTTGAAATGCAATTCCATAACAATTTATTGATAAATTTGTACGAGAATGAAACTCACACTTATATGTCTGTTTACCTCGCTCGCTCAGTTTCGCACATGCGCGATTACGGATCTTGTAGAAATTTTATTTTGATGACGTAATTGACTTATTTTTGTACGCGATTTTTGAAATTAAAAATTTTGGAAATTTGGCGGTTAAATGTCTTCACATTTTTACAGTGTTTTTTCGATATCAAAAGCAATCAGCTTGCAAAATATTTAGCGATTTCTAACGACAGAATGTTTTTAATTGTGAAAAGACAGAAATTGCGTTAAATCTAAGGTTCTGTCGTTGGATACTTAAGTCGCGGTGTCAAATGATGAATTAAGTAGTATGATTTAACTATATGGAGCTACCTTAAATGCAGGCAGTGATTGACATAAGTGGATAAATCTTTCACTGTAGGCACTATTTTTTATTTCAAAGTTGCATCATGCAACTGCTATGTGTTGACTTTAGTACCTGACGCGTCGCTGTTTAATGCAGAATCATATGAAGTAAACTAATAAAACGTCTGTTCTGTTACCATTTTTTAAATATATATTAGTTATGAATTCCGAAATTCAAATCGTTCAACAGTGATGTGGGGATTTTCATATCAAAGATAGTCTATTGATTGAGGCACGAGAGGTGATAAAATAAAGGTGAACCATGTGTAGAAACCATGTGTTTCCTTGGATTTCTTTTCTTTCCATTTGCCTAGCGTTTTATAATTGACAAAGCTATTTTAGATGGGATGTAAAAATAAAAAGACTTTCAAGTGTACTAAATTGACTGAAGAATTGCTTGGTATACATATTCTTTAACATCCACGTTATTCGTCACTCTTTATGTGGAAACTCGATTATTCAGCTGTCTGTTGCATTAAATAAAGAGTCTTGGGCAACAATCTTGTCTTTTGCATAAGGAGGAACTCGGTATTTTATTTCAAGATCGAAAGTAGTTTGGTATGTAGAATCTAAAGAAAATGTTGTTTGTTCTTATTTATTCGTTTGTCCGAATATGAGTACAATCGCTGAGGTAAACCAATCCGAATGCACCAAATATGAACTCTCTGAATAGGGAGGCTGATTTTCATAGTATTATATGCTCCCTCTCGGAGTAAGATCCTTTTCAGTGGATCCTAATTATAAATATCTGTTACAATTGGTCATTTCTTACGAATGTGTTGCTCCTGTTCTTTGCGTTTTTACGTTTATTGGACTAGCCTTGTTAAATAAGAAGAGAGAAAACGGAAACAGCTTCTTCAAGCAATTTCTATAGTTACTACTGAACACGAAACAAATCCATGGGTTTACGGCCAGACTTATGTAGGAAATAAATGTCAAAATGTCCCTCGTCAAGCTATGGAAAGATGATGCTCTCTTTGTCTGGTTTCCTTTCCATACGAAAACTTCAAAAAAAGTTAAAGTATGGTAGGGAAACCAGCAAACAAAGAAAGATAAAACTATAAATATTGCCATCTTTATGATGTTGCCGTTCGATTTTCGACTTCTCGTTTCTTGCTCACAAAGTTGTTCTCCAGGAATGGAACGATGCTTCATTTTCCAAACAATGAAATAGTAAATAAAACTGACGATAGCAAATGGAATGATGAAGAAGAGTATTACTATAGTAACTAAGAAATAAATATGATGTACTTTGGCACGGTCAAAGATAGATGGCCAGCTAAAGATGCAAAATGCCTTTCCTTTACAATATCCTATTTTGAATGTAACAAAGTACAAAGAAAATGGTGCCATTGCTACGAGCCAGATAACAGGTAAAACCCACTTTAGTCTCATAACTTGAGGTTTGGACTTTAAGGGGTAAACAACTGCGAAGAAGCGATCAATTGCGATAACGACCATGCTTTCGATGGAAACAGATATTGATACGTCACGAATGAAGGGACATATCTTGCAAAGAATTTCGGCCAATAATCCTGGAACGCTCCATTCACTTGAATTGTTTATGTTCAATGAAATAAAGCGAGGTATTGACACCAATGAACCTGCTAAGTCAGACACCGCCATATTTGCTATAAGAAAGTTTATATTGGTCTGCATTCGTCGGTTTTTGCAAACAATCACAACAACACAAACATTGCC
The DNA here is from genome assembly GCA_011057435.1 of Actinia equina. Lineage (NCBI taxonomy): Eukaryota > Metazoa > Cnidaria > Anthozoa > Actiniaria > Actiniidae > Actinia > Actinia equina. Next base: position 301,397 of record WHPX01001272.1, read on the forward strand.
AACAACAGCTAGAAACAAGAGTATTGAATAACAAACCGTAAATGCCATTCTTGATACTTCTTGCGAAGTTATCCATGATTTTGGTTGAAGTGTACCCGTGGTGTTTCTAAGGCTATGAGTGAAGCATAAGTAATTGGAAGTTACGTTCATTTTGGTTCTAATCTTCAAAAGGATTTGCTTACACTGATCCCCAAGAGTTTTGTTGGCGTTGAATTGCCCAGGTTACCTAATAAACGTATGTTCACATGAAGCTCTTCGTTGATTCTCAATTTTTAATGTTTAATAGACTCTTTCAAGTCTTTATAAAAAATATAAGTAAACGGAAAAGTCAAATACTGTCGAAGTCTATAGTGTTATAAGCTGCTTAAACGAAAACACCAGCTTTGTTGATTCAGATGCTGCTTTCTCTTTGCCTAATGTCTGGAAGAATATCTTTTCATGTTTCAGAAAGATAAATGGACTAAACAAGGCGGATTGCACTACATCTATAGTTGTAAACTTTTTGATCGGTAAGATTATTTTCTTTAATATTACGTTACTTGAGAGTTTATTTGATCTAATTAGTAAACTATGTAATGTCTGAATAAGGGAGAGAACCACAACAAGGCACCATTGGGTACCATCGAATACCATCGGGTATCATCGAATACCATCGGGTACTATCGAATACCATCGGGTACCATCGAATACCATCGGGCACCATCGGGTACCATTGAATACCATCGGGTACCATTGAATACCATCGGGTACCATTGAATACCATCGGGTACCATCGAATACCATCGGGCACCATCGGGTGCCATCGAATACCATCGGGCACCATCGGGTACCATCGAATACCATCGGGTACCATCGAATACCATCGGGCACCATCGGGTACCATCGAATACCATCGGGTACCATCGAATACCATCGGGTACCATCGAATACCATCGGGTACTATCGGGTACCATCGAATACCATCGGGTATACCATCGGGTATACCATCGGGTAAACCATCGGGTAAACCATCGGGTATACCATCGGTTGCCGGGTAAGGGAGGGGGGTTACCAATCACGTTTCACTAAATGATAAAAATGGCAGATTTACGACGTATATAAAAGTATAATTTGTCAATCCACGTTTCGCGAAATGAACCCTTTATTATCTTGAAGGATCAAATAAGGATTGAATTGAAATTAGAATGACTTTAAAAACGCCTTGTAGATATTTCAGAATTGGCCAAAACACGTTGTTTTTAATTACAAAATTGAGTATAAGAAACGAACAATGTTTCGATGCAGCTTGCATCATCCTAGCCTCAGGTTCTGAATACAAAATGTCAATGTCAATGTCAGTGTATATATATTTAGTTATATACGGTCTAAACAAGAGAGAATTTAGAGACGCCATCAAGATAAGATATAATTGGGAAATCTCCGACTTACATAAAACGTGCTTGTGCGGAGATATTTTTGACGTTGACCATGCAATGATTTGCAGGAGGGGTGATTTTGTGATACGACGCCACAACGAGCTTCGAGATCTGAAAGCTGAACTGCTGAGCACTGTATGTAGTGATGTTGAGGTGGGGCCGGTACTTCAAAAGATAACAGGAGAGACTCTGAACAGGGGTGCGAATAGAGCCCCCGACGCCCGTATCGACATCCACGCCCGAGGTTTCTGGGAACAACAGAGAGCTGCATTCTTTGATGTCCGCGGGGTATGCCACCCAAATGCAGACTCCTACTGTGAGCAGATTTATCTGTATGTAGATATAATACCGATATTTATCTGCGCTCATTTTAATCTTGAAATTTATTTAGCAAATATTTTTTAAGTATTAAATCATTATCATTATTATTATTATAAATAGATATATTTCTATTGTAGGATATATGGAGAGATAATCATACGTCGTGTATATGTATATAGATACAAAATACAGCTGTTTTCTTCCTAGTGAGAAATGTAATTAATGTATTTTGGTAGAACCTTATATAAAAAAATTACTTGAACTTTAAATTATAGAGACAAAAATTAGGTTTAGGTTTAGGATTGGGGAAGGCTTTGTAGGAATAAACAGTGGAGTACCTTGGGGTTAAGTTTAGGATTAGGATTGGGGAAGGCATTGTAAGAATTAACAATCGAGTACCTTGGGGTTAAGTTTAGGTTAGGATTGGGAAAGGTTTAGTCGGGATATTCAATAGTTAATCTCACAATTTAAACAAAGAATCTTATTCTCAAGAGAATGACACGTGGTCTGAAATGAGAAGTTAATATGACTCGGTGGATTTGCTCTATTATTCCTCTTCTGGCTAGACAAGGGGTCTGTGCTCTGATAAGTCTGATTCCACTATAGAAATGATTTCAAGTCGAGGCCGGCTTTGAATCTTTTGTTTTTTAAAGGCCCGCCTCGACTTGAAATCATTGTGTTGTAATCATCCAAGCTAATTCGGGAAAGGTCTAATCTTTTGAGCAGCCCCTGTTTAAACAAAATCAACTGATTTTCAAAACAATAGACTTTGGTAAGTTAGGCAATATTTAATCCTACTTTTAGTCTTACAACATGTTGGTTTATTTTTTTATTATTATGTTGGTCACATGATTAAGCCTTTGGATAAGAAGCCATCCGATGCATAGATTTACATATTTTTAGTTTTGATTATTCTTCTTAATTTTACATTAACCAGTTGTCGATTGGTTGGACTTGCTTTCGTGTTTGAGATTTTAAACGCATTTGTAGAAAATCCTAATATATTTAAATGTACCAACGCACGGATCACCAAACACTCTGTTCTTTGCTTCCAGGTGACACGAATTACGGCTGTTACAGGCATATCGAATCAGGTGCGAAGAGAAGGACGAGATGCATTTACTTGTTCTGATGGGACCTTTAGAGCAAATGAATCTTTCAGTGCGGCCGTAGTATGCCTGTAGTATCTCCAGCCTTTGGTTTCCAGGACATCTCAAGACGCCTCTTTGGCGTTCACAGAGGACAAATATCGCTAAGGATAAAATAAAATAGGAGTTCAGATTCTCATTTAGGTATCGCAGTGCTGTGGTTATTAAGAGGAGTCCATAACAAGATCAAATTCCTTAATTCAAAATCAAATTCATTTTTTTAGGTGGCTGACTACTTTTCATTATTCAATTTGAGCCCACGATGTGAACGCGCTCAAAAGTCGCTGAATAATATTCACGATTTTTTTTGGAGAACAACACACGTTTTGAACTTCAAGAGGGCAAACAGATATTTTACAAACAGATATTTTACATTTTTCTAATAATCAGAATTGTCTTAAACTTTAAAAATAATGATATGTATATACATTGTTATTTTCCAGAATAACAGGTAATATCTCATTAATGTTTCAAAGTTTAAGACAATTCTGATTATTAGAAAAATGTAAAATATCATCGTTCTGTGTGTCTTGTGCTCAGTTTTTAAGATAACTTGCACACTGTAGAGCCTGAACAAAAAAAAGAGATTTTTTCCATTGTCTAAAATAGTTCATTAAAATGAACTTTATCAGTATTTTATAAATATAATGCAAGTTTTGTGTTCAGAGAAAATTACTCATGTTTCTTCCTTAGTTTCGATTTTATAACTTTTAATTGAACAGACCTTGTTTTTGGCTAGTTTTTCCTCCAAAATTGTACGAACGTATATGTCATTCCGGAGTGACTATCTCAAAAACAAGCTTGGGACACTATTTTTCTTTGCATTTTTGAAATAAACATTAAATTTCAGGTTAAAGAAGTTTCAATTTTCTATTTATTATTTACTAAAGTAGTCAGCCACCTTAAGTCAAATATTCTCGTGTATCCAGAAAGTAGGGAAGGCTATATAGGATGGAATAGAAAAGCAGCTGTTACTAACCAATGTTCCAACCCCTTTTGTGCAAAGCGTTATTGCCACCACCCTAAGAAAAATGGAAAACATTGTTTGGATATGGTGCTGTTTTTTGGTATATAAAGTGGTTTGCAGGAAATGATCACAGGAGTAAAAGTATTCACATCACAACATCTGACATCTTCTGAGATCTTCTAACGAAAAGAAACTATCAGTCCTTTTAGTTAAAGGAACTTTCCAAAACAGTGCTGCCCAAATATTAAACAGCTACCAAGCAGTATAAAGAACATTCAGACTTTGCCACTTTTAAACGGGAAGTAAGACCTTATCTTACTAGCCTGGCGATAGAAAGACTCAAAGATACGATAAATATATACTGTAGATTAAGATTTTACGGGCTGCAAGCTTATACCATGTCCTTTACTGGCGGCTGTGCATTCTGGGACTGTTGTCTTGGCTAGATCACGCCAGGCAAAGGACGTAATGGTTTTGGTATTTTGCTACGGTGTTATTTGGCTGAGCTGACAGTCCCGTGATGCATAGCGCTGCATCAGGCTAGAGTTTATAGCCTACCAGCCGAGCGGTGAATTTGTTTTGAGCCAATCACAGCGCGTTTAGCTATTTTGTCGATGGCAGTCATAATCCAAATTTCGCGCGATCGGATGATTTCGATTGTTTTGAAAGACGGGCATCAGATGGGCAGATGGCCGAAAGTGTTTATTTAACCAGGTTTTTCCACAGTTACCATATTGAATATTTATTTAGCTTTAATAAGTAGCCGCACCAGGGCCGGCGATTTTGTCAACTCATGCTTTGCGCGCCGGGCTCACCCCTCAGCTGGATGCTGGTGGGCCTCATGAATTAAAAAATTAAATAATCACCATCATCATCATCGTTATTATTATGATTAACAACACCAACTTCATCATCATCATCATCATCATTATTATTATTACGATATGATTGTTGTCTACATTCAAGTTGATGAATATTGTCTTTTTTCTGGGAATTTTCAACTTTTGAAAACGGGAAACTTTGGTTAGTTCAATCTTTAATCTTTCTCCAGAAGCTAGTGCTCACAACATTGCCCTAATATGAAGAGATAACCAGCTAAAAACCAGTAGTAAGCTGCGTTGGTGTTTCTAATGAAACAGTAATGTTAAAAAGATAAATTATACACTTTGAAAAGATGAAAAAACGTACTGACGTTTCGGACGCTAATCCTTCGTCGGAGTAAAAGAGAAGTACCCTATAGCTATAATATATCAATTTACCATCATTAGGTTTATTAATCTCCTCCTTAGTTCAAATATGTAATCCAGTTTCTCCGGTTTTACGAAATTTTCAACTGATTCAAATTTGATGTTTTAGTTTGGCTTTCACCACCTATAGAGGTTGTTTCAGGGGTCGTTCTGTGAGAGTGCAACAGGCCTGCATGCGCAGTAGTTCAGAGGCCGGTTAGAGCGCCTTGACGGCAAGCAGGATATCGCGGGATTGAAGTCCGCCTAGAGGTCGTTCTTTTCCTCTTTTGAAAAAACAATTTATTAAATTCTTCTTTTTTTCCTCAGATTCTGTAACTAACTCACCTCTCTAAGGTCCAAAATATGTTATCGTCGGAGCAGCTTTGAATCTGAATACTTCCCGACGGTGTCATATATTAGTGAAATGTACAGGATGGTGAGTAGTCGTCACCAACCTCATAATAGGGTTTATGAGTATACCTCTAAAGAGATATATACATTAACTCATATCTTTCATATATTTACCAAGCACCAATGAAGAGTTGAACAATAATATTAACAGTTACCAGTGAAAGCTATGTGAAACGACAAGGGAACGAGAATTAGTATTAGTCTGATCTGGACCTAAGCCAAGATCTTTTTTCATTATCGTTATCTCAGACATTATGAGCCAATCAAAGTCTCACTTCCAAATGACTAGTTCATTTGATAACTTGCGTTTGCAAACAAGGAATATCGTGCTTCAGCATACAATGCTTTCTCCCGCTACTTATTTTGTATTATTTTTGTTTAATTGTACACAAGGGCATGTCTGTCATTTTACTGTCTGGTGTAATGACAAACTGCGATTCAAATGAAAGACTGCCGGGTGTAGTTTTTCATACCAAAGTGAAACCCGGCAAAATATGAGGTTTTGAGCAAACACACCCTTACGCTAACCTTTCATTCTTGTATACAGGAAAAATAACAACCCGATTACTATGTTGTTTTTAAAATATCTTGAGAAAAGAATTTTTTTCATACAATATTAGCGATTCTGATTCCCATGGACGTAGATAAGTAGAAAGGTATGAACTCGGAGAATAATAGAGGAAATGACTTCAGGATCACCATGGTTCAGCACTGATTCAAATTCAGTAACACAAAGTTCGATAATTAGTTAAAAAGGTCCTCACATAAAATGTCCTTTTAATATAACTTAGCTATACAATTGTTTCTTGCTTCCGCGCTTAACTATCAGACTCGTAGATGCATTTACAACTGCATTTGGTTCGATTGTCGTTGATTCTGTTCAACATCTATATCTACAATGTCATTTAAACGACTATTGTCGACTAAATCGACATAAATCGCGTTCCTCGGCTTTTCAAACTCCGCAGGGCAATGGAGAGATAAATTTCAGTAGATATAGAATGGGGGTTCTACGCCACTCAAGTGAGGTACCATTGAGGTACCACATTCCAGAGGTGACGTTATAGCTATTCTAAGTGAGGTACGTTCCAGTGAGGTAGGGGGAGGGGTGGTCAGTTATATTTATTCTTAGTTGACTGGATTGCACCACCTAATTGAGTTCTACGAAGTTGACTCATCAAAAAACAAAAAATTAGATGACTTGCCCAAGGAACAACAACAAACATGTTTTCTGAAAAATATATATATAGTTTATTCATAAAACGCTCCATGCATGTGAATACAAGAAAAGTTTAGTTTTTATCATTATTTAACCAAGTATGATGTTTTGATTGTCAGTATATATTTGTTCAATAGAAACACCCGTCACAATAGAGGACTGTGTTCTGCATAATTGCCGAGTTAATCACATGAATCAACTACTAGATATCAAGACCACGTTTGTAAACAATAGAAGACTCAACAAACACAGTATTTTGATTGATTTTCATAGTTCAGTCACTACAGCTAAACTCCGAACTAAACATTTTGCCAGTCGGGTATCGACTTGGCTATCGCTCTCAATCGTTCTGATCGTCGCGGCGGTTTTAAGATTTTACCAAGATATTTATCTGAATCTTGATAGCTAATCCATTTCACAGATTTTTCTTTACTTGACGGAGGAGTTGGTAGGAAATCAGGTGGAGGTGGTAGGGATTGTGTTTTGGGAGTGCTAAACGAGGCAATGGAAGAGGGTTGATCAAGACTAGTTGTGGTTCTTAATGGAGTGGAAGGAACCTCTGCTGAAGCTGAAGCTCTCGTTCGACTGAGTTCCAGAGCAGGAGTTCTAATTTTTGAAGTTAGCCGCTTTTGGAATGAAGGCGTTTTAGTTTTGGGTGTGATGTAACCGCTATCAGTGAGACTTGTTGAAGTAACATTTTCTGGGGATGTTAGACTAGTGGGGAGACTGGGACTTGTCAATGGTGGTACCTGTGGTGATTGCACCATTTCTAAATTTGATCTGTGGGGTGAACCACTTTGAATTTGCTGTTGTAGATTAAGGTATCGATCGTATAGCTGCGAATATTTTTTGATTTTTAGTTCCGCAGGGGTATTGGAATCCCTGAGAATGCTAGTCATTTGCTCCTCTAAGTTCTGCATCGTTTTTAATATAGGCAATTGTAAATAGCTTTGACGTTCGAAATAGTTAGCAATAGATTGCGTGACATCTGACTGTCCACCACCAAGTTGTGATATTGCTGTTTTTGACAGCTTCGTATGCAAAGCAGGCAGATCATTGGGAAGAACATTCGTCCGGAGCCTGCATTCTTCTGGTGTGTTTGGTTTGAGATCCACGAAAAGATACCCATAAGGTCTTTGAACAGCGGCTTCGTACTTTTGCACAAACTGTTCTGTTTTTTCTGGGTACATTTGTTTTCCCAATGTCATCATTTGTAGTTTATCTCTTGGGTTTTTAAAAAGAACAAGGTAAGCCGCATTCAGACTCAAAGTGCGCATGATTTTTCCTTGAAAGTATAGATTCTGCATCAGGAAAATAACACTGAGGTTGCGATGATGAGATCCTTTGGTAAATAAATTCATGATTCGTTTGTCGTTGGATGTCTCTGTCATTTGATCGTCACAATCACAATCACATTATTGATTTTGGGGTCGAATTAGCTATCCTCGTCAATATCGTGGGGTATGCCTTTGATGAACTCGATCCCGGGAATGGTTTTCATTATGTGGTCGTAAGCTGGTTGCCATTGTGCGTAACTCCATACAATACGCTGTGGTGATGGACTTATGACTATTGCTGCATGTTCGAGCAAATTCTGAACCCAAACCGTTTTTCCAGATCCAGTCATTCCAGCTACCAGAGCAGTGAACGGATGGAGCAATTGAAATGTGGCGCAATGATCTGTTTCGTCATTCCACATAAGTGGGATGGTGACTGGTAACTCTTGGCTGACATTTTCCTGACAATTTTTTCCATGTAGTAGTAGAGTTCGCTGCTGACCCATGATTTTGTGAACACGACTTAAATGAGACCATACGTGCTGCACTGACTTGCCGCAAATAGGACACAACCGCCCCATTTCGAGTCTAAATGAGAATGAGCAAGGATTTTTGAAGCTGGAGCTATTTATGATTCCGTACAAAGCTCGGCTCGGCTCGGCTCGGCTCGGCTCGGCTCGGCTCGGCTCGGCTCGGCTCGGCTCGGCTCGGCTCGGCTCGGCTCGGCTCGGCTCGGCTCGGCTCGGCTCGGCTCGGCTCGGCTCGGCTCGGCTCGTAGGCTCGGCTTGGCTCGGCTTGGCTCGGCTCGGCTTGTAGGCTCGGCTCGGCTCGGCTCGGCTCGTAGGCTCGGCTTGGCTCGGCTCGGCTTGTAGACTCGGCTCGGCTCGTATAAGCTCAAAGGCTCGGCTCGTAGGCTCGGCTAGTAGGCTCGGCTCGTAGGCTCGGCTCGTAGGCTCGGCTAGTAGGCTCGGCTCGTAGGCTCGGCTCGTATTATCTCGTATAGGTTCGTAGGCTCGGCTCTTCAAATGGTCATTTGTGATAAATAGGCAAAATCCCATATGCGAGGGCTCAAGACTTTTACCAGTGGATTAGCAGAGCTTGATTTGGACAAGAATCTTATTCGCAACAAAATACTATTGGCAGATCTGATTGCCAGGCAACCAGAAGATAACTATATGATACGGATGTTAGCAATAGTGAAACTGAAAGTGACAATGATGCTGAAGAATCCCAAGAGGTACATGACAGAGAAAATTCAGAATTGGAGAGTGAGGACGAAGAAGAAGAAGATGATGAAGAAGATGATGATGAAGAAGAAGAAGAAGAAGAAGAAGAAGAAGAAGAAGAAGAAGAAGAAGAAGAAGAAGAAGAAGAAGAAAGAGAGTGTCACGCTTGTCAAGAACCCAAATCGTTTTTCAAGATATCAGTGGCACAATGCCCGAATTGTTGTTGGCACAAAGCGTATCACAGTTCTCAAAACGAATTAGTCGTGTGTGACGTTTGCACACACCCTTTTGTTGTCAGTGCCAAAAATACGAAACAAATGTTTTATCGTTGCGAAGACTGTAATTTAATGCAAACACTTTCTTTAAAATCAAATACGCTAAAACCTCTTGTTATGACTCAAAATCCTGCAGTGCATAACGAATGATTCAGTTATTCTCTGACGCAGACTCTGATAGCCTCCTATGATTGTAAAAACGTTTTTATAAAGTAGAAAAAACGATTGAGAGCGATAGCCAAGTCGATACCCGACTGGCAAAATGTTTAGTTCGGAGTTTAGCTGTAGTGACTGAACTATGAAAATCAATCAAAATACTGTGTTTGTTGAGTCTTCTATTGTTTACAAACGTGGTCTTGATATCTAGTAGTTGATTCATGTGATTAACTCGGCAATTATGCAGAACACAGTCCTCTATTGTGACGGGTGTTTCTATTGAACAAATATATACTGACAATCAAAACATCATACTTGGTTAAATAATGATAAAAACTAAACTTTTCTTGTATTCACATGCATGGAGCGTTTTATGAATAAACTATATATATATTTTTCAGAAAACATGTTTGTTGTTGTTCCTTGGGCAAGTCATCTAATTTTTTGTTTTTTGATGAGTCAACTTCGTAGAACTCAATTAGGGTGAAACAAAAGCATAAAGTATAAAGAGTCTAATCCTTTAAGACTTTGAGACAGAAAAAGTAGTTTTTATGAATAATTACAAAAACTTTTATTAGAATTAAACTTTGACGTAAACTCTAGGATGTGGTGCAATCCAGTCAACTAAGAATAAATACAACTGACCACCCCTCCCCCTACCTCACTGGAACGTACCTCACTTAGAATAGCTATAACGTCACCTCTGGAATGTGGTACCTCAATGGTACCTCACTCGAGTGGCGTAGAACCGCCATTTCATATCTACTAATTTCAAATATTACGAGACACGCAATGTCCGAAAAAGTCCACTTACAGAGGCCAGCAGCCAGAAGAAAAAGTTCCTGACCATCATAAAATTCCAGTTTTGGACCATCGACCGTATTGACCTGGGTTCCAATGACAAAATCACCCGTACGTGGTACCCGACGTGGCAAACCCCGAGTGAATAAAGCTGTCAAAAGTTTAAGAAGGATTTTGGTCGATTCCTATCAATATTTCTAACAGGTGACTGAACCAGGAGTAACCAGGAGTTAAAGTTACTCCAAAAAAGTAGTCGTTCTGTACCTTTTTTTTGTACTCCACTTTTGGGGTTATATTAACTCCTGCTAAAAGGCAATGCAATTGCTTCATCTTCAAAATAGGCATAACGTGTTCAAATTTCTTACTTCTAGTCAAAAGGCGAGCAGCACAATTTAATGCATTCTGTAAGTGATTTATTAATCTATATTATTATAGGGACCTTAAGCTGCAGGACGGCAACGACGACGACGACATCGGCAAACATACAATAGCACAAATTGCGCTATTCAATAGATCTTGTTGGGATGTACGAAACACTGTACATCATTGCCGTCTTATGCTGAAAGACGTGAAATGTCCTATTTTTACGTACTAAAGAGAACGGTTACACCAAAAGCTTATCTTTGCTGATTTTCATTATAAGTAAAGACAACATTTCACTGTAAAACGGGGATGGTTATTGAGTAAAATGCTAGGTAAACATGGAATAATAATACATTAGAAGGTTGAATTGCCTCAATTTCGCCGACGTTGTCGCCCTCGTTGCCGTCCTCGTTGCCGTCCTGCAGCTTAAAGGGCTATTCTGACGAAAATTGCTCAAACTTGGATTCAGCTGGAACTTCCTAAGAATACTCTTTAAAGGTCAATTAATCACTGTATGAAGTGTTTTCTCGATATTCAGAACGAAAGTATGTTATTTCTACGATTATTTTTTAGAGTCTGTGACGTCATACACTCAACATCGAACATCGCTCCATACATTTCTTTTTAGTTTATGACCAAAATATCAGCAACAAAGGGAGAAAGAAATACCCAAACACCACAAAATATAAATTATAGTCACACGTAATGTGAAATAAGCACATTTGTCACCCTTAGGGCTTCACAGGAATAAAATAAATTAAGAATTCATTAGGGAATTGAACCCACGTCTTCGGTATTCTAGTCCGATGTGGCTAACCACTACACTACGAGGACCAACCACGCTGGTATCGCAGCCGTAATATGAAATGTAGGGTACTCGTGTGGTAAGTTTAACACTGTAAATATGTACGCAAAGAATAGACATTTAGTAGTATTAAATTATGCGTTCGGTGTGTGTAATGAAGTAGAGATAGAAATAGAAATAGATAGAGATAGAATTTCATAGTTGGTATTTGGAGCTCTACTAACCATGACTTTATCGAGAACATCACTCGAGCTAAACTGAGTAGTAAAGGCCATACGCTTCCGTATCTACTGCAATATCTATATTCATTTCGCTGTTCATTATAAATACTCGCACTCAGATAAATATCATTGCCATTGGTTGTCACATTTATTTGTGGATTAATTAGTTAGAATGTGAGGCACCTGCCTGATTTTGAAAGGCAAAACTTGAAAGCAAATAATAAAAATTATGATTACTAAGTTATCATATTTTAATCATTTCTTTATTTTAAAAAAAGTTTCTGATCTGTACGTTGGGTAATTAGATAAAACATATAATATCGGGGTTGAATTCATTAGTCCTACCATAACGATTTCAAAAAATGTCATCCATATTGAAACTGAAAGAGAGGCTCTCGATTAAAGTGTTTATGAAACCAAATGTTCGACCTCCGTGTTATTTTAAAACAACAAAATTTAACATTTTCCGAGTACCGTGATACTATTTTTTTTGGAATTTAGTGTAACTAAATAATTTTTTTTCGCCTTCGAAAATCGGTCATTTGCACCAAAAACTGTCCGGCTCAGTCGCGCGGTCATACGAGAATTGTGACGTCACTGTGAGGACTCGTCACGTTGGCTGTGTTGATATATTCATATTCTACTTACATTGTAAGTGATGTCGGCGGAGTCAAAAAAGCGTGGAGGACGATACTGTGTGGCTGGTGGGCCGGGTAACGTAAGCTGTAAAAACAGTGCTAGAACTCCAAACGTTTCTTTTCATAAATTTCCCAAAGATCAAAGGAAATTGGCTTGGATTCGTTTCGTACAAAAGCACAGGCCCGGCTGGCAGCCAAGTGATTCGTCTGTATTATGCTCTGTTCACTTTAATGCCGAATGTTTTGTCTAAAGACCGGACATTAGTCTTGTCAATGCAAGTAGTTTCAAGACCAAACCATGGCTTAACGTAAATGCAATTCCTTCAATCGACACGGTGGGTACGCCGTTAATTACGATGCCAACAGCACGAGAAAGACGAAAGGTAAGTTTTTAACAAGCTCGGTAATGACTTTGTATCCATGAAATCCCTCCTAAAGATATTTGTCAAAACATCAATACTTTTATTTTAGGTACTTCGCAATATTTCTGTGAAAGACCAAATATTGAATAGTCTAGCTTCCGTCAAACAACCAACTGAAGAAACCAATCCTTCAACCTCAAATCCTGACGAGAATCCGATGGATTCTATCGAGCCCGAAGAATCTACTAATAACTTAAAAGACATAAATTTTGTATGCCCGACATGTAAAGAGTCAAAAGCTAGTTTAAATCGCTTACAAGGAACTTTTAGAAAAGCCAAAGCAAGGAATGCCCAAATGAAACTGGAAGTTCGTGCTCTTAGACGTCAAAACAGACAACTTCAACAGGTAAAAATCATAGATATAGATAAAAACAGTTAATTATATTACCTAGTGTAGGCAAAAGCAAACGTAACTTACCCTTGACAGGATATTCGAGTATGCACCGAGTTAGAAGACGAATGCTCCGAGGAAGACGCTCAATCTGAGAGCGAGAACGAACTAGAAGAACTAGGACACAGTTCAGAAAATGAAGGGAGTTACTGTGATAATGAAGATCCAGACGATCCAGATTGGGATGTGTTGGAAAACGAAGCAGCAGAAAATGAATCATCTGCATGGAATGATGAAGACCAAAATCCCAGTTCCCGAAATAACATAAGGTAGTTATGGGAAATGATGACAATTAGGGACTGGTCATAATTTAAAAGGGGAGGCTGGTGCACTTTGATATGTGTTCCCGCAAATGTTCATCTGCCTATCTATGCCCCATCCTTTGTGGAGCATAAAAATTCCTAGCCACCTTTATTTGCAACCCCTCCCTATAAATAATGACTCTCTGACAGGTCCATTATCCTTGTCGAAAATCTTAATAGTGGAGGATATGCTTTGTGATACAAGTGTTAGCTATATTTTTTCTTCTTTCTAGGGTGGACCCTGAAACTTCACATGAAAGTGAACCAAAATTTATTGTGTTCTACCGTTCTTTATTGACACTATTCTCCCTATTTTGCTTCAAATGCAAGGAAAGTAATCCCAAAGTTACGATGGATAAAAATGGGACAATGGTTACTGTAAGCCAGCATTGTCAAAATTGCACAGGAAACCCTTTTAAATGGAGGAGCCAGCCATTTGTACTTGGTAAATACCCAGCAGGGAATATACTACTGAGTTTTGCTGTACTAATGGCTGGTGCCTCCATCAGCAAGATTCTTCTTGTATTTAAACATATGGGACTGTCAGCCTATGGAGCTAGGACTTACTTTTATCATCAAAACTGGTTTCTCTTTCCAGTGATATTACATCATTGGAAGGTGTATACAACCAACATGTTGAAAGGGTTAAAGTCATGGAACTGTCTCTCTTGGTGTGGTGATGGCAGATTTGATTCTATGGGTCACTCAGCAAAGTTTGGGGTGTACACCATGTTTTGTTCATCCATCAAAAAAATTGTTCACTTTGAATTGATACAGGTATGGTGTAATAGTGCTATATTTTCATGTTTCTTTCACAGCTAATTTATGATAATTAATATTACAAAGAGTGTAGAACAATCCAGCAGATAAGTAAGTATCCAACTATTTACCAACACATACTTATTCAGCCTTTATACAACCAGGCTCTGGTCTAAAAATTTCCATAAAACAATCAAGGGGTTGGGGTTATACCTTCTTGTTGAGAATTTAAAGGTACAAACAAAATGGCTTTTCTTCGAATTTGTGTGTCCCTTTGAAAAATCCTAGCTATTTATATTTCAGTGTTTTCTGCTAACACATAGCGTGTATCAAACTATTTCATTATTTATTATTTTTATAATGGTACAAAAATTAAAAATAAAATAAAAAAGAATATGAATGTAGTATTATAAAATTATCCAGTTTATGTAAAACCCTTTGATATCTTAACTGTTTTGAAGGCTAATGAAACAGAAAACAGCAATGCTATGGAGTTGGAAGGGGCGAAAAGATGCTTTGCATTTTTGTTGCCTGAGGTAAAAATATCCAAATTTATTTCTGACCGTCATCGTGGGATAGCCAAATGGATCAGGACCTCTCATCGAGGAGTAAGGCATTTCTTTGATATATGGCACATCGCAAAAGCACTTACAAAGAAAATGGTTAAAGCAAGTAAAGAAAAAGGATGTGAGATAATAAGCCAGTGGATAAAAGCAGTTCGCAATCATGTCTATTGGTGTGCTACTTCAACAAATGAAGGATTCCAACAGCTTATTCTAGCCAAATGGCAGTCTTTCATGAGACATGTGTCAAATAGGCATGACAAACATCCTGATCCCTTGTACACTAAGTGTGACCATGGCAGGTTGGAACCACGCAAATGGTTAAAAGAAGGTTTGTTATCATTATCAAGACATCCTGTTAAGTAAATAATATTCATGCGTAGGGGTCAGTATAAATGATTGTCAGATTGATTACAGCAATTGTTAATTTCATTCCCATAGGTACCCGTGAATATGTTAAACTCCATGAAATACTCAACAAAACAAGAATGTTTAATGATATCAAAATGCTTTCCTCTGATGCACAAACCAGTTGCTTGGAGGGGTTCCACTCCACATTAAATCAATGGCATCCCAAGATGATTTGTTTCTCTTGGCTTGGAACATATTGCAGGTAACATTTTGATGCCATGATATATGTAAATTGTATACACCTACTTGCAAGAATGTTGTCATATGAAAATTAGTGTAATTCACAACATTAGTGACAATAATATATTAAAAAAAAAAAAAAAAGAAGATCGCTGAAGCTGAACTTTTTCTTTTGTCTTTTAATGTATTCCTTTGTCACTAAATCACTAATGTTCTATTCCTGTATGACAACCTTCTGGCAGTTAGGTGTATATGTATTGGAAACGTTGTGTCATTCTGCCTTACAGGATGCTGGTGCTTGGAGAGTGGGACAGTTCACAGTAGGGATGGGTGGATGTTTCTTTTAAGAAATGCTAATATAAAAATGGGGGATTTATTAAAATATTATAAAATGGGGCCCATACAGCATTTTTGGTTGGTACGACAATTCCAAAAAAACATTTTTTTACTTACCAAGTATTTTCTTCTTTAAATATGTAGACACGTACTTGCAAGTTTGCACTTTAATGAAAACCTCAATAGGATGACCAAAGTGTCAAAGGATGGCAAAACATACACCAATATTACTTACCCAAAGTACAAAATGGGTGAGGAAGTTGTGCGTGACATAGCTGTGGAGCCAACATATGGTGAGCTACACATATACTATGATTACATAATAATACAAATAACTTGATTTACTTTGTATCTGACATTGAATGGTTGTTAAATTATCAATTCTAGATTATGTGGAAAACATGAAAAAAATACTGTTCAGTTCACCCAGAGACATGTTAGAGAAGATAATGAGTGAATATAAAGCCAAAGTCCCTGAACCTTTACACAGTAAATTCCCACAGAAAAGAAGTAAAGATGAAGCAATGGTTTACTATGAAGAAAGAAAACAAAAAGTTGTAAAATTGGTACCAACAGGTAAATAAGAGAATGAGCTCCATAAACAAAATGAAACAAAAGTGCAAGGATTGAAAAAAATACTCCAAATCCCAAATCTGGGGAAGTGGGGAAAGCTGGGGCAATATGAATTTGAAAGAGCCCAGTTTCTATGTGTGTGTGATCTTATATTATTTTTATGTCGTAGCTAAGCATCAGGAAGAACTTCTTCAGGAGTGTTCATCCACAAAGAAAAAGAAATCTGATGATTCAAGTATAGAGCCACCAAAGGAAAACATCAGGAAATGCAAAAAATGTAGTAACCCAATGAAAGGACACCCAAAGAACAAATGCCCTACTTAATAGATTTAGAGAAAAGGTGAAAAAATGCATTGAACAATCAGTAAATAAAATATTTTGCAAGCACAGTGTTAATTAGCTGTTTTTTGCAGCTCGTTCTTGCCCAGAGTGGTACCCTTTGGTTGCACTGGTGGGGTATCTGCATCTGATGTCATGATATATACAAGCTGGAAGAGGTCTAGTATTCTCCCATCCCATATATCCACACAACCATCTTATCAACCATCTATAAGCCACTGCCTTAATAAACCTATAAGGTAAAAAGGAATTAATAACTGTATAAAGAAAAAGATGTGGGAACTAGGTGAAAATGCTTTGAAATATCAAATAACGATATGTATGTCAAATAATGCATATGTAATAACGACATGAATTAATGTTCTTACTCGTTTTCAGTGTGTCCTTGTTTACGGTATCGTCTGCCTTCCTTATCTGTGAACAGAGGCCCAACTTGAAGTAGTACTGTTTTGTTGGTCATCGCTTTGTAATCCGGGTGTGTTATAATACATTGAGCATTTAAACCTTCGAAAGTGAAGCGACCCAAGCAACTAGCCATTTCTTTACAGCACCGAAATTCTGCCCTCAGGACCAGATGATTGTCGTGGCAATTTCCACAAGAACACCTGCATAATTTGAAAGCAAGAGATAGATTGTCGATTACAAAGACATGACACTTACGAATAAACACTTATTCACTATAAACTTACCAATTTTGTAGAGGCACTATTTTCTCAAATCTCTGTCTTAAAGTATCTGCTGTAAGGCCATCTCCATCGACCTCATAACCGACTTGTTCTTCTGTCAGATCATTACCCAAGGCGAGTGGTTCGTCTTCGTACGGTCTGAACACACTTTCAAAATTAAAATTGATTTCGTCCTCATTACTGTCTTCATTTTCGATACTTTCGTTCGTGGATAACTCTGATTCTAAGTCAGACATGATACTAGTAGATTCGAGCAAATGAGGCACAAGAACTATAAAAATACAATTCTGTACTGACTTCCACGGATAAACACGAGTCCTCGCACTGACGTCATCGTGGTTGTAAACTAGGTCCCAGACCCCGGACAGTTTTTGGTGCAAATGACCGATTTTCGAAGGCGAAAAAAAATTATTTAGTTACACTAAATTCCAAAAAAAATAGTATCACGGTACTCGGAAAATGTTAAATTTTGTTGTTTTAAAATAACACGGAGGTCGAACATTTGGTTTCATAAACACTTTAAGGTACCTTGTCGTATTTTCCAAACCTTCATATGTGATAGAAGAGGCCTAAAATCGAATTCAGATACCAGTAAACCAGTATACGCTTGATATTTTTAGTTTATTGAGTAAAGCCATTAGATGAGCTATGGTAAGATGATATCCCTCTACCTATAATTACTTATGTGGGAACGGCTTAAAGAAGCATATATAAAAGGTGGGATAGACCACCCATTCTCAGGGAAAAGACACTTTTAGTATCAGTCTGAGCAATGCAGGGCCGCATCCCCCACCCCACCCCCCCCCCCCCCCCCTCCAAATAAAAGATGGCGAAAGATCAAAATTCAATATCCATTTTAATTTACTAAAGTAAACACCAAAGGTTATCCAATTCAGCAGAAGCAAAATTTATGTAACTATTTCCTTTTTTAAAACTTGAACTACATCATACCAAAAAATTGCCCCTTCAAGCGCGACATTTGCTCTGGTCATCTTCTGTTATGTTATACAAATCTCTAATATCGCTCCATTCAAAACAAATTTCAGCCATCATAGTCGATCGTTTCTCACATCAATTCCACGCATTTGTAGTGATTGCCGTGGAAAGTATAGTTATGTCAATCGATAAGGCCGGCGACAAGGGTTTTCCATATCTAGAAGAATAACTCCACAAATACCTTCAAGTAAACCAAAACGAATCGTATCTACAAGCTTGTAATTTCCGGACATGCAGGGGTTTCTTATCGACTATGTTTTCAGCGTCGATATTTATTTATCTTCCTTTACCAGAACCTCCGACAAACTAACAAGGGAACAAACGAAGACGTAAACAAGGTACTCACTATATGTTATTTTTATGCGCCAAAAAGTTGAATTTCCCACCAAAACCTTCAATAAATCCCAGTATTCAATATAAACCGAGTGTAATTTAGTCAATTCGTGATTGACAAATAATAAAATTTGAATTTTATCCCGCCAACGCGACGGCCGCGCTGTCGAGCATTCTAGATACGAACATAGCCAAATGAATGAAATCCGAGTGTAAATTGAGAGAAAGTAAGTCATATAACAACACGAAAATTCAACTTTGCTCGAACAATTTGCTCATTTTGCTACAATTTAAGGGTAAAACTTGGGGGTCCCGAATATTTTGCCATGCATCACCAGTAACAACAGCTGCTCACACCATCCGAACAGCACAGAAAATACCCTCCATAGAAGGTTGAAAAATTCCTAAGTTGATGACTGCAACTCATTACCTTTGCTTATTTTCTTATGGGATTAAATAGTTATATTTATAACTATAAAGGCGCGATTACACGTAGCAATTGTTTCTGCGAGGAGAAAGCTGCTTGCATGGAGCATTGCGGCGTGTAACTACAGCGCAATTCAGTAGCGGTTGCGAGACAAGATACAGCAATGGTTGGCGTCTTCGTTGCACCGTGAAAACCACTCATGTAACTTTGTCGTAACACTGCTGTTGCAAGAGCAATGCAGCAAAAAATGTCCAATTATTGCGCCTTTAGGTCACAGTTAAATTAGTCATACTCAATGTGATCATTTCTTGACTAATATTCGTTGGCGTTTGGGTATTTACATTCAAGACACCTTGGCGCGGTTTTGAAAACAAGTCTGGAATTAAAATAAGTTTCTTCATACAGTCTCTATATTTACTGCTGAATGTCAAACAAATTACTGGGTTTGTGGCAAAGCTCATGAAAGAAAGAAATATTATCGTTTCACTGATAACATCAAAGAAAGGTCCAATACTTTTTGGTAGTTTTCCTTTCCAGACAAAAGTCATTAAAGCTCCAAGAGTGTGATGAGGAAGCCAACAGACAAAAAAAGTCAGAACTATTGCAGCTGACATCTTTATGATGTTGATATTCTGTTTTCGTCTTCTTGCTAGGTGTTCAATTGATTGTTGTCCTGGAATAGCTTGAGACTTGATTTTGCAGACAATAATTAAATACAGGGCAGTAACGGCAACCGTCGGTACGATGAACGTTAGAGTTATGAATGCTCCAAAATATGCTTCGCGTGCTATAAGAAAATTCATTGGCCATTCTTTCAAGCAAAGGTGAATTTCTTGAAATGATTTGAGTTCATATAATACGAAGTTTAAAGAAAACATAGCTGAACCAGCAAACCATGTGAGAGGTATCATAAACTTCATGTTGAGAATACGAGGTTTGGATCTCATTGGGTAAAACACCGCAAAGAAGCGATCAAATGCAATAGCTACCATACTTTCTATTGAAATAGTGATTGACACATCGCGAATGAAAGGACATAGTTTGCATAAGATTTTCCCCAGGATGTCAGGATCATCAAATTCGTATGACAGAGTTGAAAGTACTGAAAGTTTTCGTGGTATCGTGACTAGTGATCCTGCTAAATCAGATATCGCCATGCTGACTATGAGGAAGTTCATGCTGGTCTGCATCTGTCGATTTTTGCAAACAATAGCAACAACAGAAGAATTGCCAAAAACGGCTAGCAATAAGAGTACGCAATAACAAGCTATAAGTGATATTCTTGAATCCTCAGACATTGATATGATCCATGGTGGATTTTGAAGTGCCCTTGAGGGTGTATTGTTGTTTAGAGTTTCGTTGGTGGCTTGACTAACTAGTATGGACATGATGGACCAGCTTGCACGTTTTGTAGTTTCTTCGAAAAGTACTATCTTTCCGATAACTTTTTGAAAAGTGGTGCTTTAGGTCTTGATAAGCTATGACGGTAAGGTATGAAATATGGAGTGCACCGTCTGACCTCTCTAGTGTGGTGAGTGAAAGGGCCGTTTGAGCACTCTTCTGAGATGCAGCAAGATATATAAATACTTCTGGAGTCAGTTGTATGCAATGTAAATAAAGAAACTTGATTACTTTATTCACTGAGAAACAAATATTGTACAAATTGTTATTCGTTATTATCACTGGTTGACTTGATAGACTTTAGAAATTTCTTTGAAATGTCGAAACCGGTAATTGAACATTTCATTTCAGTCGGAAAGAAACCAGCTTTGTTTGCTTTGGAATAGTCATTATCGAGAACTGTTCAATACATATTAGCTTGCTTGTCAATTTTTATCCCTTAATGGCCGTTAAAAAAAGATTAGCTAGGGGGGTTAGTCACAAAACAAAAAAACGAGAATAAGTTGTGTGAAGACGTTTTATATTATCCAAAACCGAAAAAACATGCAAACAAACAAATAACTGGGGCAGATATTTTAAACGAGAGTTAAATGAATTTTCTCATGTCAGCGAGGTTAATAGAGGACAAATCTCTATTAACTTTGTCTAAATAACGTCTTGCTGCAATGCAACAACCGACTGCAGTGATCGATGGCAATCTTAGAGCGTTTCTTACTCCTATAACCAAAAGCAATTTGCCTCAACGTAACCTCAATTTACGCAACGCGAGAGAGATGTCATTCTGGTAGCAAAGCTAAGTTGGCAGACCAGAAACAAAATTAATTTACAGAACATTAATTGGCTACCTGAGAAAAAAGTCAGTTTTGATGCTATTGAATGACAGGATGATATTACTGTACTTTCAAGGCGTTTTATCTTTACTCGTTGTATCTAAAACACACAAAGCTAGTTAGAGTTTATTTTCATTACGTTTGTTATTTAACTTTTTTTCTTTGAGAAGATAAGAGAAAACTAGAACTGACATCTTTTCGGTTGATTATAGTGATCCCAAAAGAAGCAAAGATTAATTGGCTTACATCAGATGCAAGAAAATCTAACAGCGAACATGTTAGAAAGACGACATACAATTTACTGACTTATTCGAATGTCATTGCAGAAAATAATTCATTGAATCATAATATTATATTACAGGTGCTAATTGGGAGTCATGTAACTGACATATCTAACGTACTTGTAATTACTTCTTTCACAAATGAAATCTACGTTACTCGGCTTCATATCCGGAAATTGATGATATCTATCAAACGGATTCTGTGTGCACACGAGCGCCTGCATTGCTTTCTTAGAGTAAGTTTTGGCTATCGAGGACAGGATGCATGATATTTGCTACTCTTGTTTTGAACTTGAGAAGCTTGTCATCCCATATCTTCTGCTTCGCCTTTCGTTGAAAAAGAGTCTGAAAATTAAATGATGAAAAAGAATAAACTGATGTTTACTTGCTGAATAATGAAATGTTGAAGACGAATTAAGACAAAGCAGATGGCATTCATAAATTACATATACAGTTCAAAATCAATATTCTATTAACATTTTATCTTTCTATTTATATGCCGCCAGTTATCTTTCTTCCTCTCCCCTAATGCGGTTTAGCCGTTCTTCCCTTTGCAATCAAATTAAAAAAACTTCATAATATCAATTAAGTTAACGTAATATCTGCGGTTGCTTGCTCATTGTCCCAATCTTCAATCTTTCAAATTTTCACTTAAGGAATATGACTTTTAGCAATTTATCCATATATATGCATTAAAAAAAAATTTTCTGAATTGTTTAATATATGAATTGCCCCTAGGTTATATATATTTATATATATATATATATATATTGATCAAAATATCCCAGTTAACTTATCATCAAAATTTGAGCCGAAATGCACATAGTTAACTTTCGCAAGGGAAAGGAAGCTCGTGGGCGATGCTTACGGTTAGTCCATAAATGAAAGGGTTGATATTGAATTCACTAAATCGTGCACTCACCACTCAAAATGATAACGATTCTCCAAAGTCGTAAAGAAGCAACTATATGGATGTACTTGGAGTACGTACCGTTAATATTCCTAATAATTAAAAACGCAACAAGAAAGCATTTTTCAAATGATTGATTGAGCGATATAACAGCACTTTCAATCACTAGTAACACTTTGTTTTATTTTCCAGCGTTGAGGTTCATTCGGCTGGAATCAAGAAAGTGCGTAAATAGAACAAACTATCTATTATACACTTTGAGTTCTGAACTGAGTTCTGTATTCAAAACTGGGTAACACACAACAGGCAGAACGAAGCCTGGGAGTGGATGAACAAACAATGAATGGTGAGATGAAACAAAGCACGCAGCTCACATGTAGAATAATACACATTGTTCACCATAATCCATGTTTTCTTTGTTTTTGTTATTTTAACCAATCCCAAGCTTTGATCTACCAGTGGACACCGACCCTCAAACTTGAGATGCTATAAAAACCCCGTTACTTTTAATTGTCTTAGAATATATTCTTTATATTAGGTAGTACCTGAAAGCTTTTGTTGCAACCAGTTCAGCAATAAAGTAGAAGGTTACCAGGATACAATCAAATATCTGGTGGTTCAATAATGATAATTATAGATTAACTGCTATAAACTCGCGTTCTGCTTGGTTGGGATTATGTGAGCGCATAGCACGCTCGTGTACTTTCGTTTTTTGCATTTGTGTCTGAACTACTAAATTAAATAAAATAAACTTGCTTGTTTGCTGTGCCGTATACAGTTATAAGGCACTTCAGTGGGGTTGGCAGAACCTAGAAACTTCGAGGAGTATCTAGAAGTATTTATCTACACGTCATGCTTATGATAATTCGCTCACGTACCGCAAATCCCCGGGCCATTTTTGCAAGCAGCACGCACACGCGTTTTGAATTTATTTTTTAACAATAATGATAATATATATAGTGAGTTGTTACCATGGTTTCGTAATTATTGTTATCACCATTACCATTATTATTATCATTGTTTCCTCACTCCAAGATAACGTTTTAAATAACTTACCTCAAGACTATCTGAGAAAATGGCCTTTCCCACGCAAACGATCTTTAATAGAATCTACAAATAATAGACGACACAACTGAGACCACAAAAACACTTTTTGCTCATGAAAACTGTATAGCAATTTAATGTCAATCTCCCTCAGTTTGTGTTGTGACTGCAGACAACGTTTTTATTTTATTTTTTTTCGTGTTCTCTTACAATGAACAATATATAAGACACAGAATTAACGCTAAAGAGTTC
Source organism: Actinia equina (assembly GCA_011057435.1). Lineage (NCBI taxonomy): Eukaryota > Metazoa > Cnidaria > Anthozoa > Actiniaria > Actiniidae > Actinia > Actinia equina. Next base: position 325,302 of record WHPX01001272.1, read on the forward strand.
ACACAGGCAATATTTTAAGCCCTAGGAGGACCGTTGTCATTCCTATAACTTGAACAAAGAGAGTACCCTCCCCCCCTCTCCTTTCGGAAAAACGCATACTTTACCTCAAGTAAAAAACAACTCATGATAGATAGACAAATGATCTGGAATGTTTGAAACGCAGCAATGTTGTTTTCTTCTGTTTAAATATAAAAGACGGCATCTCACTACACTGACAAAAGTTTAAAAAAACGTACTTTACAAACATCACTCCCATACGGGGAACTACCACTACATTATATACTTAGAACATACAATACTCAACTCACATGTTGATTTTTACGGGGGGAGGAAAACCGGAGAAAAAATCCTCTTGGGAAGATAGAGGATGACACATCCGTCAAACTCAGCCTACATCTATTCCTACGGTCTGAGCCGGGGCACAAACACGGACCAAAGGAGGCAAGCGCTAAACCATAAATCCCCGCATTACACTACACTACTTTCCAACAAGTAGAAAACTTGCAAATAAGTTATCTTACCGTCTATAAAATCAAAATCCCTTAAGATGATCAATGACACCAACGTTACGTCGATGACAGTCAGCATAAGCACTATAAAATGAGCACGACGATGAAGCAAGCACTTGGCAAATTTTTCCCGCCATCGAATACTAGATATAAAAGCTACGACTGTCTGCAGGTAGATGAAAAGGAGTCAATCAGTTATAACCAAAGAAGAAAAATAGTTAGCTGCTTAATAATATATTTTCAAAAAAAGAAGAAAAAGAGGAAATATGCATAATTGTGACAAAATCACAGTGCACCAGGAAAAGACGAATGAAATTTCGTTCAATTGATTTTGAATTGACTTACTCTTGCTTTAGCGAAGACCTTCGTTTTGAAAAGTGTACATATCCTCAGCAAAAACTAATCATAAATAAAATAACAAAAACGTTCATTGATTATCATAATAACAAGGATAGATAAAAGTTATTATAGTAATAGATCTGATATATATAGTAACAAAAAACGTTGTCGGTCGGAGATCTGAAATTGCTCGTTTGCTGCTCGTTTGACATGAAATGCTTCCAATAATTTCTCACCCATGTTAAAGTTGTACACCTTTTGTTCTTTTACATTATTAAAATAAGTAATATAGGTCAAGGTTAAACTACTGAGAATCACAAATCTATTATATCAACACAAACAAAGATTGCAGTTTTAGATTATCAAGTTCCAAGGATCCGGCATCAACTGCCAGTTTACAATTTAAGGATGACACAGTTTCTGGGGACCCCAAAACCAAAAAAAAATCAGCAATCCCAGTCTGGGCACCCTATCTTTAGAAGTAGGGCCTAATCATAGCTTAATAAACTTACCTCAAACATATATATAAAAGAATACGAGAAATTATAATATTCTGTGTACTTCTCCATGGCGGATGCTTTCTCCTTTTCTTTTGCTGTTTATAAAAAATGGCAAAGAAAAGCTGCTCTTTTACCGAGAAAGATAAATACATTGACTAAAACTTTCCAAATATAATTGCATATATACTCACGTTTATTATATACAAAAAGCTATGGAGTATGCATCTTTAAAATCGCATTTAATATTGTTTTCCCAAAATGTTTTATAGCGCAACGCGTTCCCGCCGAACGAGCTTTTGCTGCCATATATTATTTGGTAAAAACCATCCAGCTTCGCATCGAAATGTGCCGGTTAAACGTACAAAAGATCTTGGTAAACGTGCCTGTACATCGTGCGATGAGGGCGGCAGTGACCTTGCAATGGTAGAGACATGCGATGATTATCAGAGGTTTAAGAAGAGGTCTCTATATCATTGCAGGGTCACCGCCGTTATCGCTTGGATGCACAAGCACAGTTACCTTATAAGATGACGCAGGGGAGTGTGAAGGGGCACTAATTGGACTAAGCGTGAAAGACTTCTTTTAAATACAAACCTTGTTTATCATTTTGTAGAGTCTGTTCTTGTATTTTATGTGCTGCTTGTTGCTGTGATACTGCATCGTCAATCTTTTGGTCAATTTTTGTCCAGAAGGACTCGACCAGTTGGTCGACATAATTGGTCGAGAACAACTGCCCGTCAGGGGAGGAGCTTAGTCGAATTGTCGTATGTAGTAGCAGTTTCGTTATTTCTAGAGTCTCTTGAAACTCTTGGTATTCTAAAAAAAAAATAGATAATTATGCACCACATCATATGCTACTAACACTCGTATTTTTTAGGAATGTTTATTGCAGTTTTTGATCTTTGAAGACCAATAAGAGGGTGTACAATTTGATTGTCCGCAATTGAGTGTCTGGCAAATACACTGAATACCGTTGATACAAGCAATAAATATGGAACAACATCAAAGGCTATAGTTAACCTTTCTATTCCACAACCTGAGTTATAATTTTACTTACGATAATTTTAACAAGCTCAATTGTCATTCTGCCTCGTACATAAACTACGAAATATCTCATTCGCAAAGCTTCATAATAATTTTAACCTAATTAAGTCACCTTGCATTTGTTTGATTTCCTTCATCATAATTTGGTTCATCAAGTACGTCTCTCGGGTCTTCAGCGATATCGATTACACTGGGCGTAGAATACGAAATTTTAAATACAATTTTACGCTCCATGACTTTCAACACATAAAAAACAAACACGTTATAAAGCATTACCTTTCGTTATACGGTTCTTTGCTAGACATAAGGAGAAGGTACGGTCACTGATAATATGACTTTCATTGCTGTGAAAAGCCAATAAGTGTCACGGGTTTACCAGAGCATTTAGTGCTAAAGATATGCTGTAAGGGTTAAGATCTTTCAGCAGCCATGTTGTATGATCAAAGATTTGTGTTTTGCTTACAAACTCGTTGATGGTACCAGTTGATGTTTTGTAAAACAACAACGACTTAGGAGGTTATTTATAAATACTATACCAGTAAGTCACGTGATGTGAGGTGTTTTCTTTGTCGTTGCACTGGCAAGAAGATTTAATTTTCATGAAGTTAAAAAGGCAAACAACAATAAATAAATAATAATTGTTTTATTTTACACAGATGAAGCAGGATAACTGTTGTAGCACGAAGGCATCGCGGTTTAATAATCGTTTCCCAGACTGTACCCACACAGCATTCCCTTCTTCCATCGGCCATGAGGTTGATTTGAAGTGGGAATTAATGAAGTCCATCTTAAGCATTGTTTTCAGGGTTATTATTTTGTTAATTTTATGAAAATGTTGGTGGTGCAAGATGCAGTGGAAAAAAATATTGGACGTTTAAGGAACTGAACAATCTTGGTTAATGGAGGTTACTGAATTAGTAAATAGATAAACTTCCCGATATATATTTTTACTCGTGGTTCAGTTTATTCCACGCAGAATGACATTAGCGCTAGCATTGGGTACAATCTTGTTGCACTTTCAGTGTATTTTTCATTTTCATTTTTGAGCTTTTTCGCATCGATATTTGCTCTGAATAAAATTTGCTCAGTTTTTGTATAGAGATTGCTGCACAAGAGAATATAAGTTTATTATTACACTAAAATTAATGAAAATTTAGTTCTCGATCTATTCCCTAATAGTCCCCTCCACAGTTCCCTGCGCCATCTTGAAATGTAGCCGTGCCTTAGCATCGAAGCGATACGAGCGTTGAGCTTGCAATTATAGAGACATATAAATATAAGTGTCCAAGGTGTGTCCAAGGGTCTCTATGATCAAAAACGGTCTTTCCTTTCAAGGTAGCGCAGGGAACTGTAATGAATACCCTAAAATAACTAAATACCCTTTGCATTTAATAGTATTACTTAATAGTATCAGCAATATGAGTAACTATAAACCAATAATGCTATGCTAGCGCTATTTTAAGTTATGTTTGTCTATTTGATATCTATTTGTTAATTAGACATTTGGTTTAATCTTAATTTCAAATCGCTTTAAAGAATACCTTGCTCCGTGCCATTGCTCCCAGTAAATCCCTTCATATTCAGGGCACGCATTTTTACAGTCCTGGTAATAGTAAGCATTGGGATTACAGTTCAGACAATTGTTGTACCACCATGCTCCTTTGAACGCTACTGCACAAGACTTTGAGTTGTCTTGATCGTTATCACGATCTTTGGTGGAAAATGTCATGTTGTCATGAACAAATAACGCATTACCAGCATCACCTGTCAAGATGAATGTTAACATTTTATCTTGAGTCACATTCTAAGTAATATGATACACTCACTTGAAGATTCGTTGTCGGGTTCAGAAACATAGAACATAAAAGCTGAGACCGCATTAGCACATGGTAAATGATATAATTATATTATAATTTATTCATTTGCGCCATCCATGCAGTCGGTTGAGAATGTCAAAACGCGTATTAAAAACAGTAGATAAGGCCACGGGTCGCCGGTCACAGCATGCATCTAATTAACGTACTTCCCATGTTCCATTTCGATCTCGGCTTTCATATGTTCTATGTTTCTGAACCCGACAACGATTCTTCAAGTGAATGTATATAGAAATTATGTATATACAATATAAACGGGAGATCTGTATGAGGATTTAAAACAGCGAGCGGCAAGCGATATATTTTTTAATGCAACAGAGCATGCACATTAACATGTTTGTTGACATAAAGGTCTAGCAGTAGCGCAGCTTTTAGAAGAAAATATGTTCGAAAACTATCCTTGTGACAAAATAACAAAATTGATCTACTACTACTGATGTATCATTTCTTTCTTTTTATTTTTATGAAATTCTGAAAAATAGTAATTATATTTGGATGATTTTTCTTCCTCTATGCTAGCGGTAGCCATTGGCAAATATTTTCCAGTGTATTTGGCATATGAAGTGCATCTACTTGTCAAACAACTTACCTGTGTACCGTCCCACAGTAAGACGGTAAATAACACTTTCATCAGCCACCTTAAACAATCCATAATCAGCATATCGCGTGTTTCCCTCGAAGTCCTCCATGTCAACTCGCAGGCGGTAACTCCCCTGTGATGTCATCCTGTGGATATTATCCAGTCCCAACCAGTACTCTCCAAGTTTGTTCCCAAACCCCCTTTTATAGTCAGCCCAGTCACGGTAAAAGTCGACCGAGCCGTCTATTCGTTTCTGAATAACAGTCCATCCTCCTCCACTGGTTACCATGTCACAGTAGACTTGGACTGGATGAAACTGACTTGAAGAGATGCTGTAGACACCGCTGACTTTTCCTCCGTCCTTGTAGATTTCATGACAGTTTTTATACATTGGCGACTGCAAAATTTAAGATGTCACTGTATTAGTTATATTCGAAAATATTTTATCGATATGTAGTGTAAATATATATATATATACATCACTGGTATACTTTTCAGACAACTTTGGTAGTAAACTTCTAGAAAAAAGTCAATTAATAGAAACATGGATATATCCAAATGAAATACTGACAAACAAACGAAAGAGGCATTCATTCTGAGAAATCAATTTTTTACCGTCAGACAATAACGTTTTACGCAAGAAAGAACGTGAGAGACACTACAAAAAAAAGAAAAGAAAAGAAAAGAAGGGAAAAAAATAGACAAGGAAAAACAAAGAAAACAATAAGATACAACAAAGAACACTCAGAAAAAGCTGACGAAATGTGGGTTTGATAGGAAGAGAATACTGTTATTTGTCCTTGGGTGATGAACGAAAAGTAAATACAACGTTCTCTCGTAAAATAAATAAAGATCCATGTCGAATACAAACATTCTTTGAAAACATGACTTGTTTCTTTTAGTGAAGATGAATGACAATTCGTTTGCTCACTGTACTTTATAATTTCCCTCGGGATTTCCCTCGAGTGTTTTTCATGAGCTGAGCTCACACTCCTTAATGGAGTTGGCAAAATTATTATTTAAAATATATATTCATCTTTCTAAGAAAATAAAACAAAAAGAAAAATAAACCCAAAACGAACAAGAACTATACTGAAAATGAAAACAACTGCAAACGCCTAAAACTCAAATCGTTTCTATTCTCCATATAAATTTTTGTAGTAACCTAAAGTAACCTGAATCCTTAATAATATAGGACGTGATAGGAATAGAAGCATTACCTGCAAAGAGATGAAGTTAAAAGTGTCGTCGCCTCTCAATGCTTTATCAAGTTCACTTGGAGATATTTTTCCAGTTATCAATTCACAAGCATGAGATCCCTTTGTTCTCGTTTTCTCTTGAAAATTCACTGAGATACACGGATCTTTCATACAGTTTCGAAGGCAAGTAAAGGTGTCTTTGACTTGAATAGTTTTACTCGGCTTCCAATCAAGCCTATAACCCTTTTTGACAGAAAAATATCGATTTCCAAAATCTTTAGTTATCAGCTGAGGAAAATTTGAATACCCTTTTCCATCAAGCTGCATCGACATTCGAAAACAAAGCAGAAAAATTAAAACAATGGCAGAAAACAGCCCCTTTTCTATCGCCATTGAAATGATTCTACTTATTGTTGGGTTCTGAAGACTACCGAGGCGGCAAAATTTGTAAACCTCACTGTGTGTGTATTTGTTTTTTGGTTGGAGTTTTTTCAGCTGTCGTTCAGCCAACTAACGCATTTTTATTTGAGTTAACTGTCAGTTTCAGCTAATTGGCGGGAAGACACGAACATTGTGTTAAATGCATGATTAATATGTTAGAAGCAGCTATTAGTATAGCTATGTGAGTGCCGAATCGAGCGCGTTCGAACATCTTAATAATTGCATAAGCCTACAATTTCAATCATTTTACCTCTGATTGAAATAATCAAACTTCTAAAGTTGCTGAAGCTTCACTTCATCGATTCCCGCCTATACATTTTTGAAAATGTCCCTTTTTATCAATAAAATTAACAAAAACATTTCGATTCACATACATTCTTTTGTGAAATTTTACGATCGGTAACACATAAATATTGAGATGTGCCAGGCGTTCCGCGCGGGTGATGTCCGAAATTTCTGCATGGCGATACCCTTACACAGCTAATCGCTCCTTTGTGTGTGTCGTTTTCTGATTTTGGTAATCTCTGGCCTTAAAGCGACGACTCCAGTCGAAATTTCAGGACACATGACCTGACCCCCTCAAATCAAACATTTTTGTCATTTTTCAAAAACACAGAGGGTGAAATCACGTGACCTCGGAGCTAGTGTCTGTCTGCCTGCTGGGAAAAGAAAATTGCTTGGAGTTAGCGGGAGTTCGCCGATCGAGTTATTGAATATTTAGCCCCCCATCACCATACCTATAGCTTCTATGCTTCTCATATCAGCGCGTTAGAAATTTATAAACTTATAAATCAATATTTATAATTCAATATTTGACGGCAGCATGATCTGTAGTCATTGGGAAGACTATTACTTGCGGCTAAGGCGTTCAATATTTTCAAATAATTTCTCTTTCGTTTGGGAATAACGAAAAAGGAATAGACCTAATCGTGTTACCACCAAATTCAAACCCTCTGGGAATAAAAGCGTTTGTCTCTACGAATTCAACTGCGAAACCAAAATATAACCAACAATAAAAACTTATTCCCAGAAGGTTTGAATTGGGTGCAAACGTTTATAGCAACACTTTAGCCGATTAGGTCTATCAAAACAGTATTTTCAAGGTGGTTTGAAGTTATTGCTCAGAATGTTAATTTGCCCGAAGCCACAATATGGAACTAAATTATAAATATTGACAACTTTTTAGATCAATTGGAATGAATGTCAGAGGCAGTAAAAGGCAATGATTGGCTTCCTCATGCGATCTCATGTTTACTGAGAGCAATTTGCTGGATTTGCGGCTTATTTTAGGGACTATAATCATTTTGTGATATTACATTTGCCATTGTAAAATATTCCAATTTTTTCCTGCTTTATCTTTTATCTTATTTGCCTTTTCAAATGTTTTTACACGTTGAAATTCATCACAATCTTCTGTTTGCAGTCGCACTATATCAGATTGCCTCCATCTTTATTAACCCAGCGTATACCAAAATCAATTCATTACATTGCTGTCACCTCATAAACAGTTTTTTATGCTTCGAGATTTTTTTATAGTAGTAAAACTCGGCACTGGCTAAGTTATCCTGAAGTCCGGCCCATTTAGTCTTCCTCGCATCCGTTTTTAGTGTCGGTCGTCACGCAACGCTCCCTCCTTACTTCCGTTGCGTGACGACCGACACTAAAAATCGGATGCAAGGGAGACTACGGTCCATAAAGAGGTCCTTCAAGAAGCATGACCACCAGGTAGTGACTCTTCATATCCTTGAAGTGAAAAAAATTAAAGCCTTTATATTCCAGAAAGTTCGTTAACTCAAACAAGAAAAATTACCCATTAATAAAATATTAATAAAGTTCTGGCGTCTGTGCATGTGGAAGTGGAAGTGTCTTTCTCGAAGCTGAAATACATGATTGAAATTGTAATAGATTGAGCATGAACGTATGAGTTGTCTTGATCAGCGTTGAGATACGCCTTGTTGTTTTATTATCAGTGAAATAAAGAAGTTAGATTGAGTTCTCCACAGAAATGAATAATTCAGTTGTGTCAATATCAGAATAGCTACTTTGAGATCCAATGTGACTTCATATTCAACGTTCTTCAGTTCCAATATTAGTTTAGAAGCTGATGTTTACTCCTCCAATTACAGTGGATGGCATCGAACTCAAACTGTAGTAAACCCTTATAATTATAAATTATTTTGTGTATTTAAAAAAGCAATAAAAAAGTTTAATATATAAAGGACACGGTAAAACAATAGTCCAAACAATGGACCCGATTTTGTAGGCAGACACATAAGGCACTGTGCAATAATTATCTGAACGGGGATGGGGGGTTGCAGGGGGTGCTTGGCAGGTTTATTTTAACCTCTCTCTATCCTACAAGATAATTATTAATTCATGCTTTGACACCAAAACAGTAAAAAAAATAAAACCAACAAAGAGGGCAAATGCAGAGAACGTCTAGTAATTACAACAAACCACAATAAAAGAAAATCAGCACGGCATTGTTGAAATACCTTTGTTAATTTAATCTGAAAAAGAAAAAAAAGTTAAAGCTTAAACAAAGAATAAGCTTTGCCATGACGTACATACTGTATAGCCAGCTGCAAGGCCCGAAGACTGTTTAGTCATGTCTCAGGTTCTCAAGATTCTAAGTTTCTATTTCTTCCTTCAAATAGTGCTTTACCATTGTTATTGTGATCAACCTGAGCCCTTGAATGAGTTTCCACAACTACTTACTGAAAATACTCACAACAGACAATTCAGTTCGACTGCAAAAAATAGAAAGCTTTCGAAGTCCAAGTATAAAACAGTGAACGTCCACAACAGGATGAGTTGTGTTCATCAGTGTACTCGTATGGCAGACTCTTGTACATCTGTTAACTTTAAGAAACAACCAACAAACGGGCTTCATTCGTGTCAACTGATGACTAGTGATATGTACGACCAACCTGACGCCTTACAACACGATCAGGAGTTTGACCACATCACATTGCAGGTAAATCAAACCACTTGAATGTCGTAGTTATTGTTGTTGTTGTTTTTGTTGCTGTGTTGATGGTGGTGGTGGTGGTGGTGGGGATGGTAGTGGTGTCAAAATGTATTGCAGTAAAAGGCAAAGTCTCATTGTTTGCTCATACGATAAGATGTATACATAATGAAAGGAATTTGGTGTGTTTTATGGCTTATTTTTAAGACCTTGATTATTTTAAGATGTTATTACATTTGCCATTTCAAGATATTCCGATTTTTTTCCTGCTTTATCTTTTATCTTATTTTCGCGTCTTGTGGAAGTTCACCACAATCTCAGTTCTGTTTGCAATTGCACTATATCAAATTGTCTCCCTCTTTATTAACCAAGCGCATACCAAACTTAATTCATTACATTCCTGTCAAACAGCTTTTTGTTTCGGCCCTCAGGCCGAAACAGTCACTACGTTTGGTTTGCCGGCCCATAATAGTCTCCGTGCGTGTCATTTAGCTGTCAGAGTTTTGGACCTAATCCAATCATATGCCGTTTCCATCATAAGCAATGGAAAAATGTAAAACATTTCACCATGCGGAGTATTTCAAAGAGTTGCGGTGAATCTTCTCTGTGTAGACTATATTATACCTTTTCGCATGACGCCATTTTTTGGAAAAAAAAAAATTATTGATTAACCCTACGACAATGCGTATTTTATTCCTAAGTTAGTATCTAGGTCCAAGTCGCCAAGTAAGTTATTGAAAAGTTATCCAAAAGCTTTTGTGATTGTGCGGCAAATCAAGGCAACTTGCCAGTCTCAGCTGCCTGTGAGCATAAGATGAGAAAACTTGTGAGTTTATCTATGTAACTAACAGTTGATGCATATACATTTTGTGAAGCAAGCTTCCGATATGTTGTAGCTTCGTGCGCATCTGAGGACATGTTTTTGGTATCAGCTATTATTTAAACTAGGTCCCACAAACAAACAGTGCGTACTTTACATCTTTAAAGATAGAAGTCTGAAATCATCAGTTTTCATTTATTAATACTCTGATTTAAAGTATTATTTCTTGGATTCGGTAATATTTTTGAAGCACCAAAAGATGTAAATTTTGAGTAGATTGGTGACGGCGCACAGGTCAAAGACAAGCCTTGTATCTTTTCGTTCGAATTGAGACTTTCGCATTGTCTTTAAGCTATGACATAAGAGCTAAATACATTTACCATAAATGTCAAAAAGCAGAATGAAGGTTTAAAAAGTATCCTACACTCAACATAGCGCGTACAGTAATGCTCATGTGCCAAAATATTTTACACCAAGTACTCTGCTCTCTGCGATACTCAGTCATTGTTTATATCTATTGTCGGATCTCTCTTTCGTTCGGCGAGACGTTATATGTACATATATGTTTTTCCCCAAAACACTACGATGTTTCAAAGCAAGAACCACTAAAATCTCATAAAAAACTTAATTACGATGTGTTTCGTCCAAGAGTATTTTAAAACAAATGTTTCCGTCGAAATTTGCGTAACACTTTGCAACGTGAAAGCGCACCGCGAGATCGCTCTTCTGCCAAGACCAAAATTCTTTTCAGCAATACCACACAATAAATAGATAACGGGCCGAAACATCATCGCTTTCGAAGCGGTATAGGCTTGTTATCCTTTAGGGCATTTTAATAGTAAAAATGTCCGGTCTATAAAGAATTCCTTCATGAAGTTTGACCGCCAGGCATGTTGACACATCATTTTCTTCAAGTGAAAGAAAATGGCCTTTATATCAGGGGGGAGAGGATAAGTGTTTGGGAGGTGGGGGAGTGGTTGTTTTCACGGCTTGGTGTAAGTCATGCAATTTGCATGATTGATTTGCTATTTTGCATAATTCGTGAATTTAGTTCTCAATAGCAGCAAACGTCGTGCTAGCCTTGAGCCTATTTCAACTGTAATAAGTTCGACTAAAGAGACAGGGGTTACGGTTTAAATGTCTTATCCGAGAAGACTCGAAGGTCTAACCTATAAACCATTTGCAGATATTATTACAAAGGCAGCAGGCACCTTCTCCTAAGTTATTTTAAGACCTTGAGTGTTGCTCCGGCCGAGGCTTGAACCAAGACCTCCCGCACAACAGACCGACGTTCTTGCCAACTGAGCTAGCCGGGTGCACAGCTAAATCCCATTTTCGATCTTGTAGACAATGTTTCAGGCAATCTCCGAGCCACAAGACGGAAGCAAAACTAAAACTCTCGAAACACAGGAGATAGTCAACATCTGAGAATCGAACCTAGACTAGTGCACTAAGAACGTAAGCCAGTTACTCTAGGGAATCAAATAAACCAAACTCTAGCTTAATTAACATAATCCTTTTTTCAACAGCTGCCGCTTTTTTCAAGCTGTCATGAAATTCAACAAAAGAAGGGAACAGTTAATGGCGTGTACAGTATCGCTTCTAGTCCTTCTCATCCAATTCAAGTCTACTGTGACATGGTAACCAGTGGGGGAGGATGGACTGTCATCCAAAAACGAATAGACGGCTCGTTCGATTTTTACCGTGACTGGGCTGACTATAAATGGGGGTTTGGGAACAAACTTGGAGAGTACTGGTTGGGCCTAGATAATATCCATAAGATGACGTCACAGAGGAGATACCGTCTGCGAATTGACATGGAGGACTTCGAAGGAAACACTCGATATGCTGATTATGGATTGTTTAAGGTGGCTGATGAGAGTGTTAATTACCGTCTTACTGTGGGACAGTACACAGGTAAGCATCATGTTTTATCGGTCTATTTAATCTATTTTTTTGTCTGTTTTTGTCTGACGGAAAAGTACCACTGAGAAACCCTGCCATTGACCATCCACATTGTCCTGCGTTTTCTAATGGTTTCTTAATGAGTTGATTCTGAGATAGATATGGGGATTATAAAGGGGTTTAAAAGTGGTGTAATTTATCTCGTAAGGGACACTGTGCTCTATTGTGCAGCACCAGCCTGCTGCCCAAATTTCAAAAAGATAAACATAATAAAAAATAATAAAAGCTTATCATAGTGCCGGATTCTGTTTGCCATAGTTTTATTCTTATCGTAAAATTCAGGGAATGCTGGTGATAGCATGGCAGTTCACAACGGAATGGAGTTTTCAACCAGGGATGCTGATCATGACCGTGACAACGCTAAATCCTGTGCCGTGGCGTACACAGGTGCTTGGTGGTATAACAGCTGTCTTTTCACTAACCCGAACGGCCAATACTACTACAATAACCCTAGTCCTTTTTTGAAGGGAATTACATGGCATTATTGGCGTACTGATTACTATTCCATGAAGAGAATGGAAATCAAGATAAGACCTGTAGCCTAATTTGAATAATGTCAATGACAGTTGTGCTTAAATGTTATATTGTAGGTTTAAAACCAATGTTATGCCTAGCTTGCAAAGTTTGTCATGCCAATTAGTTGTATGTAAAAGAAAAAGAAAAGAAATGATCTAATCATACTAAACTTATAACTTGGTGCCTTCTGAGACACCAAATTGGAAAAGTGAATAAACAATTAAATGAATGTATTTGTAATTATTTTGATACTTGAAATAGCGTTTTTTTTGTTTTGCTTTTGTTTTGTTTTGCTTTGTTTTTTTTTTTTGTTTGTTTGTTTGTTTGTTTGTTTATTTTTTTTATTTTTTTTAAATTCTTTTATTTAAAAATATCAAGGTCGGAAGGGATTTGATAAAATTTTTTTTCCGGTCCGGTATCCTAAAATATCGTGCGTTCTGGTTGAGCTGTTTGAATGGGCGGTATTTTGTCAGTACTGATCTGCCCGCGCTCGCGGTCCGGTATCCTTTGCCGCTAAACAGCAAAACAAAACGATTGCAAAATAAGTAAAATGAATACGGGAAAAAGATAAATAAGTTATTTACTGTCCTATAGTTGGTCCGCATAGGGAAAACTGTGTACACGGTCTTGAAAACGTATATTCAAGACCTCGGGCACAGTTTTTCCCTATCCAGACCCCCTATATATAACCTATATATACCTAATTGCCCTTCTCTCCCCTTGTCTGACATTTTTCTTTATTTGATAGAGCACAGCGAGGTCTCCAAGAGGGTCAGTGAAAGATAATCCAAGTTCAACAATTTTCACCTTATTTGACCAAAATAAAAGTGCCAAGAAAATCTAGTTTTGCAGCCAAGGTTAAACCGAGAGAAATAAAATGACCAATACTCCTGTTTACTGCCCATAAATGTCGATGAATTTATCTGTTATTTCCTTATTAATGATGATATGAGTGAAATAAATGTACTCTATATTCTGCTTGCTCTAAAGCAGTGTTGTACTAGTGTAATATACCAAATAGTAAACAAATTAGTAGTGTACAATTTTTGCTGTTGTATCAATAGTTGTATCAATAACGTGTCATGTACTTTCATCAACACCACAAGTAACATCATTAGCGCGGATCAACTTAATTTCAACAACGATATTTGAATATGCGTGTACATGTAAATCAGCTCTTTGGACTGTCTTATTTTTCGTGAATGAAGAGCCTCACCTCATTTTGTTTCTCGAACAATTTGTACATTTCAGTTTTATCTAAATTGGGCTCCCTGTGCGAGCTCCCCTTTTAGGCAGTGCCTAAATTTATATATTATACACATTAGCGTTTACTGGGAAATACGGCAATGGAATATTTTATACGAACTACACCTGGGACCTTAGTGGCATATTTTTGAAGTGAATATATCAATGACGTATTTTACAATCTTTTCCCGCTCCCTGTAATGCACGACCAGGAAGGTTTTCATTATGAATGGGTGTCTATATAAATTTCCTATGATTTAGTCGGTATAATGTCCTCTTTTATTTTTAATATCAGTTATGTATAGCCGTATTCATTAGGGCTCTCGAACAATTAAATCAGTAGGCGTTACACAAAAATTACATTTGTGGTAAAAATATATTCTTAATAATTGTTCTCTCTATACTGTGGACTGGACTTCGGTGGATTGGTTTTAGTTTTCTCTAAGGTGAGCTAAAATAATCGATATCTTGTTGCGCAGAAACAATTTAGTCCTTGTTTTTCACAAACACACACAATGAAAACCTTGTGTTTATTTCAATAATACCGAATCCACAAGCAGCTGCATCCTCAAAAATCGTATTCAGTCATGTCTCAGGTTCTCAAGATTTTAAGTTTCTATTTCTTCCTTCAAATAGTGCTTCACCATTGTTATTGTGATCAACCTGAGCACTTTAATGAGTTTCCACAACTACTTACTGAAAATACTCACAACAGACAATTCAGTTCGACTGCAAAAAATAGAAAGCTTTCGAAGTCCAAGTATAAAACAGTGAACGTCCACAACAGGATGAGTTGTGTTCATCAGTGTACTCGTATGGCAGACTCTTGTACATCTGTTAACTTTAAGAAACAACCAACAAACGGGCTTCATTCGTGTCAATTGATGACTAGTGATATTTACGACCAACCTGACGCCTTACAACACTGACGATCAGGAGTTTGACCACATCACATTGCAGGTAAATCAAACCACTTGAAGATGTTTAAATTTTCTTGTAGTTCTTGTTATTTTTGTTTTGTTTTTGTAGTTCGTTGTTCTTGTTGCTGTGTCGATGATGATCGCGGTCTAAAATAGCCGGTCGCGGTCTAAAGTTGACTAAATGCCCGGCAGTCCAAACTTTCACTAAAATCAATAACTGACTACAGCTTTACTACGCAAAGATGAGAATATGTAGACCGCATAGCACTTATGAAATACATGAAGATATAGAAATAAAGATAAGTTATAATGCTTGGGAACGAGGTTATTCCGGACCCTTGAAATTAAATTCTGAAAAATTAATTTCCGACCTCGCTAGGAATAGAAACCCACGAACTTCGGAATTGTACTACCGATGCTCTACACAGGATGACGTCACAGGAGAGTTACCGCCTGCGAGTTGACATGGAGGACTTCGAAGGAAACACTCGATATGCTGATTATGGATTGTTTAAGGTGGCTGATGAAAGTGTTAATTACCGTCTAACTGTTGGACAGTACACAGGTACAATGTGTATTGTTATATAGCTACGAATTTTTCCGTTATAACGAACACTCTCATATATTGTAAGATGACTACGTGGCACTAGCTAAATCTAAATTATCCCGGTCGGGGAATATTTGAAAATAAACAAGTCACGTGATCAGAATGTGAAAAACGTTGGTGGCATGATATTTCGCACCAATCAAAGCAGATATTTTGCTTGAATTTTCAGTACCAAAACAAACAATAGGGATTTCTCAGTGTTCCTACAGAGAAATTATAGACTTTCATTGAGAAAAAGGATTTGGAAAGTACGAAAAAGGTACTAAAAATGCTGTTGCTACTCGCTTTTTTGGTATAGAAATACAAGGCCGTATGGGAGTTTATTTGTAAACTCATGGTCAGTTTTCATGCATCTAACTCGGCTTCACCTCGTTAAACGTCGAAACTTTGTGGAAACCAAATGTATCTGTTTCCCTCGCTACCAGACATTAAGTTTATATTAAAATAGATGCTATATCGGGTCATATTGATATTTGACAGACATTTTCTTGGCGATATTCATGGAGTTGATGAGCCTTATAATTCATAACTTTTCATTCACCACATTTGATTGACACGCCCAGTGGCGGATCCAGGATTTTTTAAAACGGGTCCAGACCTAGACTACGCATGCGTGCATTTCCGCACACGAAGTCCCTGCAGTTGGTCGGGGAATGGCGATGCCTCGATCTGTTTGGAATACTTGAGCTTCGCAAATTACCACTACGACGCCAAAAACAAGCTATAACAACAGGACACAACCCAAAACTTCTGTAATCTTCTTAATTAAAATCTACAGAAGATATTTTTTATCCAAAAATTCAAACCTTACAAAACAAAAAACAAGAAAAAACGGGTGCAGCGGACCCCTTCGCACTACCCCTAGATCCGCCACTGACGCCATTGTCGTCTTTTGTTTTCAGGCACAGCAGGTGATTCTTTTTCTCTTCATTCTAATATGCAGTTTTCTACCAAAGACCGTGATAACGATGCTTCTTCTTCGAGAGACTGTGCCAATGAATACCCAAGTGGATGGTGGCACACTAGCTGTGACTTCTGCAACCTCAATGGTTTATACCTCAATGGTGCTGGTAGTGCGTTCGGTAAGGGGATAACATGGTTTCATTGGAAAGGGGTACATACCTATTCTATGAAAAGAATGGAGTTGAAAATAAGACCAAAGGAATAAACTGCTTCTAGATGCTGCCTCAGAAGAAGGAATCGAAGCTATAATAATTCAGGAACCTATATTGCTATAGCTTCTGGAACGTTAATGTTGATTAATTTAGCGAACACGAAAGTTAGGTTTTGTGTCAAATATTTTTCAGTTAATACTCTTAACGGATCACGGGTTAACTTACAAAGTTTGTCTTTCAGTCTAAGCAGCAGTAAGGACCGCTCAATCAGCTAATTTTGAAATCATGATAACGCTTACAACGTTTACAAGTCAGTTCTTTTGCCTATAGCTTTACACGTACCTCTGTTTTTTTTTCCAACAGTATTTTCAGCTCCAAAATAATTGAGAATGAGTAACATAATAGTAAAAAAATGAAACATGTAAATGAATGCAAAGAAAACATCGCTATGGGAAAAATTTAGCCCAACAACAGAAAACGTTTCTTATGTAGTCAAAGAAAGATCTAGAAGTATTCACGTAATTCAAGAATTAAGGGCTGCGTTTTTTAGCGAACAATGGCATATTTTTACTTTCTATGAAAAGCAGTTCCGTTCAACTACAAACCAAAAACGTTCCCTCAAAAGTTCTAATATTTCTCTATAGATAATGTAATTTAGTGCTGAATAAATAATAAAATATACACCAAATATTCCCCCTTTATTTAGCTTTATAGATCTTATCAAAAATTTGTTCATTTAGCTATAGTTAATGGAGGCCATGCTGCTCCGTTAACTATGATTTTACCAACTGTCGTACACCGTATGTTTTTTAAGTTCAAGAAAAGCATTTTCGCACGCCTCCTATCATAGTCTCCCTCGCATCCGTTTTTAGTGTCGGTCGTCACGCAACTCTCCCTCCCCACAAATGGCTGCTCGTGTCTTCAAAGTTCAGTATTCCTGATTTAAATGCTCATCAAAACTATAGTCGAAGAGAAAAAAAATTGTGTTGTCAATCTTCCAACAGGGTACGGCTAGTCTCTAATTTACCAAGCTCTGCCTCTCGTATTTGACTACAGCTTGTAGTATTTCATGTGTATTTTGATAAACGATTTAGGTAGCATCGCGCTGGAACCGTAAACATTTCGATGCCTTTGGTCGAGAAACTGAAACTCAATTGCCAAACGTTTTGTAATAGTGACTCCCTTGTTCTTGTAGATCTTATTCAGTTCGGTCCTGATCGCTTCCAAATTATCAATTGCGCGTTTGAACTTCGTAAGTCGCCAGTAGGATGCTGTCTTGCAAAGGAACAACTCGCTCGTCGCTGAATAACATTTGACGTTCACATTCAGACTAATAATGGACGGAAAATCAAAAGAACTCGTTTTCCAAAAATATTTTTTACCACACTCTATCATGCTTATGATTAAATGGGAAATATATATATAAATGTATTTATGTATTGCTAGGAAATGTATTCCCATCAAGGGGTACTCAGCGCAGGGTCGCACTAGTTTTATGAAGAGACATAATACACACGATGTTGGATAAACTTGGCCACTGTTGTGACGGATTTATTAGTAACAACATTACGAGTCACGCCACGCTTGACAACGTATCAAGAGCGTGGCGTGACATGAAATAAGTAACTAAATGTCTCTTCGGAAAGGGTGGGAAAGAAATAATCGCCTTTCCGAGAGAGACAGAACACTGGCCGGTGAGCGGGGAGGTGGTGGAAATTTTGAAGAGAAACTTCCTTGTCGCACGATGGTGTACCGAGCAGGAGGAAGGGGCAGTTATTTGTGCAACCACTTATATATCACTATTTATCACGTGATCAGCTGGGTCCCAGTTCGAACGGCCAGTGCTTATCTACACCAATACTCAATATCGTGATGTAAGAATATCATTATACTTGTGGCATAATGCTTTCAAATTTTTCCTTCTTTTCAACCACTTTCGAGCAATAGTTTGAATGAGAGCAGCCCACAGGGGGGTTTTCTGCGCGACCATGCGCGTCGACGCTGACCGTGAACTCGCCTCAGGGAAAGACCCTGCGTGGCTGCAAAATTCGAATTCGAACATGTATCGCGCTATCGTTTCGTTCGTCTTTCTAACACTTTTATGGTGTCACTCAGAATGTGGAAATACAAAAATAAAATGTGTAATATGCGGAAAAGTCATTTTTGTAAATCGATTGAAACGGAGTAGGCCATCGATCCGTTGATGCAGGTGTCGGTGCGTATATCCGACATAACTCGCTTCGCACAAGTCATTAGAATAGAGTAAGCTCATTAAATTAATTACTTTGTTTTTATTTTAAGCTTCACGATTTCAATTCAACACCCAAAAGTCGTTCTTCAAAATATAATATTTACTTTATTTTTTGTGTGTGCTGACTTATACATTTCGGGCTTCGTATGCAACTTGCATTAAAACCTTCACCTTTCTTGAAACACCTACGTTTAAAAACCTTAATTTTTGTTTCTTCACAGTATATATCTTCCAGACTTTAATATAAACTCTTGAACACTACAACAATAAGTCTATAGATCTGTATTTCTCAGTTGCCATCGTTTTCCGCTTTGTTTATCTTGGTGGGAAAAACCGTATCTGCAGCAATCAATTGCACTGCCGAATTTGGATTGCAATCCATGATACTGGTACGCCTACTGTCAACCAGTGACCGGCCATAAAGAATATTGCCTTTAAGTGGTCAGTAGATTAGCACTGAAGATAATCCACACACGAGTTGTAAGCTAACACGCTAAGAAATATCGATCTTTATTTAAAGAGATTCACCCAAAAAGCGATAAAACCAGCGCGTTTTGCAGTGTGCATAATTAATTTCGAATATTCAATACAAATTAATAAACCTGACGCTTCTCCTGTGTATTCCATGGCGAGATTTATATGACAGAATACACCTGATGAAAGCCTGATGAAGACACTACAGTTTGC
Source organism: Actinia equina (assembly GCA_011057435.1). Lineage (NCBI taxonomy): Eukaryota > Metazoa > Cnidaria > Anthozoa > Actiniaria > Actiniidae > Actinia > Actinia equina. Next base: position 344,882 of record WHPX01001272.1, read on the forward strand.
AGTGGAAACGTCGCGTTCCTTCAACAAATGACCATCAATTGTAAGAGAAAGAAATAAGGCCCCGTCCACACGTATCCGGAAATTATTGTATCCGCAAATTAGTTTCTTGTAAAAACGAAGATGTTTGCGTCCACACGCAGCGTATCCGAATCGTTTTCACCATCCACACGTATCCGTTTTCGTAAACTTTGCGGAAAAGGAAACAAAAATTTTCGGGCACGTGTGGACGCAATCCGTATCCGTACAAAAAAAAAATTGTGGATACTAACATTTCCGGATACGTGTGGACGGGGCCTTAACATCAATTATTAAAATTCCACGATGAATAACAATTTTCATTCTAGTGGTTCAGTTTTAAAACTGTGCAGCATCGACGTGCCGTACAGTGACCAAGATCATCGAGACGATGCCTTGATTTGAGGTTCTACAGTGTGCTACATTTCTTATATAGACCAAGCATTTGGTTAAAAAATGGCCAAAAATGACCTATTTTTGCATTCTTCATAAATAATTCAAAAATAATTCCAAAGGTGTAAAAATGGACCGAAATTATAGTGGATAGCAAACATGAGGTTGAAGATTCTCTTAACACTGTTACAACAACAAATGTTAAACATCTTGAATAGTAAATTTAAAAATGATAAACTCAGGACCTCAACTAGCTCCTTGCCCATAATTGCGTATTTACATACTGCGCAATAAAAGTATTAAATATTATTATAAAGCAGCTGAAGTACATAGTCAATTGTGGAAACATGGGATCTTGTGAAGTTTTTTAGACTCTGCCTCATATATTAGCTCGAGCGGGAATTTTTGATAACTATAACAGTGGTTATATTAGTGAGTGGATGTATGTTATGAATAGAGAAAAGAGTAGATAGTTGAATCCAATATATACAAAACAAAAATCAATTTTCTCGAGTAAAATAAGTTCGCCCGTCAACGCTCGCCCCAAACATAACAAATCCTGGAGATTTCCCGTTTCTTGTTGATGGCTTGTCAAAGAAAAGTACTTCGTTTTCTACTCCCATGGTAAAAGCATTCATACAATCCAGGTTAGGGTTAACACTGATTTTAAACGTTAGGGGTCCAGTGGAGTTCATAAAAAACAAATCATAATCGTTTACAGCAAAAGTTAAATGACCGGGTTTTTCCTTGATGTCTATTCTTTTTAGTGTTGGTATCGAGCTGTTGTATTGGCCAAGGAAAGGCTTTGAATCAGGTGGCAGCGTAAAATTCTGCAAATCAAAATACGTTAGTGTCAATTCTAGGGAATGCAAGACGAGCAATCACAAGAAGATGAATTCCTAAAATACACGAACAACAAGTTTGATCAGAACAAAACAAAGATAAAACAAAACAAATATTTAGAAAGTTTATTCTAGATCAAATTGTCTTCCGTGCAATTCGTTGACAGGTCATACTCATCCATGTCCATTCTGGTTGACATTCAAGAAATTCAAGGGTCAAAGATACATGGTGAGTCTTCTCTAATAAGCAAGAAAGCTTTTGTAAAAGAATTTCAAGTCTAAAGTCGTACGGGTGCATTTTGGTCTAGTCGGGGTACAAACATATAAATAACTTTGAACAATTAATGGCAGCTATAGATATATATATCATACACAAGCAAGACCAGAATGCTACATTGCTACATTAATGAACCTATCATTATCGCTAAGTCTTTAAACGAAAACTCCCCAAACAATTAGTTAAGATATTTACCTTAGCAGAAGCACGAACAAATTCTTCTTTGAATACTGAAAGTATCTTTGTAAAATAGTTTGGAATAGAGGACCCCAACTTCTGCTGGCAGTCAGTACAGAACATATTGATTCCTTAAAATAAAAAGTCAAAGTCAAAGTCATTCATCTCAGCAAATTCGAGCTCTTTTAAGCGTCTATTGAAGTAAGGTTGAATGAATGACTTTGAAACAAAATATCGTACTGAGTAGACTTTGTTTACTAATGAGGCCGTAATTACCTCGCTTCCATTCAATTGTCCCTAGTCCCAACCGAGTTTGGCGGCCATTTTTGAAAGTCGTGTATGAGTCGAAACATTACGTTAAAAAAGATAAGAGTGCATTAATTAAGTACTCACCCAGCCTGATTTCCGGAACCATGGCAACATAACTGTTGTAGCCGTATATGTATCCAGCTTTCTCTCTTATGATATATCCATCGTGCTGCTTCATTTCCCACGGGGTTCCGATAATGGTTTTAATATCGGGAAAGATATAGTCTATATGTGAAGGAAACATACCATTAATTTTTCCGACGTTCAAAACTTAATTATATTCCAGAGATGATCTAGGTAGGGACCCCTTATCTCCATCTTTAAACGAAAGTTTACTCTATCAATGCAAAATATCCAAAAGGCTGGACCCGCTGCAGTATTAGTGATGCTTTCATAATTGCTAGTTTAGTTCAAAAGTTTTTTTCAAGAGTTTAACAACCAGTCTCTTTGTGATATCAACCAACATGGCTGTCGTGTCTTTCGCTGTGTCGTCGGCTCTTTGGACTAATTGAAAACCAGCAATTAGTGAAAGTGGGTTATTACATGGATTGGCTATTTTAAAACAAGCTTTTAACGATCAAATTCAGCCGCAAAGCCCTCTTTTTTCGGTTATAAATCAACAAGCATTACTCACCTGGCTTAAAGAATTCCTCTGTCAGTGATGTAGAAAGTAACCTACTATTGGTCTTATTAGTCATGAGTTCTATTAGCAGCTGTGGAGAAAAAAGCCAAACATCGTATAGAGGCTTTGCACCACCATAATGATAATAATGATAATAATGATAATAATAAAAAAGCGAACCAAAACTACGCGGGCAAGGGATTATCAAAGTTGCAGGGAGAACATACAGCGAGAAAACATACAGCGAGAAAACATACAGCGAGAAAAGGAGAAATAGAAGTGCCAAAAACAACCTGCGGTGATGTTTTTATCAAACAAATGAATACGAGTTTTGCTTTTGCATGTTATATACATATGCTATAAATTATTCGTCTAACGAGCTCAGAAACTAATGAAGAATGTTTTGTCACCGTCAACCAACATGGTGGCTCTGACGTAACATGCACACCAAGAAAAATTAGAGTTCCACAATGCGACTTTATAAAGTAAACCAGGTGCAGCTATATAGAAGGATTTTTGAAGGCAAGCAGCTAGCAGTGTTTATAGTCTAGCAGCCGACACACATGGTATTGGGGTCGTCAAGTCCTCAAGCAACGTCCCCCCGTCACCACGCACACACATCTAGAACCTAAATTGTTTGCGTACAATGGTAATAATACCCGCGTGTTCACTCATTGAAACCGATGGTTAAGTGACAGAGCCACTTCCTGAGCTGGGGGACATTTTTCTCGCCACTTTGAGAAAGCAAAAAAAAGAGAGTAATCTTTGTTTGGTTTTAATTTATAGAACCATATAGCCACACAAGTCATTAACCCGGTTAATAACTATATATAGACCGTTTGCATTTAAAATAAGCAGCATTTGATAGAAAACCTTCTCAATTGATAAATAAAATACTTAATTACCTCGAACGTCGGCAATAAGCCTATACATCCCTCGGGCCTGCGGCCATAGGAATGTATATGGCTTATTGCCGACGTTCGAGGTAATTAACTCTTACAAACACTTTACCTTGGACATATCATCGACGTTAGAAAACATACCACCCGTAGGTTGGAGCCATCCCCAGTCATAAATATGGTTAACATACGTACCATCCAAGTATCCAACCGGCATTTTTAATTTTTGGCTGAAAATATATTTAAAAAACGTTATCCATTACAACAGAAAGGGATCTCGTACATTTAAATAATATAGAGGGTTTAGATCGTGTACGCGTCCGAGCTTTCAAGTTCAGTTATGCAATCTGAAAATGGACTGTATTAACAACTATTGTTCACGTCCTACCTATATTAAACCAAGATGTATACCGTGGGTAACATATATCTATCTGATTTTGGGTCTCCAGTAAAATGGAACACGAATGACTTTCGGTCATTTTTATCTTACATATTTCCCCGTCATCCTTTGTTTTAAATTGACCACGGGAAAGAGGACTATGAACTAAAGAGTTATTTTTACAAATTCCTTTAAAATTGTATAACTTCAAATTCGAAGCCAGTATTTTTTTTTTCTGCGATCGCTCACCAAATGGTTTCTTAAAAGATTACAATGGGCCTAAGTTCCAAATAGGCGTAGAATCAAGAAGCATATAAACAGGCATTATACCTGTTAGATGGTGAAAACGTTGTATTCATCATGTTTAGTTTGGAGAAAAGTTCATTCTTCATCCATTGATCGAAGTTTAAACCAGAAGAGGAAAAGGAATGAAATAAAACCCTGCCAAGAAGGCTATAGCCAAGGTTGCTGAAATCAATGTATAAATATTAAGATATTAATAAATCATCAATTGATACTCGGACCTACAACTTATTCCAAGCGGACTAGCTGTTTCTTGGTTCTCCTCTTTACTTTTGAGGAATTTTGTTATGGTTCCTTTTGCATTCTTAAAAGAGAAAAGAGATCCAAAAGTTAGGGATTAGGGCAATTGTTGCTTGAATGGTACGTCGCCGCAGCTATCAGTATGGCCAGTTAACAAAGTCAGCCATAGCTTTCCTGTTGCTGGTATTGCTGCCATGCCTTTGTCTCAATTCTTACTCTATTGAGCAGGGGATGATTGCAAATATCCAATATTGAAAGTGAACCCATCAACACAACAGTATTTCTGGAATATACCTGATCATTAGATTCTAACCTGTACTGCGGTTTTGATCCTGGGCTTCTTAACAAAGTAAGATTCTTGATTCGATTCAGCATTGTGTTGTAGTCATTGGGGCAGAGATTCGTACTTCCTTCCGGTATTGGATAGCACGGTGCTTCACGCATTAAACCAGAACGATGAGCAGCAAGTTCCCTGTCAAGAATTTTGATCATGCAAACAAAACTTTAAGATACTTTAGTACGCAGTTCTGGACTTCCTTCAAAGGCACGATAATAATCAAAAATGATTGCTTGCTCTTTCTAAATATAAAGCTTGTGTGACATTCTACACTATGTGTGTTTGACTAACGAAGAGGTAAGCTCAGAAGGAACATGTATGTTCGTTGATTTCCCCGTCGTGCAAGTCCCTAGACTTGCTTTTTCTAAAGTTGAAAAGTAATTGTGCCTTCCAAATCGAGGACGCGATATGACGAAGCTGTTTCACCCAGGCCTCCCCACTGATTCTGTTATCAGCAATCAACTCCGGAAAGGTGAATTAATTATTTTCAACTTGGTGTACTAAAGGAACAGAAATATCCACTTTGTATACTTACCTGAGAGTTATTTGTAAATTATTAAATGGGTTTTTCACACTAAAACTTGTCTCGTATCTAACAACTTTTTCATCAAGTGATGGCACTCTTGCATCGTTGACTAGCTTGAAAAACATCACTGCCTGGAAGAACAAATTTAACATGAAGATAGATTATTTATGTAAGAAATCCAAAACTCTTCTTTTGTCATATGTTGTCATAGATAATAATAGTAATAATTTTAGTAGAAGTTTAAATAGTAACATCAGTGGCAGTGGCAGTGGCAGTGGCAGTGGCAGTGGCAGTGGCAGTGGCAGTGGCAGTGGCAGTGGCAGTGGCAGTGGCAGTGGCAGTGGCAGTGGCAGTGGCAGTGGCAGTGGCAGTGGCAGTGGCAGTGGCAGTGGATATAAAATAATTAAAAACTAATGAGTGGTTTGTACTTACCGTTAGTATTTTTGAAACACTTGCACAAGGATACATAGTCCTACTGTTCGGTGATTGTAGAGGCTGTTCTGTTTTGTTCAACACTCCCAGCCCCTTTTCCCATATCACTTTATCTCCATACACAACGTTCACACTAACTGCAGACTTTGAACGAAAAAATAAAAACGAAAATCACATATTGTGTTCACTCTAATGAGGAGGTATTTAGCATTTGGCTCAAATGCATGAAACACTTCTTAAGTCTTGGTTAGGGTTGGGTTTGATTGATGGAAGCAAAAATCCAAGCTAGAGCAATCAATCGCACATGCAACTGCAGGCCACTTGACGTTCAATGGGTTAACAGGACCAACTGAGAAAACGCTCCGGCTCATTATTACCCATTATGCTTGATCATCTCGGCTCAAAGAAAATCAAAACTGAGAAAGTCATTATCAACTCACAGCTTGATTTTTATTGACTTTCTCTGCCAAGAATGCACTAAAATTGTCGAATTCTTCCAACACACGTTGTGGAAGAGTTGTAAAGGCAACAGGATTTGGATTGACTTTGCATCCCATAGTTGAAGTAGCAGGAGCAGGCTGAAGGAAAAGAAAAAACAAATTCATAGTTGCATAACAGCTTTCTTCCTGCACTTACACAAGACTTGATACCTTTTATTCTTCAAATTCCGGGGAAAAAACAGTGAGTTTAAAGTGAATTTCAAATCATTCCTCACATTACATTTACACTTTTTGAAATTACAATGCTAAATGTTGTATCAGCCAAATACCAGAAGAAATAAATAAAAAATCGGTCCTCTAACTAATGAACATTTTAAAAGTAATATCAAATACTTACTATAGCTGTTGTTGGCAGCTTATGGTTATTTTCGTTGCAGCAAAGCATTTTCCATATGAATAAACCCGTCATTGTTAATAATAGCAACAGTAATACTATTATAATGATGATCAGGACACAGTATTTATATTTACTCTTCTTTTTCATCATGTTCTCGGTGTCTTTTTGTTTCACAGTAGAAGACGGGCGATAGTTTCTTTGCAAACCAGGTTCTACAATCTTTGTGGGGATAGGGTAACCATCTTCGTGATCTTGGGCATACGTTTTTTCTATCTGGTGATTACGACTCGATGGCTCGTCACAGGCAGGATTATCCAATGAGAATCGTACCTCGCGATCACTGTTTGTTGGCTGATTCGATGGTTGGCCATAGACATTCCTCGACATATTGGGGGTATAACTTTTGAGTTCTGGCACATTGGTGTGCCGTTTGCCAGTGACGGCGTAATCCCATGGAAACGTTCGCTTTGGTTGCATTGAAGGCTGTGTTTCAGGGGATATTGGATCATTGAAGTTCATACTGGCTGGCCTCGTTGAAGGGTTTCTATAAGCAGTGTGAGGATTCACTTCAGCAACTGTTTAAACAAAATAGCATTTAATAGCGAATTAGAAATGTAACATCATGATGAGGTAATATTTGCAAAGTGGTATTCCACCAAAGAATGCATTTCTATTTGCTTTATGTGACGAATAAAGAAACATTGCGGAAGCTTCATTTACCAGTAGCGAATTTTTTTTCGGTGCCAATCAAAAAACAATCCTTATGGCCACATACAGCCTATCATTAATATAACTCAGTGCAAACAATTGAAGCATTAGAGCATTTCTGAAACGAACTTAGGCGAAAACTCGCTGGTTGACATTACTAGATGATGATGTTAACTAAGAGTGGCCACCAATTTTCAAGATTATTTCTTCATATTCAAGAACTAATTTTTTTTCAATATCACTAAATATGTAAAAGCTACGTAGTTTGTGTGAAATTTTGAACGTGTCAGCTGACTCAAAGTCATATATATTTTGCTGAATGTTTTGTGGCTCATACTATACAAACATGACGAAATAGCACGATATTTACTGTTGTTTTCTTATGAACATTTAGACCAATTTTCTTCTTTTAAAAGATAACATATCATTTTTTTAATATAAATGTGACCCAAAATGTCCAGGGTTTTGAGGACAATATTAATTTTTATCTTTGTGAGATTTAATGGTATATGATACTTGGTAGAGAAAGTGTACCGATAGCAGATATACTGTAGAAATCGATATCTTTTCTTTTTTTGAGTATAGAATCATATCCATTTTAGAAATGCAGTAAATGTAAAACAATCGAGAAATTTTTAAAGCATTCACTTGGACACGAGATAACGCCCTGAAGGACCCCATCTTGCTTTTACTCTTGGAAGGCCTAAATACAAAGATGACGTCACCTATTATATAGTATCGACCGCAAAGCATTCTGGGATAGGCCTCACTCTTCTGATTTTGACCGGTTATACTCAGCCACTCAACACAAGAAACGTGAGAATCGTACGCGTGAGGATTTATTCAGTTTAGATGAAGTTAAACATAAAGCCGGCAAAACAAAACCTACAAGCTAGCAAATAATAGCATGGGCTTTTTAATACTTAGATATCAGCAAATGGTAGTTGTGGAGGTGTATACTATAATTGCCCTATTTCACTATGACGTCACATTAAAACAATCTATTGTTTAAACGCAAAGGATCATGGTCGTGGGAGGGTTCCAATCAACGCAAATTTAACGAAAATTGTTCTAAAACCCGTGTCAATCCACGAAGACAAGTAGAATAGCCAGCAAACGCTCAGAATATTTTTTAGTACATATTAACACATATTATATCTGAAAACCAGGCCATTTTAGATTAAACTGTTTCGGTAGGAGCAAATTTTATTGAATTTTCTATTGGATTTGGCGATTCTATCCCTCACATAAACAAGCATTGACGTCATAGTGAAAGAGAGCAATTTCTTGCACATGCCTTTTTCCTAAAAGAAGCTGCTTAAAGTATTATTCGTCCATTAAGAAGAGATTAATTCAGTCACGAAGGTTTTTATACAAAGTAAGAATTAAAAGATAGTATGTGATTAACAATAAAAAAATATCGGAGTTCTAAGAGGTTTACCGACATTATTATGTTTACAGACAAGTTCAATAAAGTTCTGTCACCGAGTTATGTAATGAGAAAAGCATATACGCGAAAATTAATCTCAAGATCGACCAGTGACGAATTATAAGACTTGTGAAATACGTTTATAATCTTAAAAGTTAGCTGTATATGTTGCCAGAAGCACTACCTATGTTTGTTTGAAACGAAATTATTTAACAACTGAAAAACAACTATAAACAACTTAAAGAACTCTAAATAAACAGTAAACAGCTATTAAAATTCTGCACTGTATTAACATACTCATTCTGATGAATTGAAGATTACCACAGCGAAGGCCGCGAGACGTCAATATTTTTTCAACTATAAACAACTAAAAGAACTCTAAATAAACGGTAAACAACTATAAAAACTTTATTATCATACTCATCCTGATGAAGACTAGCACAGCATAGACCCCTAGACGTCAATATTTTTTCAACACATCGTGCTCAGTCAAACCGAAAAAAACCTCTTTTATAAAATTATTTAGGTATTAAAAGCCAAAGCATGTCAAAAGAAAACAACAGAATCCGTGTCCACTCAACTATATGTATTAAGTTGGCTTGAGTTGCAAAGTAAAACACCTCTATATTAATTATGAATTACCTATCTTAAATTATTATGTCCCCAAAATCAAGCAGGAAACGTAAGCCAAATCTGTGTCGGTGAGAAATGAGAAAAAAGGTCATTTTTTATGAATATCCGAAGTGTGTTCTATGGACATTTTAAGCTTCGCTCGTGCTATAAAGTTTCTAATTAAAAATAGGAATACCAGATAAAATATAACTGAAAACGTGTAAGAAATTAGCTGATAACTCGACCGCATAATAGTGATAAAAACAGAAGTTTTAACTTTGAGCCATAAAGATTGATAATATGACTTTACAGGAAACATATAGCTGTCCGTGTAACTATGGCTCATAGTCAGTAGTATATTAACGTGTCGTATCTTTGTGACAAAAGCCTTGTCTTACTGATTTAGTTTGTCGTTCATTAGTTGGCATCAAAAATTCCAAAACAATAGCAAAGTGTCACTGCAATAGTATTTCGTCGCTAAAAATATGTAACAAGAATGTGATCACATCCTCGAGCTTTCTGACTTTCATCGCATACTTTTGATATTCTGCAAAGTGAATTGCTTTTTTTTAAAAGGCTTGATATTGCATCGCAGGGCAAAAAATTAAATTTGAAGATCCAGATTATTCCGGTCAATGAATTGCCTCAAAATACTGCACTAGTATGAGATATGTCATATGCCCTACCATAGAACACAGGGTCGTCTCCACTCTTGGTCCTAAATGCTGATATCTCCGTCATTGCACTCCCTCAATATATAGATTGAACATACCAAGGATTACTTATTGCTTTTATTCGCATGAATAACCTTTCAAAATTTGCATGTTAAAGAAAATGTGAAGTATTAAATATTTCGTGACGTAAATCTTTTTTATTATTATATCGAGTATGATAGCTGGAGTTTCCAATATTAATAACTTGCTAGTACCCGTTATAAACAAATGGCCATGCTTTTCGAAAGGCACAAATAATAAACAAAAAGTACAAGGATTCTGTAACTTGTTTATTTAATACTCCAACAATTGCTCCTTTTAGGATGTTATACTGATAAATTCAGCTCAAGACTAACAAATAACTTTTATAACTGGATCGATTTAAACAATGGATAGTGGCATAGACGTGTTACTTTGACTTGCTCGTTAGTTGACAAGGCACACAAGTCAAATAAATCTGTCTTTTCTGCAAACAATGTTCATCGCTAGGGGAAGTTACGTTTTTAGGGGGGGGGGGGGCTTAAGAGGGCTGTTGTTAACTTAATAAGGGTCATAGATTTCATTTTAAAAACATTTAATATGAATCCCTCCCTCCTTTAAAAAAGTACACCTCCCCTTCGCAACTTCCCTTATTTAGACTCATTATTCGGTTGTGGAAGTTAATGACCATTTGACTGGTCTTGGCAGTGGGTCATAGAAGTATGTAATAAGTGTTTAACTCTGATATAATTTATGACGTAGGAAGACATATTCGAAGGTCACGGACTCGAGCGAGGTATGTCAAACATATAATATATTGTTAGAATGTTCACCAGCGTGTGAAGCCCAAGCTATTCCTAATTTTCACATTCACTTGTATCATTCTCCGACGCTTTTGAAGGTATATGAATATGCCGTAGAATCTAATGAACTTGTGAAGATAAACACGCAGTACCTCTCATTACAAGTTGCTGCTGTAATACCCAGACTTGACTTCCTCTTCACTGACAAAGGTGGTGAAGGCTTTCTAAATTTCGTGGTCATTTATTTCAATATTACTACTAGTGCACATGTTAAGTACAGTTAACCGGCTAAGCATTTGATTGACATCTCATTTATTTGCGCGTACGAGTAAAGTATGTTTCACCACTCGGATGAGCGTTGTACATTTTGAAACCGAATGATAAGCCATTACTAAGAGGCTCATCAAACGACACTAAACTATCTTCAACTCCCATTGTGAATAATCGATTACAGTCTGTCAAGGGGTTCAGATATACTCTAAATAGTTGAGGTTCTGTGTAGTTAAGGAAAAAAGAGTCTTGTGATTGACCATTTATTGCTAAAGCAAGTTTGTCGCTGCCATGGATACGGACTTCGATTTGGCTTATGACTGGTATGCTGTCTGCATAATAGACACCGATGTACGGACGAGTGTCAGGAGGTAATCTATATTCCTGATAAAATAAGAATACATTGTTTTAGCTGATACACGTAATTAGAAACACACGATACAGTTTGGGAGTTCCATATTGATTTTAAACGTTTGAAAATCAGTGTGATTCGGAAGACGCCGCACTTTGCATGGAAAATGGGATTTGTAATATTTTGAATATGATTCGAGCGACCTCAAAAATCGGTTTAGAATTTCTGAGCATAACTAACAAGAGAATGTCACCTTCTTTATCATGTCAAAGATGTATAATCTGGAGTGGGTGTCCATTATTTCTTCGAGCAAACTGCCCAGGGAAAGTATTAAAAAAAGATCACGATACACAGCACTCGTCACGCGATGCAGGAAGAACAGCATCCATTATAACAGTATGCTAGCCTACAGCTATTTCAAAAAAGGTTGAATACTGAATACTGCATACTGAATAGTGTATTGCAAGGCCGAAGTGCATTGTGGGTCAAAGTGACATTGTCTTGAATTAATAATGATTATATATTTTATTTTTAGTGTATTCCATCTGAAAGAATATACTAAATACATGTACGTAGAGAGTTAATTGCTTCATATTTACTTTTTATTTCAAATTAACGACAACCAAAATGCCCTTGAGTTTTGGAAAGCACTATTCACTATGTAGTATTCAGTATTCAACCTTTTTTGTGTGAAATAACTGTATAACTGCAGAGCATTTTAAAATGTTGCGACACAGCACCATCACGGGTACCTCACCTCCATGCGCACAAAACTAGCACTCTCAATTTCGCTGTTTATTCCAGAACGTAATGGATGAAAAAACTGATATATTATTCGACTTACCTTTTTCGTTAAATTTTGTAAAACTTCATCGAAAGTTGTGATAATATTTTTGAAATATGATTTTAAAGTTTGATCCAGAAGTAGGTTACAGTTGGTGCACATATAATTAAAAGCTATGAAGAAAGAAAAAAATACGTGATAATCACAGGCAGTCGTGGTACACCACGGTATAGAACTTGTGTAGCATATTCCCAGTACGGTTCAGTTTGAAGCACAATAAAACATTAGACTTTTACCTTCTTAAATTCATTTTTGTCCTTCCAGTACCATATTGTTCATCGGACTAGCTATTTTCACTTACCCAGCTTAAGCTCAGGTACGACTCCAGCAAACGAATTGTATCCATAAATATAGGCAGTTCTCTCCCTTATTTTCCATCCTCTGAAAAACCACAGCTCCCATGGAAGTCCTGTCATGGTAACACCATCTGGAAATATGTAATCTGTAAAGTAAATGGATGAATTAATGGGATATTTTTTGACAGTAGTTCTCTTTCCTTTTACAAAACTTGAACGTGGATATTTTTGCAAACAGCTAGTGGAAGTGATTATGAACTGGAAATAAAAGTGGAGGGTTTTACCTTCCTTAAAGAATTCTTCCGTTGCCCACGGAGCTAGAAATTCGTTCGAGAATACTTTAATCTCCATCTGCAAGTAAATATATTGTATTTTTAGTTATAATAAGTGCATGTAGGCCGAGGTTACAAACCTACTGAAAAGGCGAACAAGTGCAAACATTTTTACCAAGCAATGCTCGATAAATGTTCGTAATGTATAGCAATGACATGCATTTTATATTTTCCTTCTAGAAAAACTCAACCAAAGGGCACCTAACTATGGATTGTCATGGAAACGCTATTCATCTAATTTATCTTGTCACGAAGCAAATTGTTTAATCGTCTTCTTAATCATTCAAACTACTGAGCATTTTCTGGAAATGTTTAAGCTTGTTAAACGATTAAAGATGAAGTCATTACGTATAATCACCTTAGCAATGTCATATACAGAGGCATACAGACCACCTGCAGGAGATAACCAGCCCCAGTCCATAACCTTTTGGAAAGAGGTATTGCTGGTGTAACCAACTGGATATCAGCTATTTGCCTACAATACAGAAAGAGTAAATTCTAATTTTCCTATTTCAGGCAGGTAGGCAGGTAGGCAGGTAGGCAGGTAGGCAGGTAGGCAGGTAGGCAGGTAGGCAGGTAGGCAGGTAGGCAGGTAGGCAGGTAGGCAGGTAGGGCAGGTAGGCAGGTAGGCAGGTAGGCAGGTAGGCAGGTAGGCAGGTAGGCAGGTAGGCCGGTAGGCAGGTAGGCAGGTAGGCAGGTAGGCAGGTAGGCAGGTAGGCAGGTAGGCAGGTAGGCAGGTAGGCAGGTAGGCAGGTAGGCAGGTAGGCAGGTAGGCAGGTAGGCAGGTAGGCAGGTAGGCAGGTAGGCAGGTAGGCAGGTAGGCAGGTAGGCAGGTAGGCAGGTAGGCAGGTAGGCAGGTAGGCAGGTAGGCAGGTAGGCAGGTAGGCAGGTAGGCAGGTAGGCAGGTAGGCAGGTAGGCAGGTAGGCAGGTAGGCAGGTAGGCAGGTAGGCAGGTAGGCAGGTAGGCAGGTAGGCAGGTAGGCAGGTAGGCAGGTAGGCAGGTAGGCAGGTAGGCAGGTAGGCAGGTAGGCAGGTATTTAATTTTTTTTAAAGAGTAGGTAGGTTTTTTCGTATTATAAATTGATAAGGAATCGGCTGCGAAGCAAAATGCAAGCATTTCATACCCATCAGATACTGTAAAGCTAGAATCGTTCATTCCCAATGGAGTTAGCAATTCTCTTTTCATCCAGTCTTTGAAATTGCCATTTCCAAATCGCTTGGCAAGTATTTGTCCCAATAATGACCAGCCAAGATTACTGAAAAGGTATGAGAAAACTGATTAGGATGGACAACACTGTTACTATCAAAGCCTGGAAATTTTAATGAATACATCGCTAGCAAACCTAAAGCTTGAATACCAGTAACGTTTTTGATTTTTTTGTACCTCGTTTATATCTTTTCTTTTTCTTTGGGACCCCCCTTTTTTCTATCCAATCGTATCTTCTTTTTTTAAAATTTATGATATGTTTTTATTTGATAGTAGGCAGCCACCTTAATACAAAGATCAGGCGTGGAATATTCCATGATATGTCAATCAAAAACACTGTGTAAACTTGCATGTGAATTTACATTTTATATGCTGACCTGTATTGAGGCTCCGTCCCCGGTTCTTTAAGAACTGTGAGCTTCTTTATTCTGTTTAGCATCGTTGAGTAGCTAAACGGACACAGATTCCTTTCACTAGGGGGATAACATGGTGCTTCTCTTTGTAAACCTGATCTCTGCGAAGCTAGGTGTCTGGAGGAAATACAATTCTATAAGAAAACAACATTATATCTCCAAACTAGAATTGATTTGAAAATCACACGAGGAAGAATAGTAGTAATTAGATAATAATAGGAGGAAGCAAGTAACTGATCTGCTTAAATGTGGCATTCTTACAGCAATGGCTTTAAAACAAAAGTCAAAATATACGTTAGCCTATTACTCTTAACGTTATATCTTACTTAAGGGTGATGTTCAGATGAAAAGGATTGCTAATATCAAAGGCAGGCTCATACTGATGGACAGGAATGTTGAGAGACGGAACTTGGCCGTCACTATATAGCTTGAACAACATCAGGGACTGGAAAAAACACAAGTAAGCAAGCTTAAATTAGTGGCTAAAACACATATAACAAAATCATTGCCGGGTCCAAAACATAACATAGAATCTGAGATCAAAATGTTAGACTGGAAGTACGCGGTTAATTAGATGTATCGGTAACTCATACAACTTTTATAATTCATAATTTGTGTTTGTACTAACCATGGAGAATTTTAAAGCATGTTTCATATCATTATCTATATGTCAAATGAATACATCAGAGGATGATCGTGTATCCAGTGGATACAAATTATTGGACAACATCATCGATTTATCCACTGCATAAGGATTTATCCATTGGATAGCGCTATCCAAGGCCACCCTTCGTACAACTGGGCCATGACAAGCAGATCAATAGTTCATAACGAGTTCAACTTACTGAAAGTATTTTGCTAATGCTTGCACATGGATAAACTGTTTTAGGTGTCGGTGTTCTTGGCACTTTGTCGCTTTTATTTATTACTCCAAATCCTCCTTCCCATAAGATTTTGTCCAGATAAACAATGTTTACACTTAGAGCTGTCTGCATAGAATAGGATTCAAAATTACAAGAGAGACAAAGTATCTACAAATATACTTAATGAAAGGCTTCTTTATCTATAATCTCCTTATATATTGTCTTGGCCGGAAGATGAAAAAAACCCTCTTATAAAAGCGTTCTTTAAGCAAATCATATTCAATTTTCATTTGAACATGGAGCGATAAATACGCAGGTAACGTCTTGTTCAGTTTTTTAAGATATGGACGGCCCTAAAAATATCCATAACTTTAAATTACGTTCGTTTTGTTTGATTCAGTCTAGCGATAACAGCTGACAAGGTGAATATAACATCCAACTAAAGATTTCTAATCCCTGATTACAAAAATCGTGCCGGGCCCTTAGCTTCTCGCAAAGCTTACTAATACATATTTATTACATACCGCTTTTTCTCGATCCATCTCAGTCTTGATAAGACCCTCTAGTTCCTTTAACGTTTCGAGAATTTTAGATGGGAGTTCTTTAAAATCCAAGGGTTTGGGCTTAAATCTGCATTCTTTTTTATCCGTTCTGATGGTATTCTGTGAAGATAAATACAATGTTACACTTCTCGATTTAGCCTACTAAAAGAAAAAATTTTTTTTTTGAAACTTCTTCCAAAAAAAGATTTGTACATCAATAATTTGGAGGACACCAATGCTAATTTAGTTGCTAAAGATGCGTATTTACTTTGTACAAGAGAAGTTTACCATGTTTGATCAGTTTAAATGTTTCACGACTGGGATTCTTACATTCCCTTCCACGTGGCAAGAATCTTACGGTATGTATGCCTTTTTCTTATTGTTTATAAAATAAGTTATGAACTTGGGTGCTAAATAATTATCTACTTGCCAAAAGAAGGCCCATATGAGATAGAATGGACTATAAATACTTCTTACCTCATTTCTCTGTTGTCGTGGATACGCTATTCTCCATATAAACAAACTGGTCATTACAACTGACGTTACAACAAAGAATATCAATAGAAATATAATAACAAAATATCTTTTTTTACAAGCGTTCTTTTTCTGTGGCTCTTCTTTGAGAATAAACTTGCTTGACGTATCCGAAAATGGGGTTGACTCATTCCCTCCCAAAGCGTTCATACTTCCAGATAAACGTATGCTGTTCAGTTTTCCAATGCCATTGGTAAAGACACTCAGACTGCCCAGATAAGCTCTGTCAAGAGACTTTGTATCTTTGTCGGGGATATTCTTAAGCGTATCTTCTCCTAGGAATTTGTGAGAAAATAATTTGAACATTAACATAAAAACCAAATAAATGTAATTCTTTGCTGAGTTTTTATTAGCAAATTTTTATTTTCATTCACATTTGGTTTTTAAAGTTTAGGCTAATTAGGATCAGATACCAAGTTAACAAGAGGTCACTATCACTATCCAAGACTCAATCCGTGATTAGCCTTAAACATGCTAAGTATAAACTAGCTTTTGGTATGTAGTGCCAGATTCCATTCGTTCTCGATAACAATTCAATCTGAGAAAATATTTGACCTGGTTATATACCGTTTTTCCTCCTGCCTGTTACCATAGTTAATAGAAAGGAATGGTTAGGAAACCTATTGTTATCAGGTCTTTGTTCGCTTGTGAGGTTGAACCGGTCTTGACCGTGCACAATGTTTGATTTATGCTCGTTTGAAATTGCAAAATAAGTGAACATAAACTTTGTCTACGGGATTATTGTAAGGAATATTCAAATATCTCTTTAAAATCTTCAAGTATTTTGAACTAGCTGCCGAAAGAAAGTTTTTTGTCTGTTCACACAGCCATTGCCAACGATGGTAAAACTAAGGATTGCGTCACGGCCTTTTCAGAAATTTTAGCTTCACGCTAAGGAAAGATATATCAATCGATGTGTTGACCATAAGCTTTGATTCCCTTCAGGCTCTGTTTAATCCTATGGTAAGATAAGATTAAATAGAGGCCAAGCCATAATGCTTCATCTCTAATCACAAATACCCGATGATAGAAAATTTGCTTATAAAGTATATGCTGAAGAAAGGATTGCTGATTGTGGAGACTGGTGATTAAGAAATTGTTGATGGAGGCTTTGATGATGAGGCATTTATTGAAGCAATGTGATTCAGCTTCTGGCTGATGGAAGTTCAAGTCGTTGGCCTTGGAATTTGGCGCAAGCCGTGGCATCATGCTCCAAACGCACACGTTCTACTCAGTTCATCTTTTAATGCCATAAAGAACCTAGCGTTTAATTGTGAAGAGTCGTGCTTTAAGAAAAATGAAGCTTCAATTTTGTTCATTCTAATCGAAACAGATTCATATGTCACGTCATAATTATGTGTAACAAATCACAGATCACATAAAAGTAACTCCTGCAACACAAGTTTTTGTTTGTTTGTTTGTTCGTAAACAGCTCAATAACCTAAAGAAGTGAGCTATTCTTCCTCTGAAATCTCTCCAGCCAGCTAGCAAGTTTAAAATGAAATACGAAACCTTGTTGTAAAATCGTCAAAACTAACCAAGTTGCTCCAATAGCAAGTCTTATTTAATGTTATACAATTATTTAATGATTTCAACTTGCCATTTCGCGAACAACGTCGCGTGAGACCCAAGCTTTCTAAAGTTACTACTGGTAGATTGAGCCTACTTACACTTATGATTATCTTAGAGCTTTTAAGAACTGATGGTTTACCAAGTTGCTCCAATAACAAGTCTTATTTAATGTTATACAATTATTTAATGAGTTCAACTTTCCATTTCGCGAACAACGTCGCGTGAGACCCGAGCTTTCTAAAATTACTACTGGTAGATTGAGCCTACTTACACTTATGATTATCTTTGAGCTTTTAAGAACTGATGGTTTACATAGTAAAATATAGAAAAGACTGAAACCCAACCTTTTTTTTATATATTTCCATGAAGTTTTTACAACATGGAAAATTCTTTTCACTTTTAACAAAGTATGAGTCGAGCATAGTGAATATTCACTATAGTATGAGCCAGTGACTATTGATGTTCTTATTGTCCTACTATATATAGGTGTCTATTAAGACATGCATGAATCAAAGACAGAGTAATCTCTTCTGAAGCCCCAATGTAAATAGCAATACAATAAGATTCCTATACTGAGAAGCAATAACACTTAGTTTGATCAAGAGTTTACACACTAACAATAAGTTAATAATGGGAGTTTCTTATATAGTGCACTTCAAATATATCAATGCACTGTACATTTATGACCAGTGGAGGCCTTTCCTCTATTAGAAAAAGCTCAGTTATGCTTTTCAAGCAGTTAACTATATCTCCTAACTCTCGCTACTCCAACTGTTGCCGGATGTTTGGCATTTAAGATTTGTATAGCATAAAAGTTTAGTAAAATATGAAAGCTAAATTGTCAAAAAAGAAAGTATAATACTTAGAAAGGACTATTTGCATGGGTTTTGGTTAGTTGACAAAATTAAAACCGTTATGATTTAGTCAACGCTTTCGTTGCCTCTTATTACCTAATTAATTAAAGCATGTCATGATGGCTGCATGATACCCATGGATTCTCAGTAAAAAAGAGTAAATAAGGTGCATTCCGCACAACGAAGTAATCGAGTGGAAAGCACCCAAGCACGACCACACAAGTTACAAGACAACTATCTGTTTCTCAGTTACCTTTGTGAAGAGAATTTGCAGAATTACTAAAAAACTGACGGTCTTCCTTTTAATTAAGTCGAAGTTATTTTCAAATGGCAAACCTTTCTTGTGTAGAAGATATATTAGCATGCTTTTCTTCTGTCTTCGTCGTTAATACTTTATCAACAAGATGCTATCAAGCTTGAGGAGCTATTGGAGACAGACAAACTATTCCCGCCCTTGTGGTTGTGGACTTTTATCAGATGCATGGGTCAGTATGAGGAGAACGATCCTATTGGTTGATTTAAAATCGATAACATCTCAAATTATTCTTCGTGCGTTCATAAATTGCAGATTAAGATCAACTAGTTACCTGAAAACCGCGGTCTAAGAACGATAAAGCCAGTCGTTTAAGAAAAATAATGAGACCAAGAGAAGGTAATGCGGATAGTTAAGTTTAACAGTTTAACACGTAAGGAGAACCGGAAAAATATATTGAAACGAGTTATCAATCCATCTCGGTCTAGTACCTTCACAAATAAACCATTTGACCCCAAATACCTAACATCGTGACCAAGGATTAGGTTTGATATATCTTGATTGAATGTATTATTGAATGTGTTTAGTATGCTTGCTTCGGCAGCATTCTGACATGTGGATGCAAGGCTTAGGAAGATCCATATGGAATACATATGAGATAGGGGTCAAGTTTAATACAAGCCATCTGAGTTTGTTTGATTTAATTAGGAGAAAAAATACCATTGATATTAAGAAGGGATGTGAACTTAGCCTCCCGTTAATAAGAACCGGGTTTCAAGGTACAATAGATATACAACTAAATCCTGGCTGTTTCGTCTTCCAACTTTTCTGACAGCAGTTCAGTTACTAGTAATGAGTAAACAATGGCGATAATTAAGTTCAATAATTACAATAACAATAGCATTGGTGACAACATTCACGATGATGATGATGATGATGATGATGATGATGGAATGTAATAATGATAATCATGAGAGTGATGACGGTAATGATAACAAAGATGACAATGTTGATATCGTTACCTACTACTATGATAATAATACATTATGGCCACGAAAGATATAATAGATGATGCAAATGATGATGTATGCATACTTTAAATCATCCCTAGAGCAAAACGATTGGAAGTTAGACTCATTTCGATCAATCAGGATATTTGAAATCAATGCTTCATTGAAGAGAGTGTGAAACAGTAGAACGTTTAAGACATAATATCCTGATAAGAAAACTATGAGAAGTGTTCATAATTCGAGTGTCTTCTTTGCAACTAGTTCTCGCAGCAACTGTAGTTTTTGAGCCCTAACCTAAAGTGTCTGCTGATCTGCTGTTGAAAGAGTTCTTCCTCGTATTTAAGGGCCTACTACTACTACTACTAATTTCCACAAGGCCCTTCTTAATGGTGCTTAAATTTCTTGTTTATCTTCGGCAGTTTATAATCCCCAATTGTCAACATCCGAATCAATTATCCTGTGGCTTCTTTTGAAATTTTGTATCAATATCATTAGCGGAACACTTGAATCTTAAATAGATCTTTTGATTGAATCAATGCTTCGCGTTCAAAAGGAACAACAGGCGCCTCAAAACCCAATGCAATTAATGCCCGACTCATACTGCGATTCAATAACTACTTTGTGTCTCTTAACAGCAGATCTCTAGCTTTTAAAAACAAAATATCTTATCACTTTTCTCTTTGGGACAAATTTTGTGGAGGTTCTCCGAGTTCTTCATTTATTTTCTTGCAGAGCTGTCTTTAACACACTTACTGGGTCGTTTAAGAACTTTATATTATCTTCCTATTCTTATGTTTATTATCCAATGTCATCTCCTTTCATAAGGAAGCTTAAAAGCTGTGTTATGCAGCCAGTCGATAGTATGCACATAGCAATTGGATTGTATGCTAGTTTGAATCAGTTTGGCTGTCTCCTTCATACTCTTCGAGGTGCTTCATAACAATCATGTTCCTACATACCATTATCAGAAGACATAACTGAGTGTTCACTCACAGGCTTTCTTCATCTGTATTCTACAACCAATTTTTCACCTCAGAACCTTTTCTTCTACAACGTTTTGCTCCTCTTTCGCAAGCTTGCCTAAATGATAACGTAGTGTAAAGGCACGTAAAAACGGCGCCAACGTGGCTAGAGGGAAATTTTTGTTTGGTGATCCGCTTGGCTAAGTTCGAAATCACCCTAGACTGACCTTAGAATGAACGTTTTTAAATTGAGAATTAATAGCTGGTTCAATAACATTTGAAATCCAAGATTACCATTTGGGCTTGCAGTAATAGATACGGGTACAGTACTCGACTTGTTTGTCTAACGGGGTTAATGGCCTAGGACCTCACGCATGTTTTCGTGTTGTTGGGGTTTCTTTCGTCTGCAAAAATATCTAATTCAGCTTAACTTATCACACAAACTGACTGGTTTTTACAATATATAACTATCTATCTCATAAAGTATTGGTGTTTTTCTCCTGCAATTTATTATATCTCCCCATCAAGAATGCTAGCTGCTATGTGTCTTTGATTTTTAGGCGAAGTTATACGGTAATAAAGTAATATCATTATGGTCTTCAAAAAACCATTCACGTTATGTCAATATTACATTCATGAGCATTTTCGTTAGAGAAATCAGTTGATTAGCAGATATTCATTAGTTGCGATTATACTAGTGAAATCAAATACTCGGGTCGCATTAAAGTATATATTTATGTTTCAATAGACATTACTGATAACTTCTCATTGGCTGGCCATCGATGATGTCATTGATCTCGTTTGAGAAGAATCATTGATTAATGATGAGACAACACTCAGCTATGATGAGCTAAGAGATAATAAAGACCACTCAGTTCCCGTTTTCTTACCATGCGCATCGTTTTGGATTCATCTTTGAACTAATATATCAACAAGACAGTTATCAATCAAATACTCATGCACGCGAGCAAGCCGTGTTTATAGAGTTCATTATGTAATCACGCACCAACACATTCGATTCAAGCATCTCTTAGCAAGTCTTGATACGGAAACACTTGATATAATTTTTTAATCCAGGGCTTTAGTGAGGTAACACTCATACTTTGGATTCCATGCAGGAATACTTTGCACGATAAAGCTGGAATTGGAAGACAAACACCTCGCGAAGAGATGATGGGGAGATCTGACAAGCTTTTGATACCTTGCCTTGTGATTCAATATCAGGAATCAGCAGAATCAGAGCCACACAAAAGAAAATATCAGTATCGGCGCATAGCATACAATGGTACTTTATCTGGATTGCTGTCAATATAACCTGAAATTATCACGTGGCTAGTAGGTTTGACCTCATTTAACATATATTTCGCATTATTGCCATTTTCATGACCAACATATTTGAATGGAAAGAATAACCGAAAATCAAGATTTAATCAGTGCAAAATGTAATGTGGGGTCCCTGATTTTTCATGCGACTCCAAGTGAACTACCTCCTTGTATACGACTTCTCTAGCCAGTCAGCGCGCGCATTTAATATATGAGCCATATCACAGGGAGCCCGGCTATATTTTGTTTGCTTCTTTTAGAAAATTTACTTTGCTCTTTGTGGGTTTCCTGTGTTGGGATCAGTTTCCTTTTACATATGTAATCAGATCTGCGAGCTGCAAAAGTTAGAGCAGCGCTGTAAGCTGATAGCCGATTCAATAACCGTTGGTGTTTTGTTTCTCATGGGTTGCCTGTGGTGTGTAACGCACTTTCTAGTGAGTGCGTTACCAACGGTTATTGATTTGAATTTAATCGGCTATCAGTTTACAGCGCAGATCTGATTACAGCTTGTGTAAAGGAAACTGATCACAACACAGGAAACCCACAAAGACCAAAGTTAATTTTCTAAAAGCCCTTCACGACTTTCAAAATGGTCACCAATTTCGGTTGGGACTAGGGACAATAGAATGGAAGCGAGGTACGATATTTTGTGTCAGAGTCATTCATTTCACCAAATTCGAGTTCTTTTAAGCTTCTTTTGAATTACGGGTAAATGAATGACTTTGACACAAAACATCGAGCAATTAGACTTTGTTTACTAATGAGGCCTTACTTACCTCGCTTCCGTTCAATTGTCCCTAGTCCCAATAGAGTTTGGCGGCCATTTTTGAAAGTCGTGTATTGGATTCTGCACAAAATCGCGAGTTACCCCGAGCAACAATTATCAGGGACCTTAAGCTGAAGGAAGGCAACGCGGGCGACAACGTTGTCGAAATTGAGGCGCTTCAACCTTCTATTATTATTTCATGTCAAATCGATCCCCCTTTGGCGAGAGGTTTTATAAGATTAACTGACATTATTACATTGCTCTTTTTATAGCTAAAATCAGTGTTGAACCCCAAGTAAGATCAAATCAATAATCAGGAACGTTTTTTTATATCGAAAATTCGTTTTCATACGAATTGTCAATTTCAAAATGAATAGAGGACTCATTTTTCGCTTACAATATCTTTCTTAAGCACATTGTGTTGGCAAAACTTATGCGTATCTTGGACGCAAATGCCCTTTGATCTTGATTTCAAACTGTTGAGTATTTTTGCTGTTTTCTTTTATTAGAAAGAACTCGAAACTGAAGGTCATGGAACTACAAAGCCAACTGCACGGCAGCAAGACAAAAGAATGAGTTAGAAAATCTCGCTAAAACTTTCATCGCTGTATAAATAGATGAGATTATCTTCTCTCTTACCGGTCAAGCTTTAAAAAATGCCCGGGGGGGGGGGGGGGGGGAGAAAAAATGTCAAGCACGAGTTTCCTATTTCAAAAAAACTACAAAACTACACGATTATTTTCATATAGAGATTTTGAAGTGCACAAGACGGAGACATTCATCAACTAACTAAACTTCGTCAATAAACTTGCTTCAATCATTTTGGTTGAAGTGCGTCTCTTTTACCAAATTAATGGTTTTCAATCATTCCCAAGAGAATTAAATAACAAATTGACAATTCTTTTGTTAAGTTCCTCCAGCATGGCCGCCGTGAAAACCATCAATAGCATTGCACTCAAAGGAGAACTGCAAAGAAAGGTAATACTATATTGTGAGAGATTTCAGACTGAATCAGTCAACAATCATCTGATCCTCTTAACTTTTAAATCCCTTAAAAATATTTCCAGTCAACACGCATGAGTTTCGAAGGGCACAGGGAACCCAATCTTTGAAAAGTGCAAGTAGTTTCGTAAAATCTTGATCCACGAGATCGCCAAAAAGAAAAGTGAATTCAACCCAAACTCAAGCCAGAACCACTGCGATACACTGTCAGGATATATTACGCATTTCCATAGGGAACCCAATTAGACACAAAATCAAATTTCAATCTCTACTTTTGCATACCATGAATAACACTTTGCGTCCTTGGGGGGTAACCAATGGGTAAAAACCCACTTATTTTGCTGAAGGCTGATCAGACAATGTTGACAATATCAGGTTTGATATCCAAAAATAAAATGAAGATGTAAAAAACAGAAAAGGATAGAAGCTTGACGATTTTGAAGGTAATTTTTTCGATAGTTAAATACACTTCCTGTGGCCAAACCTTTAGATTATCTGTAAGCACAAAATTAACTTGGAATAATCTGATAATCAATATTGCACAGATAAAAGCAGATATATTACACCCCAAGGTGAAAAGCATTATAGGTCATGCGAAAATAGAGAATTCATATTTTTAAAATTCATATTTTAAAAAAACAAGTAAAACTAGACTAAACAACATATTTTCAACCACGATTATACCATTATTCAAACCTTGAACTCCACAAACAAACTTCCCCAAAATGCTCATTGGATCAGGGGATTTATTTCTTAAAACTACTTTGGGTCTTCCCGCAGAATTCTCATAACGAAATATTCGTGCAGAAATTTTTTTCAATGTAGATTTTCTAACGTATCAAATTCTTTGAGGGAGCTTGATTGGGGAGAAAACGAATTCCGACCTTACCGTGACCTCCCTCTGAAAAATTTTGTCATGTGCGGTACACGATTCACATCCAGCCACCACATAGGACTAGTTTTGTTCTTGAAAAATCGCTTTCGACAAAGTCACTTTATCACCGACATTTTTACGATTTTTTGGTTATTTTTATTTCGTTTAACATAATTGCATATTGCAGTTGGGCATGATCTGCATAACCCCTACATCATCTGGCAGTACAACGCGGCCTTTTTTTGCCGTGTGATTTTACCTCCGGAGAAAATTAAACTTAACTGTCATTGGCTGATCCAGAAATTTTAGACAGGGAGTGACTA
Source organism: Actinia equina (assembly GCA_011057435.1). Lineage (NCBI taxonomy): Eukaryota > Metazoa > Cnidaria > Anthozoa > Actiniaria > Actiniidae > Actinia > Actinia equina. The sequence continues at coordinate 370,306 of WHPX01001272.1, forward strand.
TAAAAAGGTTATACCGGGAATGGAGTTGGAAAAGGAGGTGGCTTACTAAGGATATACTGAAACATGTGAGCAAAAGGGGAAGTGGGGGAGGGGGGAGGGGAGTGACTAGTAAGAACGTGAGTTAGAATATTTTGGTTTTATTAATAGATGGGACATGCTGGTCCGGGTGTGAACAACACAAGATATGGCGGGGTATTCATTTGGTGATTCATTATACATCAAAGAATATATTAACGATTTGTATCTCAATAAATCGTGTCTAATATTAAAACTATATTCCATGATGAGTGATGAAGATTTCGAGAACTATTTTGGTTTGAACCGATATTCAATGTAAACAATAAGATGAGACGCTGTCTCTCGCGTTGCTATGATAAAATTCAAAAGCAGTCGACTGTAAAATGTAGTCTTACGCATGCGCTATAGACCACATGGTTTAAGATTGAATTCTTAATGAATTACACACTTTGTCCGTACTGACGCCGTAATGATAGATTTTTTTATTTTTTATTTTTTGCTGCAATAATAGCTTTTTGCTTTTTACATCGTTTCTAGGATGTTGTTTTCTTTAATTTCTAGCTATGGATGTAAAGCACTTTAGAATATTTTAAAAGGTTGAGCGCTATATAACTCAAGTTATTGATATTGTTATTAAAAACTGGCTGGGAGGTCGGCCGATAAAATGAGCTTCGAAAGAGGTCATGTCAGTCTTTGTAAACAAATAAGAGGTGGGAGATTCAAAGGGATACAGATATTTTTTATATAGTCTATAAACTGCATTAACCAAGTTATTTGAGAACTCAGTGGAGTAGCTAGATAGCAGGGTCGAGGGAAGTGGGGTGGGGGGGGGGGGGGGAATACCATTTTCCCGCCAATATATACACACGCGTAAGCGTTTCATGTTTAGAGTTTCCCGTCATATCCATAGGAATACCTCATAAATTAACAAAATTCCGGCGACGAGATGCGAGGTTATAAAAGTTTTAATCTCTTTCAAAACTATAAAATCAATAAAAATTAGACTAACTTTTTTTGCCCTTACAAAATAAAGTGAACGATTTTCATTCATTTTTTTTTTTTGTTAACAGTTGGGGAATGGAGACGGTCGCCCTCCATCGCTGTGCCCTCGGCAAAAGTAAATAAGCATCTTTACTTTTGGGCGCAACGCTTTTTTATTTCAGAAAGCGTTTCATTTAATTCCTATAAGAAATATTTCGCAGTCTACAATTAAAGCTTAAGAGAATATATTAATATGAGTCCGACGAAAATAACTCACTTATACATAACTGACAAGTGGTTTGAAATTTTACATTTTAATTCGTAAGAACGTGGTCTAAAATGGGCAAGCTAAAAGTAACATGGATTGTTTGATATCAACTCATGCTCTTTCTTTCTTTTTTTCTATTTCCTTCAGATCCTTCCTTCTTTGACTGTCACATGATGGGTATGTGCGTCGTTACGGCCATGGTCGTCTTGTGGTCAGTACAGAGTATGTAATCAGTATAATCACTTGATACCCAAATGACAAGTCTTATTGAACATTTAACCTTTAAACGTAAGTACGCTGTTAATTTTGTTTTAATAGGTAAAGTCAACTGCCCCGACTGAACTTCTAGTTATTATCGAACTCGACTGTGAAGATGTTTTGAGCTCAGAATTTTCATTCCTCTTTTAAGTTTGGTTGCTTTTTCTAGTATAATTAGCACCTCGTGTAAACAAACCGGGTTTTATTTGTTCATAATCTTTTAAAGCCGTGACATCCCTAAGAGGGTCAAAACCACATGGCTTAAAATTAGAACTGATTAACTGACCCTTCTTGTCGTACTAGAGAGAGACGTCGTTATCTTTTAACATGGCGGACAACAAGAGCTTGTTTACAAGTGGTTGAAGTGCAGACCACATAGGGAACTAGACTAAACAAGATAGTTGAATTAATGAGATATATTTAAAAGCCCGCTACAACTGAAGATGAAAAATTTATTAAGAAGTACTCTTTTTTTCACAAGATCAGTATCAACTAAATTTTAAAAATGCTTGCATCGCTCCAGCTACTACTGACTACTATACAGACTGATATACATATGATTTTCAACTTCATTGAAAATAAGTTAGTTGAAACCTCAAATTGTTTGTCAAAACTCGATTTAATTCTTAAGAGTAGATTTTGCTTCTTTCTTCTTTTCCCACTAATATTTTATTACACAATGCCAATACTTAACGAAACTATCACGTGACGCATTTCAAACATGATTTTTCGTGCACCGTAACCCGTTCGAATTGACGCGTGACGATATCCAGGCTTTTTAGGTTTGATTAAGCGATATTTAATTCCGATTTGCTGGAGACATAGCGCCAGTATTTTGGATTATTGATCTGAAGTGCACCAACAACATACATGGACTTCTGCTGCAGAAAATAGTGACCTGATGTAAGCTCGGACATGATGTTTCATGTAATCAAATCTCAGTTAACTATAGTTTGAGTCTGTTTAGGTCTTGAAATCATAACAGGTCAGATTAACACGTAAGAAGGTCTTTTGCGGACACGAAACAACATCATGTTCTAAACAAAGCCGCATAGACTTCATAATTATGAGGACGACTATGGTGCTTGCAGTGCTTATTTTACTCTTCCTTTATTGCAAGACTGACTTAGGTAAGCAGTACAGTCAGTGATTTATTCGCCAACACGAACGGTGAGCAATCTATGCCTTCAATCATCCCAGTTCTACTTTTGATTAGTTTAGCTGAATGAGATATAACGAAGATTCCTGTGCACATGATATATCTGCTGAGGTACTGAAATATGTATATTCATCCTACCAGTTTTTTTTGTTTTTGTTTTTTGTTGTTTTTTTTGTTTTTTGTTTTTCTTTAACAAGTAGCTAAGCCTCGAAAGCTGTTTCTAACAGATATAAACGTTTTATAAGTGATTGCAATATATATAAGAATTATGTTTGGTGTCTTAACGTATTCAGTGCATGAGGTGCTTACGATGCATAAATGTTACTAGTTCAGGTATGATAAGAAATTTCAAAATGTTTTAGATATTTATCCCAAAACCTAGAAAGTTCCGTTTAGTTTAATAAGAAATTATTAACTCCTAGCCTTATAGAGATCATAATAATCGACTTCCTTTCCACGATTTTCGTTCATGTCATGAAAAAGGTCACGAACACCTTGGAAGGAAAGCACGAATCATAAATAAAGCTGGCAGTTAAAAATGTGATAAAGAAATGCTATACTTAATGTTGTTAAACGTTCTTAGCCAAAACCCGCCACAGCATGTCATTTATTTGTCGACAGCGACGATTTATAAACACCAGACTCAGAATAAACATTTTACTTGTTATAGATAACCCACAAGTTTGCCGTCCTTCAAAACAAAAGATTTGATTATAACTGTGGATTAGTTTTGATGTAGATAAACATTATTACAATCAAAAAATAATGACCACAAATACCACAAATAATGATAGTCATCGCTGTTTCCTGCTAATTGCTACTTGCAGTATAACTAGATATATATGACAGAATGTTTATTAACATTGCTTAGGAACATTGCAGAGGAGGTTCCACTAGTATCCCAGAATGCATTGTGTTTTATACTAAATTATCACTTTTTCGTGACGTAATCACTTTGGTTTGACCTGCTAAGATTGCACAACAAGATGGCGGTGTTCAGACTCGGCAAATGTTTTTCAAGATATTTCATTACTGTATGTTCATTGTGTTTCAAAAGATGATTTTTCTGTTTGTGTACCCGGCCTTGAAGGAGTATAAGTCTTTTTTAGTCGGGGTTTTTTGTTGTTGTTTAATATCACATCTTTTACGAGTCGCGTTTACGATAAATTCTCGTAATGTCCAAAAGACTATAAATCATGGGTCACTTTTGGTCATTTCAAGGTTTTGCTTTTCCTAAATATCTGAATTACACATATTTGTTGCTTAAACTTAAAATACTCAAATATGTGAAAAGCATTTACTTGATGTACGAAATAAAATCCAGTATCGCGATTCACTAAATAGTTTCTTATGCCTTGAGACGACAATATTTTGTGGTATTGACGTCTCAAATCTAGTGTTTTGATTGGCTATTACGCGCGTGTTTTGACAGCTCATTGTTCTTATCAGCCAATAAGAAACAAGCTGGTGTGAGTAAAAATTATTTTATTCAAGCAAGGTTGAAATCGTTTACATTTATTGTGTACGTTCTTAATCAAACCGTCATGAAAATTCAAGTTTATCACTGGAAAAAAGGAGGGAAGCTTACAAAAGGTAAGTTTTTTTCGATAAAAAAATGTTCGTTTCAAAATATTTATCTAAAGCAGCAGTGTTGTTGTGTTTTCAAAAGCGAGTGAATTTCAAAAACGGTTTACAATTGTACTGTTGTACTGAGCAAATGAGCTTCAAATATTCATAGTTATAAACCTTTTACTTACATCCACAAAATTACCCTTTTTACCATGATTTACAAAGTCATTCTTCGTTAACAGTTATCTGAATTTGACAGTTGTTTAACGTTGAATTATTCAACAGGTTGGCAAGGAGCACGTGCTCGTCCTTTTTGTTGCTGAGATGACTGCAAGTTTCTACTACTGTGGAGGAACTCTTAGAGCTGCGAATACCGCCAGAGGAATTATATGCCAGCAATTTCATCATCCTCAAGAACAACAATACTAGATTTTCGCTTTTTGTCGCCCATTAATTCATCGTTGATCATGACAGAAATAGAGGTAGTTGAGTTACGAGCTGTGACATTTGATGACTTTGATATGGGGTATTTTAAGGCTTTGAACCGGAAGGAGTAGTAATTTGAGATGATATTTGACTATTTGGAAGCTCCAAGTCGTTCTCAGTCCAAATTGGTTTCGGAAACATATACATTGTACATCTATTTCAAATTTTCTTGGTACTTTTTTGAAAGAAAACAATTTTCTGTTCTAAACGACTGCAGTGAAAAAGTGCTTGCGTGATCGATTGTCATAGAAACAGGAATTTTCACGTTAAGAGAATTTATTGTTTCATCATGAAAACTGCATATTTTCATGTAAAAAAAAATAAAAAATTACAGGAATCGCGATACAAAACTAATTACGATTTAGAGACGGCAATACCACAAAATATTGACGGCGTTGGGAGAAAATATATTCTCGTATTGGGCTCCGTCGCTACGCGACTCCGCCACAATACGTAATATATTTTCTCCCAACTAGCCGTCAATATTTTGTGGTATTGCCGTCTCAAAATCGTAATTAGTTTATAATATGACATCAGGTATGACACCGCATGACAAAGTGAACTCGAGCGATATAACTCTTACAATTGGCGCAAATCCAAACAAATATGTATGTAGATTAAGAGTATTTTTAATAATCAATACAAGTTCATGAGTTTTTACCTCGTACAGGTCACGTAACGGCTGCTACGGAAAGTGAAAGTCGCACACCGCTTACCCACGAGTAGAGAGCGACGCCATATTGGAAAACGAAACTCGCAAAGTAACTTGGGATACTAGTGTATCCTCCTCTGGGAACATTGTGAATAGATTTCAGCTAATTTGTCGCTCGGACATTTTGTGATTTTAATTTTCAGCTTAGTAATCAGAGAATCATTGTTTTTTCTTAATTTTGAATTGGGGAAGCCAAAGATAAGCTAGCCCTTAGTTGCGCGCTCAATTCTCAATTCAGCTCGAATATGATCTTGCTGAGCAGACAATATAAACGGTTAAACGGTTCCGCAAAGGATGACTGGGCACAAAGTCTACCTGCAAAGATTCGTGGCGGAACCTAAATGAGATTCGTGAGCGAAAGATGATCCTGATGTTATCAATCATGCTGAAGGCGTTCGCTATCGGTATTCCTATGTTTTCTGGGGGATGGAGAACAATAAAAGTAATTGGGGCAAAAGCAATATTGCCATGTACATCCTTGCTCAAGCTGCGAAACTTCGCGTCTATACGTAGCTGTACTCTCGCTCTAATCGACTAATAAGAGTTTTCTTATATATCATATTTTCATAGCCTTTTATGTAACTTCAAGTAACATTGAGTGATATACAATTCGCTTTGTTTTGAAAAATTGTTTCAGTTTTCGTAGATGGAGCTAACAGTAGTACACCATTACCTATAACACCATCTCCGAGCATACCTTTGAACACCACTCAACATCCAGCATCAGGTAAAACCTCATTCGTCGTTAACTCAACAAGTAACGACTACAGCCAAATGACAACAATTACGTCATCTTCGTTAATGATGATATCAGTATCTCCCTCGGTAAGCATCGATCCAAAGAACACGACGGACATCGAGAACGACGAAGGCACAACGGCAGATTCAAAGGCAGCACTGTATTGGGGAATAGGTGGAGGAGTTGGATCACTTGCACTCATCTCCATTGGAATCCTGGTAGGGAATAACTAAGATAATTTATTAGATATTAGGACATTTGGAATAAAGAGGAAAGGGTCTCTGTTGCGGATCTAGGATTTTAAAAAGTAGGGTTTCCAAATGACCACCACACAGAAAATCCACTTTAATTCTACTGAGCGTAAACAACATGATTTGTTTCAAAAGATCTCACAAAAGGGAGGTTCCATGAAACCCACGAAACCACCCCTGGATCCGCCACTGAGTTTACGATTTTGTGGCACCCTTCCAACCTCCCCTTGATTACGCCCATCCACGCAAACCCTCCCCATAATTTTGGATCCTTACAGTAAATTACCATAATGAAATATCCATATCTCTGCAAGAATCAATAATGAGCTATAACATAATCCTAACCTAAACTGCGTTTCTGAAACGAACGCTATATATGTAAGGTGCCGGTAATTGTTGAATTCGGTAAAGCGGTTTTTGTTCCAAGTTTCAAGAATAAGGCGTTGATGGTAGTTCATGCTATATGTATTTACATGTAGCAGAGTCCCAGTCATGTCTTGTCCAGTGTTCTTGTGATGCTCAGGGATGTAATTGTTAGGATCCTATTTATTAGTGGCGCGCTTGTGTTCAGTAAGTCTGTTGTTTAAGGTCCTAACAGTCTGTCCGACGTAAATGGAGGCGCAGTCAGTGCAAGCTATTTTTGTAAATAGCTCCGTGTCTGTTAATCGTTTCGTCTTTTCGGCCCATGTAAGGTAATCAGGACTTATGGTGGATTCCGGAATCCAAGCGCTGGATTCCGGATTCCGAGACTCTGGATTACGGATTCCAAGGGTCTGGATTCCGGATTCCAAAACTTTTGTATTGCGGATTCCGGATTCAATATCGTTAATTTTCAGATACTTTCTCTGAAAATTATATTTCATATACTTGCCAGTATAACTAAACGTCGTAAAGTCATAATAGGTTCGTGGGCAGCAAGGATAATGTAGGGTCGTAGAATTCGTGCTATAGCTATAGCCTCAGAAGCCCCTTTGATGTCAGGTATATATGTTAGAAGTATTGGTAGGTTTGTCATTGGTTTTGTCAGTGAATGGTTTATTGCTGAGGGTATTTGTCTAACGAAATCAGCATCGTAATTGTTCTTATCGAACACAAGTTGTAGATATTTGTTCTGTCGTGAAGTTTGTTAGGCGAGTCACAAACAAGCTATACTCGCCTAGTAAGCGTCTTAATCGTATTGGCGTTGTGTGACGCGGGTGTAAGATGCCGTCTGATCGAGTAGCCGGCATTGTTTGGGTTTACGGTAAACAGTAGTGTGTAGATAATCAAATAGTCTAGAAAAGGTATAACACGGTTTTCTACAATCTCTGTGGTGAACTGTATGTGTGTGTTTTGTTTGTTGAGGTGATTATGAAAAGCGTCTTCAGTATATAATGCAGTTATTGTGTCGTCAACGTAGCCGAACCAAAAAACCAGGTCTTATTCATAGGTAGCAAGGGGATGCTGCTCTATACTTTGAATACCAATATCTGCTACTACAACAACAGGAAGGCCAATATCTGTGCCGCGTAGTTGTTTGTAGCGTTTACCGTTATACTGCAAGTAAGTCGATGTTAGGCAAAGGGTGTCTGCAGTTTACGAAGTTTGGGTGTTTAAGGTACAGAACAGCGTAGTTGGTAATAGTATTGGTCGCTCAAGATATCGGCCTTCTTGAGGGTCAGCAGTTTACTGCATGTTGAGTTTACGTTACAGTCGTGAAGTTGTGGGGTCTTTCGTCAGTTGTTCATAGGTGTTCTTCGTCGGTGGTGCAAACAATTTTTGGGCTCAGTTTGGAGGAGAGATATGTTAAAAAGCTTCCACAACCCTGTGTATCATTTAAAGAATTAGAAAACGCGCGCGAAATATGCTGTGTGTAGTTGTGAGGCACGCGGGAGATGACAGAAGACGTAAGAGTTAGGAAAGTAAATTAAATACTTAATTAAGCAAGGGAAGGGAAGCAATATAGAAGTAAACAAGCTATACAAAAAAAAAACAATACTTGTCTCGCTCCATTCGCCTATGTCATGTTTAATTTCATTTGATCTGTTTCTAGGTTTGCGGTTGTTTTTCCAAGTATAAGTCCCAACATCGGGTAGATGTCTCGAGTGAACACACAAGTGACATACCTTTTGGTGACTGCCCGTCATGGCGCCATGTCAATGTCAAACATCCGTTAAGTTCTCGAATAACTGAAAGAACCGAACACTCGTCTTCATATAACTGAAAACAATGCAGCTAATCAAAAATAATATATATAAACTAAACAGGTCAAGTAAGTCAGGGGAAGATAAAAGTGTCTCAGTTTTGTACTCCTAATAAAGACCAATTCAACAATCACTTCTCCCACGTCGAGCGCTCCCTTACTGCAAAGGAAATAAAAGCTTCAAATTATACACAAAAACAACAGGTTACTTATAATAATAATAATAATGATAATAATAATAATAAAATTCTTAGTAAGCGCATTCTAAGGAGATATCAATGCGCTTTACAATACAAAACTTTATATAAAGAATACTATGAAATAATATAAAATATTGATATATCATAATACTAAATATATTGATTGATATATCTAATACTAATATTGGTGAGCAATATATATACAAAAATACAACAAAAATATTGACTGATATATCTATTAAACAATATGCTAAAAAGTAACATCATTTGGAATAAAAATGTCTTAAACAGCTTTTTGCAAGAGTTCACAGATAGTTCTAGCTTTATACTCTCTGGAAGAGCATTCCACTGCTTAGGTGCATAATCTAAAAAGTCGCATTCGCTGCATTGTTAGTCCTTGAACTAAGCCCTTGAACTCTGTACTTGAAGTGTAAATTTTGATACTGATCTTAGCCATCGCGTTGGTTTGTGGACATTCTATCAAGTACTGTGGGGCCAAACCATAGAGAGCATTAATGTAGGCAATAATACTTTGAAAACAATGCGTTTCTTAGCGGGGAGCCAATGGAGCTGGTGTACAATTGGCAAAATATGCTCACAGTTTCTTAGTTCTTGTTACCAGCTGTCTTGTCGCAGAGGTTTGGATCATTTGATAGAGTACAGTAGATATAAACTCATCCATCCCGAGCTTGTTTTTGAGATAATCACTGAAACTGAAACTAAGGAAGAAACAGAAGTATTTTTTCCCGAACACGTTACTTACACTATATTTATAAAATACTAATAAAAGTTGTTTTAATATGGAAATATCTTTTTGTTCAGGTTCTACAGTGTGTAAGCATAGTTAATAGAGGGGAATGGTTATGAAACCTATTGTTATATGTCTTTGTTCACTTTTTTCAAGCGTGACCGTGCACAATCCTTTGCTTTACCATTGTTTTACCATCGTTGGCAATGGTTGAGCGAACAGACAAAAATCTTTCTTTTGGCTGCTAGTTCAAAATACTTAAAAACTTATGAGAGATATTTGAATATTCCTTACCATAATCCCATAGACAAAGCTTATGTTAACTTATTTTGCATTTTCGGACGAGCATAAATCAAACATTGTGCACGGTCAAGACCGGTTCAACATCAAAAGCGAACAAAGACCTGATAACAATAGGTTTCCTAACCATTCCCCTCTAATAACTATGGTGTAAGTTATCGTAAATATTGAGCACAAAACAAACAGAAGGACTTTTTACATTGTTCTAATAAAATTACCGGTTTTTCTTGAAAATAACAAAAAAAATAGAGTCCCGTGCAAAATTTGAGGGTTTTGCCCTCTTGAAGTTCAAACGTTTATGGTTCATCAATAAAATCGTAAAGATTTTCCAGCGATTTTGAGCTCGCGCACATCGTGGGTTCAAATCGACTGTTGAAAAGTAGTCAGCCACCTTAAGAGTCTTTTTGAAAGTTGTTTTGGACATCTCCCTGATAACATACGGAGTCAAATTCCAAAGTCCTACATTTAATCTTGAGAATGAGTTTAATTGTACATTAAGTCAAGATGACTTAGTGTAGAGCTTTTAGTAGAAGTCGATGAACATACGTGTTGAATACGAATGATTTCACTAACTTGTTTAAACAGATTACATAGGTTAGGTGTGGAGCTTTCTTATTGACAACATCGTCCATTAAATTTGTTATATTTGAAAATATATGGTATTTAAAAGGGTACCTGGGTTTTTTTGGCATAATTTCCGGGTCAAAAACGAAAGAAGCAGTTCTATGTATTTTTTCATTACCTTTTTGTTCATGACGTAATTCGTTGTCCAAAGTTCTAATTGTTTCAGGTGGAGGTTGAATTATTTACATTTTCCCCTTTATTTTAGCAACAGTTTATGAGCAGCTGGACCCGGAAACACGTCACGACTTAACAGCTCTGCATAAACAAGGACCTTTAGAAACTGATGCAGGAATAGATAAACCCAACTATTAATGATGATTAGTTGCTGGGGTCAAAATGATTGCACCTTAATACACCCAAATGCAGGTTGTTATTTCTTTCGTAAGTTGAAAGCCAGTTTGTTGATGAATCGATAAGTTGTTTTCATTGCTTCTTTATAGCAAACGATGATTTTTATTTCATTTAACAAACGATTTGTCATTCGTCTCTCTCTTGTGGAATAGTTAACCGGGAGCGAGTTACGCACAATCTTGATGTCGTTCAGTGTGCACAGAGGAAGTATGGGCGGCATTTTATGCATTGCAAGGAATTGTGGGATAGGTATTGTTGTGTTCACGTTCTATTTCCAGCACTCAGAATAGTGTAGTTAATATTAAAGGTTAAGAAAATACATCCAAAGTTTGAATTCGTAGTCATTAACGTTGTTAAAGTTTAAAACTTAAAAACAATGACATATTTACATTAATCATGTATATAAAGAGGCAACAGTCCTAATAAGTACCATTTCACTATTCAACTATTCACTTCTTGCTGGCATTAGGTCCACGCTATAAAACGTCGAATCGGAACCAGACTATATGAGAATCGCCAAATTAATATCTCAATTACAAACCCGATAAACAATCTTGCAGGGGGGGGGGGGGGTGTTAATAACTCTATTTTGCTACAAAACTTGGATAGTTCAAGCAGAGAATACTGCTGATCAAGTGGTTGAATCAAAATATGACGAGTATCTGAATTGCAAGACATTTAGAGGAAACTTGTAGAAATCGTGCTTTACAGCTTTTAATACGATGGGACTTGTATCACAGCAACTAACGAGAAAGATCACTCATCAACACTTGCGACACGTGATACGCACCCACACATCCAATCAGTCATTTTGGTAACATTTCTTTGCTTCGAAAAATAAAATTACTCCCAAAATATTGAAGATAGGGTGCAAACAATTGATCCGTAAATAGTGCTAGTTAAACAAAAGAAATTAAAAAATAGAATTAACATAAGATAGTGTAAGTTAGGATTACTAATATTTCGCGGATATATTGTTTGCATTCTATTACTCTCAAATTTTCAGTAGTTACTGAATAAGACCTTCTCTTTCGATTTCTGGAGTCGGTTTGCTCTTAGTTTAATTTTTTTATGCTTTTGAGGGAAAACGTAAATAAATATTTGGCCGCCTAGCGTTTTCACTCATGTGAGAAGGCAGGCATAAACAATAGAAACTTTCTGCACAGTATTTGCATAAAAATAGAGTTCAATTCCCAGAGGTTAGAAAATGTATTGTTTGATTGCCCATATCCCGCTGACGTCACCTGAAAACACTCCATACAAAATCCTTCTGGAATTCAAGCTATTCAGTTTAGCATAAACCAATATTCACGCAAGTTAAGTTCTGTGCCTTGGACGTCTTTAGAGAATGACAACGACTCTTAATATATGTATATATTAATACACCACATTCAGTCCTAAAATGTGCATTTTTATGGACATCTAGTATAAACGAATGGCGCGGCATGAATTATTAATTAATGCAAAGTTCAACACCAGCATAGGGCTGGCTACCTGTGGTTCATGTTGTTGTTTTGGAAAATTAATCAAGCTGATACGAGACGCTGGATCAGATTTGTGGCCTATTCTCGTATAAATGTTCTTGTGAAGAATATGGCTCTACTGACGAATTCTGGACTATCACATTTGATTTTTACTCTAGTTTTCATGGTGGCTTTGAATTCGGTGAGTTGTCTTGACCAACAGTGTGAGAGATTAATACATCCAGCTTGCAACAAGTCCGCAGGATACAACTTCACAGCTCCTTTTTCTCCTATCAATGGCAAACCATATCAAGAGGTCAAAGGCTCAGAACTATTAGTTCATCTGCCATTGCTTAAAAGATGTTCCAAATACAGTGCAACCGTTCTGTGTTCTCTGCACTTTCCTAAATGTGTTCCAGGAGTTCCAAGAGCTGTACTTCCTTGCCGTAGTGTTTGCAATGATTTCGTTCACAGATGTATCCAGGAGTTGAACATAGCTGCTATGTATGGGATGTTGACTGCAATGTGTGATCTACTTCCCGAGTACAATAACGAAACCTACAATTGTTTTCTTCCGGAGGGATTCAACATGAGTCAAGCCAAAAGTGGTACGTAATGTTTAGAAAACGAGAGAGCGTGTTTTATTGCTTGATTATGCAGTTTTTCTCTTTATAATTCGGGTAACGGACACAGTTTACGTACTTCAATAAGAAAAAACAAATAAAATAAGAAATAAAAAACCCAAAATAAAATAGAACGATATTAACAATCAACATGGAAACTAACTGTAATACAAAGATGTGACTGAATATTTATATCTATATAGGTCTACATACATGGCGGTAACGTCATGTACGGGTTAACCAACTAAGTCATTTTCGGGGCACCGACGGATTAACCATCTACGCCATATTCGGGCAACCATCGGAACAATGCCTAGATATTACCAAAAATTGCGTCATGTTTATTCGCCTCTAGTTCCGCAACGAAATGCTTTACAGTCTCGAAATTTCGCCGGAATATGTAGTTTGGACCACTTTACAAGATTATGAAATTTTTATTTCATTATAATGCGAATTTACGCTTTTGAAATTCATGATGACGTAGGTGAAAACCAAGAATTTGTGAGTAGGAACTTTGTTTTTATCACATGGTTTTACTGCATGCGCTCTAGAGTAGTTTTATTTAAACATCAAGAAACGCCAAATGATCGAGCCAAGTTGCTTTATCGATTTGCATGACTTCAGGTTGTTAATCCTACATATATTTTACAGTTCGATAATCACACAAACGTAAACACTTCGAATTTAGCGGGTTTGAATCAATAAAAAATTCCCATGTTCGGACTTATAAAGTTGGCTGTAACTGATAAGGTGCAAAGGCATCTTGACATGGAAAGACTTTGTATATTTTACATAATACATATATTACATTATCGACAATAAGGCATATAGAGTATTACCCTCGTTATCTGTATTGTATTTATCCAAGAGAATATGAACTAAGAGAAGGAATCCTATCTATATAGCCTTGTAAACATCATGTGCACAGTTTGATGCTATTTTTAGCTTGGAAATATTTTGAGCGAAGAACCTGATTGGTTGTTTCTTGAGGGTAGGCAGCTTCCAGTCTTGCAGTAAACAAAAGCCTGTGTTTTTGTCGTGGACGTAGCGAAGTATGGCGCTTTTTGTGTCCTAAAACGATGCATTAAAGGGAAGAATAATTATCGCGCGGGAATCGTAACGAGTTTAAAACAGCATCAATGATTCTAAAAATAGCATCAAAGTGTACACATGATGAGGCACGGGGATTCTTTCTCTTAGTTCATTTTCTCTTGATTTATCTAATTCCATTCCATGCCATAAGTATTCATTCAGCATTCAAAATTTTTCGTCTCAATTTTGAAATATTTTTCTTATTATTTATTTAGGAATCGATAAGAATGTCTGTCATAAGGTTGGCATCCAACGGTGTAGTGATGATCTTCATTACAATTATACTTTTGTTTCCAATACCACTCAATCTCTTTCGAATGCCCACATTCTACAAGGGATTATTGATAGCAAATGTTCACCCAATGTTGAGAAATTTGCATGCTTTACAAGATTTCCTCCTTGCTTTGATGGCAACACGACCACGGTTCAAGTGCCTTGCAAGTCACTTTGCAACGAGATCAAGAACGCTTGCAAAGATGATTTTAAAACTTATGGTATTCCAGAAAGTGATTGTGACATTTTGTATCCTGATGGTGTTAGCTCTAATAGACTTTGTACGCTTTCAAAGTGGCCAGCTCCATGGCCTAAACCAGTGAAGATTCCACCTATACCAATCTGTCCAACAATTCCTGTCCCGACAAGTTATTCAGGTGTATTAATTACTTCAATTTAAACCAGTCAGAGACTTTTTTATTTTTCATACATGAATCGGTTAAGCTCCAGCTCAAATTTATCAATCCATCCATCCATTTATCCATTCATTTATAGCATCCCATCCATTCCTCCATTCCTCCATTCAATTCATCATTCATTCATCCATCCATACCATCTATTCCATCCATACCATTCATCCATTTGTCAATCTATCCATCCATCCCCCGTTTATTTAATAATGCAATGTGGGATTATTGTAATTAGTTAACTACACATGGTATAACTTTATTTTTCTTTAGAATGCAAGAAGTGTGCTCCTGTAACGATTCAACGCTGTGAAAAAGCAGGTTACAGTAAAACCTTCCATTTCCACGACATCGATGGCACACCCTATCAAGAGGCCAAAGAAAAATCTCTTTTTTCTGTGCCTCTTTTGTCCCGATGCTCCAATCTCACACAGACAATCCTTTGTTCCATTTATGTACCAAAATGTGACGAAACAACTTGTTCGTCGAAACCTGTACTTCCTTGTCGCAATGTGTGTCATCAATTCGTTCGAGATTGCGAAGTTGAGTTAAGACTTGCTGCACAGCATGGTTTGATGGTGGGATTATGTGACTTGTTGCCTTTAAGATGTACGAGTGAAACGCCTTGTCTCATACCAGATAACTTTGAACAGAAGTCTGAAGGTAAGTAATCATGGTATAGCTATGTGACACTTTTTCATTGTGTATGGACGTGAGTTAGCCGAGGACGTTCTTTCACTAATCAGTCGTCCCTAAAAAGTCCCTAGAAAGAGTACCTCGATATTAATAAGAAGGTGCACTTCAAATCATAGTACTATGTGACAAAGGAGAAATGTCATCGCCAATTAAATTGATACATGGTTATTTTTTTAAGATTTGCAGTATGAAAAGATGTTTTTATCAACAAGCTAGGTATATTTTGTAACACTAACATTAATGAAATATTCGATTTTCTTTTAACGGCGGCCATTTCTTTAAAGTGCCTACACGACCTAACTCAATATTTTCAGTATTGATTCTACATAAAGTGAATATTTGAATGGTAAGTGAATTTCATAAGATTCAAGTGGTGTAGCGGCGAAAACTAATTTATTGGCAAACCATTCGAATTGTGATACAAGCATGAAATTTTACATAAATGGTGGTTAGACATCACCTAAGATAATTTTCCGATTAGCCACTCAAAAATCAGAAGGGTTCGGCAAATAGAGCGGTTGTGAGGGATGACGTCATTTTTTCCAATATGGCCGCAGTTTTTGATGATGTCTCTATAGCTAATGAGTGTGATGTCATTTTAGACATTATTATATATACAATACTTTTTTAGGGCGGCAAAATATCCTGTAAATAGCATCATTGTCTTACTCAGGGTTTAAAGGGTTTAAATTACAATTTTTTTCTCTCGTAGTAATTAGTGTCGCAATATAAAAACGATGAGGTCACACTCATTGACATATTGGAAGTGTAAACCTTGATATCTTTAAGATGCATCACTCAAGTCATATGAAATTGTTTTACCATTTCAAATAAATAATATATATATATATATATATTCACTTTATGTAGAATCAATACTGGAAATACTAAGTTAGGTGGTATAGGCATTTTAAATAATCTGTTTTACATTATAAGCTATCTTGAATTGCTAGTGCCAAGGTACTGTTTTCTTTTGCTTTTGAGGGAAGTTGGATCAAGTTACCTATCATACACCATCCGTGCCTTGAACATCACTTAGTTTTCGTTTCTCGTGTTTAACAGCTCACCAAATAGGAGTCTGTTTCCCGATATCCAATTCACACAACCCTTGTGCTAGAGACCTCTACTACAACGAAACATTCCTAACGCTATCAGATCAGATAAAAGTCAAAGTCCATTTGTTGGAGTTGGTCGTTGCTTCCAAATGCTCACCCTACATCGAGAGATTCTTCTGTTACACCAGACTCCCGCCCTGCAGTTCAAATTCTACGAAAGGGTATTTCTGTGGCTCTTCCTTGTCGCTGGATGTGTAAAAAAGTGCTTGACGATTGCAAAGACGATGTTTAAGAAGTACTCAATTCCTCTCGCTGATTGTGACTTTTTACCAGAAGAAGAAGGTGTTCATGGTATGTGCACAACAAGTAGATTTCCCGTACCGTTGCGTCATATCAAAAATGAAAGTAAAAATGAAGGTAAGACCATCTTTGAGTGACGAGAAGCCGAACGAACGGCTTGTAATCCTTCATCAGTAGGTTTGCAATTGACTAAAAAACTTGCATCCCTCGTTGCAATGACATTGGTATTTTTTCTAAGGTTAAGATCCTAAGAAGCACAAAAAATACCCTCAAAATGTGCAGAAAGAGAAAATTAAGCGACTCTATTTTACCACATAACGACTACTCAACCACAGGAATGCATGAGAGCTGCATGTTTTACTTGTAGGCAGTGCGCAGGAGCTGTTTTTTAATTGAGTCATTTCAAGTCGTGTTTTGAAACACGTGCGTACCCTCTTCACTCCAACTATTTGAATGAATCTGCGCACAAACGTTCGTAGTCGTTCGTTCGTTCGTTCGTTCGTTCGTTCGTTCGTTCGTTCGTTCGTTCGTTCGGTTCGTTCGTTCGTTCGTTCGTTCGTTCGTTCGTTCGTTCGTTCGTTCGTTCGTTCGTTCGTTCGTTCGTTCGTTCGTTCGTTCGTTCGGTAAATTTACTTATGTACTTGTCAGTTTCAGTTTTATTCTATAATTAGTCATTCATTCACTTCTCTTTTCACTCTTTATTTCACAGGAGATAATAAAGATGGAGCGAGCGCAGGCTTGATTGTCGGCATTATCTTTGCTATAATCATTGTTGCGGTCCTGGTAGTCTTAGGTGTGTTGTACTCAAGATGGAAAAATCAGAAGAAGCCTTTCGAACCAAAAGAGCTTCACAACATAGAAACAAAAGAATGAATGTACATGTTATCTCCAGGAAACTGGATATTGCATATATATTTCTGCTCTTAATCGATAATAAGCAATCAGACTCCCTTCTATAATTGGTTACTTATTGCACTCAGTCAAGGAAGTGGTGTTCCACCCTCAATCCTCCCAGATCTAGTGCATGCGAAGCCACTCTATGGAATTACTGCGAATAGACCTTTCAACAGATACGGCGGCCCTTCTGAATTCTATTGTTTTAAATAAGACATTATGGGATGCCGAGGAGGCATTTATTGGCAAATTTATAGACTACACAGCAGTTAGAGTTTCTTTTTATGTAACTTAACCCTTTCCAATTACTAGAAGCACATCTAAAAAGCAATTTGATGTGCTGGTAGTGGGAATAATATACAAAACACCAAGACATAACCTCACCACTTTATGCGTTAAAAATGCTCTGTTAACCCTCGGCATCCCTCAATTTCAGATGGACGCCGTATATTTAAAAAGGCCTATTCCCATTTTTTTTTAACAATATAAAAAAACGCACTCACATGTCACTTTAATGTTATTCACCAACATTTAAATGCATATATTTAAATGCTTAACCAACACATAAGATGTTTAATAATGACAAAAAACGAGCGGTATTTTGGGAAAGTCAGAAGTCCATAACTAAAACTTGTCATCTGGTTTAGGGTGGCGTCTGATGTGTTTCGGGAAACACATTGCTCGAAATTTCACGCTGCGCGCGCTGATTGGTCTTTGTGAATATAGTCATGCAGTGCAAAACAATCCGCGTTTGGCGATACTTACTGATTTTCTCAAGCTTCTCATTCATTCTGGAAACGTTTTTGAATATTTTTAAATATTCTTAAGGACGTTCATGAGCAAAAGAACACACCGTCAGTTTTTATTTTATTTTGCACGATGAAAGAACATCCTACTAGTAGTAAAATAGGCGAATAAAAAAATGGGGATCCCCGACTTCGTTTAGCCGTCGGGTGAATACGTGGAAGTTTACCATTTTTAATGCAAAAACGCCCGAATCTCGTAAACACGGAAAGCTGCCAGAGATAAGTAATATTTTATTTAAAAGATAAATTGGTCATTGACCCCATTTTTCACATAAGACTAGAAAATAACCAAATATCAATGCCTATTAACGTCCTTATAAGTATATTAATGAGCAAACTTAGTGACATTTTTTCATCTTGGTTGTGATTTTTTTGAAGTCTCAAACAGAAGTTTAAATTTTGAAGACCGTTTTGTTTTTTAAGCTCGTCTAGATGTAGTATTCTTTGCTTTGAGTTTGTGAAGGAACAAAAGCTTAACTTTCAGTTACAGTAGTATGAAAACTAAAGCTCAATGCCCCATTCAGAAATATTAAACAAGACGCCTCTGGATCTTGACGACACGAGCTCAAAAATGCATTACTTGAGGCACGTACATGAAGCCCTTCCAATCAGTTCTCATTTCTCATGCGCCTGAACATCACACTGAGTTTGAGTTTGCTTCTCTGCACCTTTTAATATCTCACTTGCCATACAGCATATTATATATATACTTTATTCTTATTCTAGTTGCAAGAACTCTGAAGGATCCTTCCACCATTTTGCTGGCTTCGCTAAATACTCTTCGGAAGCGCGAGCCAGCAAAATGGTGAATCCTCCAGGTTGAGACATTATAGAGCATTTTTTCTTAAATCTAGACATCCTTAAGAGACATATATAGAAATAGATATATATAGAAATAGTTGTATAATAACTCGTCAAAAATAGCACTATATAATAAGAACTTTTCCCTGCTTGAAAAACCTTTCCCTAATCCCCCTCCCCTCCCACCCTCTTCCCTTCCCCCCACCCCCCCCCCCCCCCCCCAACCTCCAACATTTTATCGAATACTTTGAACAACAAATGTTATATGCACTGAATTTCTATATTGATAGAAATAATAAACACGTTTTGTTTACTATTTCCAACCAACTTTATATTTTCCTCTCTAGTCTTTTGTGAGTATGTGTCTTTTTTGTAATTTCGCCGAGCCAATCGACCAAAACGTTTTTCTACATGGCCGCGGCCGGTGTAAAATGCCTGTGAACACAAAATGTAAAATTTTTAATCTAAAACTACACTTGGACTACCTGTGGTGTTGTAGTAACAGGTATATGTCTAGACACGAGCTCTGTCATGATAAACTCAACATATTATAATCAATGATACACAACGAAACCCGTACAAATATTTAATATTTAATTTGTTTATAATCATTTACATAACGTTTGGATGTGAATAACAAAGTTTTTTTAACAAAGGGAAGATTTCGCAACACATGAACAACCATAGATAATAAGTCTTTATAAAATTCGTTCATTTGCATAACAGTGAGCAAGGGCGAGCGAGTAACTGTTTCACCGATGATTCATGAAAAGGCCGTTACCGAATTTCTCTCAAAAGAACCACATTCAGGAAGTCAATGATGATATTCAGATTTCACAATTCCTTGAGCAAACAAAATATTAGCAAGTAAACAGATTAAGAAACTTAAAACTCTGTGAAATTCCCTGGGAAATTTTAAAAATGTAAGTATTTTGTTTTGGCTAACTGTCGTTTAGTCGAAGTTTGGACATTTCTGTTGGCAATTTAAAGTCTTTTGTTTAAATAATATCGAATTCACAAGTTTTATGTGTGAAATTCGAGATGAATTCTTTGCTATTTGGTAAATTATTTGGTTGTTGACTTAACAGGTGCTCTATCAAATCCCTCGCCATCTGTCTTGCTTTGGCAATGTTCGGCTTCGAACCAAGTTCGTCTCTGAATGTGTGTACTCGTTTCAACGAAACTGTGGAGCAGCTTTGTGGTTATGGAACAACTGTTAAATTCCTGCATCAATCACATTTTGATATGGCAGTAAAGACTGTAAAAGCGTTGATTAAATCATTTAATTCTTGTTCAGCGTATGCTAACTTGATGATCTGTTCAGCGTACATCCCACGTTGTGTGTCCAATATAGACGGACCATATCTACCATGTAGAAGAGTTTGCGATGAATTTAATGACAAATGTGGGGATCAGATTCAAAATTATAATTTAGAGATGGTCTTTGGAATTTGCAAACTTTTGCCAAAGAAGGATAATCCTTATTCTGGCTATCTTGATCGCTGCTTTGAGCCTCCTGGATTTAATACCAATTTACCCGATAATGGTAAGTAATTTCGTACTCTATTTTTTATCCGTACTAAAACAAGCAACATTATGATCTGTCTGTACAAATAATTACTCGTTATATGCTTTCGTATTCAATAATCTCCAGTTCCACCCAAATAACTTAAACACTAAGCTTATTCCTTGAAATATAATACTAATTACTATCATTTTATAAATAGTTTTACTTCGACAATATTCTATCCTTTTCAAAAACATTTTAGATGTTTCGTCGATATCCTTTTATGATTTCTGAAAAACTATGACATTATTTTTTTAAATACCATATCATACTAATACATGGCTGGATCCAGGATTTTTTAAAAGATTTTTGTTCATATAAATGTTCAACTGAACAAGCTTTGGTATTGGGTATTTCATTTTCCTTTTTTCTTTCCTGTTCTTCCAACTAAAATTATTAGGTAAGAAAGGGAGTTATGTCAAAATTGACTTTTCTTCTATCATCTCTCTCCTGCATTCCTATTCTACATCTACATTCTTCTATCATCCCTCTCCTGCATTCCTATTCTACACTCTTCTATCATCCCTCTCCTGCATTCCTATTCTACATCTACATTTTTCTATCATCCCTCTCCTGCATTCCTATTCTACTTGTACATTCTTCTATCATCCCTCTCCTGCATTTCTATTCTACATCTACATTCTTCTATCATCCCTCTCCTGCATTCCTATTCTATTTCTACAGTTTTCTATCATCCCTCTCCTCCATCCCTGTTCTACATCTACAGTCCTCTATCATCCCTCTCCTCCATCCTTATTCTCCATCTACAGTTTTCTATCGTCCCTCCCCTCCATCCCTATGCTGCATCACCACCCCTGCAGTGCTCTTGCCAATTTAGGGTAGGGATGTGCAGCTGAGCCCTCTGAACCCTGACCCTGTTCCAGAATAAAATTGCTGAAATTCATACGCTTCTACAGAGCCAGATTGCTGAAAACCATACCCAACATTTGATATGTAATCATTTATTTGTTAATGGCATATAAGCATTAAAATGACAAGTTAATTTTGGATTTTAATTTGGATTTGCTGAATGACAGTTTATTGAATATAAAAAAGCCTGTTCTGGTATTACAAAAATAGATACCCAGTGTTTCAGAGAGGAGAGAGAGCGTGATTTCATATACCCTGTCCCAGAACCATGAGATAGATTTTATATACCCTGATCTAGAAAAAATTGTTGAAAACCATATCGTTTGGCGACACGTACCTATATAGCAAATATAGGGAATACCCCCCCCCCCCCCCCAAACTCCCCCAGGATTACCAGTCTTCTATCATCCCACTCATGCATCCCTGTTCTATATCTACAGTCTTCTATCATCCCTCTTCTCCATCTGTATTCTACATCTACAGTCTTGACTATCATCCCTCTCCTCCATCTGTATTCTACATCTACAGTCTTCTATCATCTCTCTCCTACATCCCTGTTCTACATCTACAGTCTTCTATCATCCCTCTCCTCCATCCTGTTCTACATCTACAGTCTTCTATCATCCTCTCCTCCATCCTATTCTACATCTACGTCTTCTATCATCCTCTCCTGCATCCCTGTTCTACATCTACAGTCTTCTATCATCCCTCTCCTCCTCCCTATTCTACATGACAGTCTTCCATTATCTCTCTCCTCCATCTGTATTCTACATCTACAGTCTTCTATCATCTCTCTCCTACATCCCTGTTCTACATCTATAGTTTTCTATCATCCCTCTCCTCCATCCCTGTTCTACATCTACAGTCTTCTATCATCCCTCTCCTCCATCCCTATTCTACATCTAGTCTTCTATCATCCCTCTCCTCCATCCCTGTTCTACTTCTACATTCTTCTATTATCCCTCTCCTCCATCCCTATTCTACATCTACAGTCTTCTATCATCCCTCTCCTCCATTCCTATTCTACTTCTACATTTTTCTACCATCCCTCTCCTCTATTCCTATTCTACTTCTACATTCTTCTATCATCCCTCTCCTGCATTCCTATTCTACATCTACATTCTTCTCTCATTCCTCCCCCACCCCCCCCCCCCCCCCCATCCCTGTTCTACATTACAAGTCTTCTATCCTTCCCCTCTACATTCTTTCGTCCTTTAACTCTTTCCTTCTTTCCTATTCATTTTCCACTTCCAAAAGTTTTAAAATTAGGTTTTTTTTTAGTGTCAAGCAAAAATTTTGCAATAAAACAAAAGGGTGAATAGTATTTGTTTGACCCATTTTGCCTTCTCAATATTATCATTTTAGTTGCCTCCCATTCTCTTAAGTGCTATCCACTCATCGCTCCCAAGTGTCAAGACATTGGGTATAACTATACCACCGTTAGTACAAAGGGACAGCAGTCAAATATAAGACTCATCGACTCAGAGTTAAACCGAGAGACCAATGACAGTATTGGCTGTATCCTACCTCGCAAGAGATTCCTCTGCACTGAATATTTTCCTGCATGTATAAACAAAACCTTGGCAATGTACTGTCGCAAGAATTGTGAAGAATTCTTCAGCAGGAAGTGTACACCTCCATTCAATTACCAAAAAGACATTTGCATGGAATTCCCTAAAGGAAACTCGGCCATAGGAATTTGCAAAAGGACCCAATGGCCGCGAGCAGAAAACTGGTATGCAGCTAGGCAAGCGCATACAACTACTCTTCCTATAGGTATGTATTATCGAATTTTGGATTTGTTGTTGAATTTTGGCGGCATAAAAATTCTGATCAAATTGTTTGGCCATTGAATTATACCAGTTCGTTAACCTGTCAACACAAGGAAAATTTTACTAGTATCCTTAACCTGTACTTAATTTAAAAAACAATTTTGTGTTATTTTACCAAAACAGCTTCTTCATCTAAATTATCAACTTATCGAAGAACTACTCTAGGACCTACTTCGAATGCTTCGAGTACTTCGAATCTCGGAGAAAATGGAAGGGCTCTTTCATCGGCTTCATTGACTTTACCACATTGGACGTTTGGACTAGCAGTTGGTAGAATGGTATTCCTTACATTTAGAAGCCTGGTATGAATAATTATCATAACTGTTATAAATCTCGCATTCTGATCGGTTGGGAGCGCATGTATTATGAGAGCACGCAGGACACGAGCCCACTTTCCGTTGCGTCATTCTTATCCAAAATAACAGTTATTGTAATTTGCATTTCATAAAAGAAATTTAAAAAAATTGCTTGCTTTGCTGTGTGGAATTATATAGCACTTAGGGATTGGCATATCACTTGAGAAGTGAAGCAATTCGCTACGCGCGGTCGTGCCTCTCGTGTTATGCCGCCAACCCCCTCGTGTCTTATCACTGCATACAGAACGCGCGCGCGTTTTCTATTTCTGCAGTTACCAACGTAAGCGGGTCAGTATACACTAGTAGTTCGCCAATTTTAATAGTAAATTTATGTTTACAAAGATTTTAAAAGGTAATAAACATTACTGAATATCAAATATTGGAGGGAATCAGGATTCCAATATTCTTTTATGAAGAATTCAATGCCTAAATTTTCCGGCTACAAGAACCAATTTTAGTCCAAGTTTAAAAATGGAAAGTAAGAGATTGGTTTTACTAAAAAATTATTGAGACCTCTTAACCTTAGGTGTAATATTTTCCCGTTCAGACCATGTCATTCTCTTGAGAATGAGATTCCTCGTTTGATTTATATCTATATTCAAGTGTGTTTTTATGCGCAACTGTTAAACAAAGAAATGATACGTAATCTTGGGAATGACATGCACGTGGTCTGAAATGGGAAAACATTACGCCCAAGGCAAAGAGGTCTATTGGTCGAATCTTGAGGTGCAGTTATTTGCATGCAAACGAAGTAACACCAAACATGACCGCCATGTTGGACGGAGTAAAACAAAAGCCGCCAACAACATGATTGAAAAGTCACATGCACAGCCCAACACAAGTGGAGTATTTTGTCTTCTGTTATTGACTTTTCTTATAAACTATTTACTCACGAATTTTCTTTAGTCCTAGGTGTGCTATACTTCCATTAAAGTTGTATACATTACAAAAGATACACCCCTATGGGAAAAGAAAGCGGCTACTGCATGTCGAGAGTTTTCGAGTCAGGCTGTAACGCTGATTGGAAAACAAGTTGGCAGTCGTTCTGGCAGCAAGAACACCCCAATTTGAAAACACCAAGCGTAAATGAGAACTTGACTTTTGTCTAGTGACATGTACATAAATACTCTAAAATACGTTAAAAATTATGATAAAATTAAGCCGGAATGCGTTTACTTCTAGTGGTAGAGAATGAGTGTTCATCGATGAATAAGTTGTGGCTTTCGATTGGCCACATTTTTTTAAATGGTTTAAAAAAATGAAAGTTGCCTTCATTTTTAAAGTTCTCGCAAGAGGACTAGAGGTAGTTCAACTTTTTGATACCTCGAGAAGTTTTACTGGAAAGATGGTACTTCGATATACAACATTTTAACTGATTAAATGTACATTCTCGTAGGGGAGTAAACCCTTGTCTTGTCTAAGGTAAAGATGAAAATAATTTAAGACTGGATCTATTTGTACTATAAGTCCAAGAAAAAAGGTTTTGTACCAAAAATGACATTTTGGCAGCCTTTTCTTTATAAAAAAAAGCTTTATATAGTATTATAAATTGGGTGCTGATAAAACGATACTTTTGCAAGTGAACAAAGTAATGTAGGATACAAGCCAAAAGACGTATTTTTATAGCTTTTTATGTAAAATAGTGACTAATGAACCTAATAAATCAGTTACAGCGGTTTGTTTGACTTGATGCATAATTAATCAAATACCAAATGTTTTTAGAACTTCTCGGATTGACTAGTCATAGGTCTGTTATGACTTTAGTGGATGCGCCATTTTATCTGATCTCCTATGTGATCTGTTCTATTTAGTCTCAACCAAGAAAGCAAGGATCCCCAACGAAACCAAATCCTAGAACCGAATACCTATTTAAAGTCTTTGATTCGTCTATGTTGATGGGATTTTAACTAAGTGTTAATTAGTCAAACAGGACTAACTGGGCTTCAGTTTATTTAATCTGGTTTTCCCCCAGTAATTGTGCTATTACGTCATAGTTGCTTATAAGTTTGCAACCCACTGCATGAGAAATGCTATCTGATAGACCAATAATACCGGATTGGGAGCGGCAAGATAGACTGTCAACTGATTATTTCTTCAAAACAAGCTTGTCTTTCTTGATACATCTGGCGCCACAATGGTGCTCGGTGTGCTAAGAGAAGAACGTTTAGCAGAATTGTCAGTGCTTTATAAGGTTTTCTGACAATTTGATTCGTGCAAGATCTTTTCAAGT
The DNA here is from genome assembly GCA_011057435.1 of Actinia equina. NCBI lineage: Eukaryota > Metazoa > Cnidaria > Anthozoa > Actiniaria > Actiniidae > Actinia > Actinia equina. The sequence goes on from WHPX01001272.1 coordinate 396,417, forward strand.
GCAACAGAACTTTTGGAAACAAATTCACGAATAAACGTGCTAGAATTCAATGTAAGTTGTACATGATGTATGATTTTTGAAATCGAAAGAATTGCATTCCTGACATAACTTATATAACAATTCTGATATCAGTCAATATCAGCAGATACGCTTGCATACTATTAGAATCCAGTTTCTAATTACCTCATAATATGCTTTTAGAATTTTTGAATGCTTTCTGGAAAAAACCCGGTCCCATTTTATTCTCTTTCTACTTTTGTTCTCATGGCACTCGTGCATACGTTTTCCCGCCATTTTCCCATTTTAATCAATGAGTTATGCTTCAATAACTAAAATTAACTAAATTCAATTGTCGAGCCATGCTCTTCGTTATTATATATTATCTATTCATATTCAAAGTCTGGCATTAACTCATTTCATCAGCTCACGTATTCTTTGGTTACCGCAGATTTCTTTGAAAATCACAATGTGTTGTACTTCCTATAACAGCTTTTGTCTCACTGTTGAATCAAAATATCAATCTGCTTGTTTTCTTTTGCGGTCTTATTCAAGGTTAGCATAACATTGCTATGAGCACAAAGCCCTTTGAGTTAGCGCGTCGTTGATCAATGAGGGCTGAATTATCCAATCAGCTTTTCTGAGGTCCAAAAATTAGCATATAGAGTAGCCAAGCGTACATCTAAAAGAACAGTTTTTAGCATGAATATCGTGCCAACTTTATTGTTGATGCAACTTCTAGTCTGGAGCTCAAGTTACCAAACCTCTAAAACAACAGAGTATTAGCTGTAACAGGTCAAAACGCTGTAATCACTGCAACCCATCATGTAAGTACTCTGCATTGATATCATGGATGTGTAAGCCATAGAAGCACACTTAAACACTGACCTTGGTGTTTGGTCAGGATTTGTACTTATATACTAGTCTGCAGATAAACAATTATTATATTTGAGTTTACAAGTTAGAGGTGTGAAAATCAAGCTGGATTATATGTCATCAAATGATCATTAATTTGATATTTCTTTGTAAACTTATTTATAGGTGTTATTTAAAAGCCTTGCTTGCTTGGTGTGTTCTTGCGGTGTGTGTGTTTGAAAGCCGAAGCATGTCACAGAATTCATCTAACGTCTGCATACCTTTTCCTTCAAAAATGGGACTTGATACGTTATGTGGGTACAAAAGAACAGCTAACTTCGATTACCTCTCACATTTTGACAGTGCAGTAAGAGCTGTTAGCACTGTCTCCAGATTAATGGGATCTTGTTCAGCGTATGCTAACTTGATAATCTGTTCAGTGTACATCCCACGTTGTGTGTCCAATATAGACGGACCATATCTACCATGTAGAAGAGTTTGTGATGAATTCAATGACAAGTGTGGAGATAAGATTCAAAAGCATGGTTTAGAGTGGATCATTGGTATGTGTCAACTTCTACCTGTTAAAGATGATCCACAAACCAGCCTGGGGTACATTGGTCGTTGCTTTGAACCTCCAAACTTCAAGACCAACTTCACTGTGGAAAGTATGTATTTCAGTGTTTCACCTTTTTCCCATAGTTTTTTTTCCAATAGGCTCAATATTATGTATTTACTATTTGTTGGTGTCTTTCAAAGTTCATCAATAAGCCTGAAGCGAGATGACGTTTTACCCCCGTCTCTAGACCATAATAGTTTTTAAAATTCTTTCATATTAAAATTTTTGATTCCTTAGAGGATACAAGAACAATACTCATAATTAAAGAACAAAAGCAGTGTGAAAAGGATTATGGTCTAGAGACGGGGGTAACACGTGACCACGGCTTTCAGTTCTACACATTGAGATGAATGACCAACTTGACCTCAGTAGTGAATATGTTCAAAAAAGTACTAAAATGGCTTTAAAACTACTTGGCTACACATTGTTAGCTGTATTAGGATAATAATCGTTTTTTAATATAGAATTGAGGTCATAACTTTTCTCTCTCCAGACCAGTACATTATCCTTGAAAAGATGTTCATAAGATAAGATAAAAATATCCTTACATAAATATTAGGATTTTTCAAATTTGAAAGGAGTGACATAATGCGATTGAAATCTTACAACTGAAATTGACGAGAAAAACTTCGGGGCCCGGTTGTACGAAGGGTGGATAGCGCTATCCGACGGATAAATATTATCCAGTGGATAAGTTTATTGGATAACAGCATCAACCTATCCACTGGATAAGGATATTTATCCATTGGATAGCGCTATCCACCCTTCGTACAACCGAGCCCAGTAGTATACCTTTGTTTAGGCCTCGTTTGATTGATATCTACCTATTTTGAACCACAGCCAAGATAACTGAGTGAGAGAAGGTTTGTTCCCGCTTTTCCTCATAAACGTCCCTAACACGTAAAAACCCGCTTTCAATTCATATTTTACAGGTATCAAAAAGCCTATAAAATGCTATCCACTTGTCGTGCCAATATGCCAGAACGTTGGTTACGAATACACAGTCCTGAACACCGGAAAGCAAAAGGCCTACATAGGATACGCCAACCGAAAATTGAGCAATGTTCCAAAAGATAATTCAACTGTTGATTGTCCTCTTGATCGTAAGAGGTTTTTTTGCACCGAAAATTTCCCTGCTTGTATAGACAAGACTATTGCCTTTTTCTGCCGGCAGAAATGTGAGAATTTTTTCCACAAGAACTGCTCATCACCTTTCTTTTATGACAAGGACATGTGCATGGAATTTCCTATAGGAAGCTCGCCGGTTGATATTTGTAAACAAAGTCACTGGCCGAGAGCACAAAACTGGCATGCAGTGAAGAGACAGTCTGCTGTTCGGTCTACTGCTAACCCGACCGGTAAGTACGACAAAATTTAAGATTAAAAAATAGCTTAATCTAATCAGGAGAGAGCAAAATCAGTATCATATTGACCTCAGTGACAATCACAATCTCATTCCCACGGTTGGTCATAACATAAGTTTTTCTAAAAATATCGAGGCATCTTTGCTTGCTCCTGATTGGTTCAATTTAGGTTTGATTGAAGTTTGATTCCTTTCCACTTAGTCGTGATTGGTTGACTTACTTCACGTGATCCTGGTTTGTGTGTCTACGTTTTTGCCATTTTCCCAGTGTCTATTTTTAAACCTAATTTTTTTGAAACCTTTAGTTTATTGGTATTTTAAAAATCTGCGCTGGTCTTTCCATCTTTAAATTGATATGCAAAATATCTTAAAACTGCAAAAATTACCGTTTTTACTAAGACTACTTGCATCAAATCAGTTTTAAAGTCAGTAGAAAAAGATTCTATAAAGCATCAAGTTGCTTTCAATTTTATAGACATTCTTAAATTACTATTGTATAAAGCAAAGTTGCTCTCCAGTTTATAGACGTTCTTGTCATATTGTATATAGCATCTAGTTGCTTTCAAGTTTATAGATGTTCTTATTATATTCTATAAAGCACCATGTTGCGTTCTTACTATAGTTTCTCGGCATTTAATATTCTATCTTCGAATTCGTTTCAGACTCTAAAACACCCACTCGAAACAATAGTAACAATCTTTGTCGCAAGACCGTCCGGCCCCATGATAGGTTGAAGTTATCCGCTGCTGGTAATGAGCAAATTCCTGAAACCTCTGAAATAAAGACAACTTTATTGTTGAATATTCTTCTTTAAACAATGTTTCAGATTCTGTCTTAGAAAAGCATAGCCCATTAAACAATAAGAAGCAGCCAAAAGGTAGGTTGATCTATGATGCCACTTTTGCCACATTCATTCAGATTTCTAATCAGTCGCACGCTCGATAATTGTCTGAACCGCATATATTTGTGAGTTGTGTTTGTTTGATGTCGGTTCTCTCCCTGGGCACGAAGTTCTTTCTGCGGGTTGTTCTGTTTTCCTCTCTCCATAAAATCAACCTGTGAATTGAGCGTAGTGTTGTGTGTTGTAGATAGTGGATGTAATGGTTGTCACAATTCTAAAAGGAAAAGAGAGTAAGCGAGTACCTCTAAGGGTGTTTTTGATGCAATAAGATTCCTGAGATCATATGATGACAGTCAGAATGGCAGATGTAATTCAGAATATACAATTTTCGGTTCATTATCCGACTATTGTCACTTAGGACATAGATAATTGGTACCGTTTAGCGATAAAAGCCATTAATTTCCACTGACAGGAATCGGGTAGCTCTTTTTGGTTATTTTCAAAATTCCCGACGAAAATCCACGCCCTTTGATTATCCACCCCCCCCCCCCTCCCCCTTCCCCTCGCCCACCGGGGATGGTAGTGCTAGTGGAGCGAACATAACGGATGGATGAAGCCCTTATGGGAGTAATGGCTGTAAAATTTAAGTAACAAAATAAAATAAAAAAAGATCCTCCCAGGCTGATAAATCCTACAATTCCTAATGCCATTCATTTCTCTATGATTTACTAGATCCTAAAGTAAAAGACAGGCAAGACAAGAAAACATCCAAGAGTCAAGCAGCAAAGATTGCAGGAGGAGTTTTAGCTGCGGCATTTATCATTGCCTTGGTATTAATTGTAGCATACGTTATATACAGAAAGAAAAAACAGACAACAATCCCTTATGACAAGCAGATCCTTTACAATGACGAAACTGTTGATCTCTGATGAAATTGAATCGTTATTGATACTATTTCAGCCATCATTTCTCCATGCTCTGTCGTCTTTTATACTTTTCAAAACCCTTTAATATTAAGTCAGTCTTCACAATCTAAAGGTTTTTATTTGCGCACTTGAGCCACTTGTAAAATTTACATAATTTTATATTAGTAAAAATTACATAATTTTATATTAGTTTTTTTTTAAATACACGAAAATTAGTTCTTTTAAGAAAACTATCTTAGATAAAGCCATAACATAAAGGGGGAGGAATAAGAAAAAATGAAAAACCACTTTGCACAATTACTTGCAGCAGCCATGTTGAATGACAGAGGAGTACCTTGGGAGCACAGTCAGGCTCTTTTGTTAAAAAAAGAGTCATTTTAGTATAGCATATTGAAGAGTTATCTTTTTTATCTCTCTGTTGGAAGCTCGCATGTTCAGCATGTATATTGTAGCTATGCAATTAGCATTAGCTAGTGGGGTTTTTTTTAGTATTTTTATTAGTATCATTTAAGATTTAAATCATGTTTCTTTCAGTTAATTCCCTAGCTATAATTCCCTTGAGGCTTGGAAAAGAGAAATTCTATAGACATTCTTTGAAATCTGAAAGACTAAACATGAGACTAAACCTTACGCAATGAAATAATACCCCAGAATGCATGTGACCATTAGTCTGAACTGGGAAAACGCTCTGCTCAAAGGGGTCTATATTAATGCTTATTGTAATTTTACTTGAAAAGAATTGTTCGCGTTGGCAGCGAAGCGTTCTTGTAGTAGCCATGATAAACGGTTGTGTGTAAGTTAAGGTGATTAAAGATGTTGACAATCGTCCAAGATATAAATATAACTATTTCTATAAGTAAAATTAAATTATGGTTAGATAAATGCGATTTTTAATCATTTGGTTTTTTGTTGGCTGCAAAAACAAAATCTCAAAATACATAACTGTACACGATGTTGGAAAAAATCATGCATTTTGCATTCGCAACGAGTGAGGCTTTGGTGTGCGTCAATAAAGGCGTTTCCATGACATTCCGTCTTTTTGCCGACAATATCTTGAAAACGCCTTTAATCTAAATCCACCCAATCCTAGGAATTGTTGGTTTTCATATCCGCAACTTTGATAAAAGTTAACTTAAGATTGTATTTATACTAATGAGCCTGGATGGTGGCCTGTCTGCTGGGGAATTACTTACAAATAACACCAATTGCAAGCCATGGGAATAAAACATATTGGACGCTATGAAACCTTCCGAGAAATGTAATCACACCACTTCCCTCCCCTAGGTATATTAAACTTACTACCTGTTTTCGCTTTCGTCAAATAGACATAATTCGTCTTGGATCAAATGTTTACCCATTTCAGACCACTTTTCATTCTCTAGAGAATAAGATTCTTTTTTGGGCTTGCATACATATTCATATGTCTTGCCATGTGCAACCATTAAACAAAGAAATAATGATACTCTTGGTAATGACACGTGATCTAAAATGGATAAACACCACGCCAAGATGAATAAGGACTGACCAATAACCAACCGAGATAGATCGACAGCTCGCAGACTACAAAACCAGAGTAAGATCCCCTACCTAACCGTTTTCCTTGTCTCAGAAAAAACTTTTGAGAGAGTGATTCTCAAGTGGAATACAAATGAAAAATTCAATTTTAAAACTTCAATTGTTCTTCTTTCGCAAAACGTATACACCTACTTGCAAGAACGTTGTCATACGAAAATAGAACATTAGTAATTTAGTGAGAAAGGAACACATCAAAAGACAAAAGTTTCGTTACCATAGCATCTATCGTAATGACTATATGCAAAAAGTGAGGATTATATTTTATTCGTAAGTCACGCGAAACTCTATTATACATATAACTCTTTATATGTGACGTCACTAGATGATTGACAACCACCCATGATACCAATTTTCGATGCCACAGCCTGCTTCGTTTAGGCGTTATGGCCAAGGGGCCACCAGGTGCGTATGGGACCACGACATAAGGGGCCACCAGATCCCGGGCACCAGATGTTGGTGGCACGTGCAAGCCTTACTTAAAATACTAGAACGATAAGTTGTTAATATTAATTAAAACGAGCAGCATAAGAAAATGAACTTATTTATGAGTGATCTGTTGACGATATACACCGAATCGAAGTATGGCGACCAATTTAAAGAACTATTATTTTGCACTGACTATAGCGGCTCACTAGCCTCTCATACATGTGAAAACTATCTTACATTACAGCTTAGTTATGTAAATTGGTTGCCATACTTCGAATCCGTGTATGCACCGTTTTAGTTGGTCATTCGGGTCAAAGCGACGGCTAAAACCGCTTCGTAGTCAGTTAGCCGATTGACTTGTTGGAGTGGTAGGATCGATGAAGATCCATGGGTCCATCTCACTGATGCCAAATATATTCCGAAGATGATGTCCCGGAAGAAAAAATAACCAGCGAATCTGAACCTCTTTTTCGTTAAAATCGGAGTTAATGTTTTTGATAAATAAGGGATATATCGTGATTAAAATGACAGAATAAGTAGATGATATTACTCCTGATTACTCCTTTTGCCTTATTCCTGAGACACTCCTCCACGTTGTTGCTGGTTGTCACCATTACCTCGAACGTTTTACCTGGAGACATGACTCAATTCTTAACTTCATTGCCAACTCGCTCAAACCTGTAATTAATCATCGTTCTTCACTCTATGCTGATGTAAATGGTTTTCTGAGTCCTTCAATCATAACTGGTGACACCTTTCGTCCAGATCTACTTCTCCTAATACAGTCCAAGTGCCTTTATGTTCTGGAATTAACAGTTGGGTTCGAGACGAACATTAATAACAATGCAGTACGTAGAAGAGAAAAATACAAGAATTTGATTAAAGATTTGAGCAGTAAATTTAATTGCGTTAAATTTGTAAACCTCTCGATGAGCTCTCTTGGCGTCCTGTCTGACGAATGTTCTACTTTTTTAGACATGATGAGTGCAGTGACATTGGAGTTGACAAAAAACAACAGCACTATATAATCAAAAAAATAATGAATCTTGCCATTAGAGCCACGTATTATATATTTTGTTGTAAAAATAAGACTTGGGAAAGCCCAGACTTAATGAAATTTTAATTTTTATATATCTATATATCAATCTATCTATGATCATTTATATATCAATCAATTTCAAGTAGCCAGTTGTCAATTGCCTATACGTAGAGAGATTTACAACTGTATTCATGAAAAAATATTAAAGTTTCCATTATTATTATTATTATTATTATTATTATTATTATTATTATTATTCCTTTTGTTTGTTTGTTTGTTTGTTTTTTTGTTTTTTGTTTTTTGTTTTTTTTTAAATCTTTTATTTGTTTTCAGAGTTTTTGGTTTCTTAATTTACAATCTCGTATATATATATATATATATATTGTGACGTGGGTGTTTTTTCCCGATGACTGGGATGGGGTGGACTAGCTCGTCCCACGTACACACATGTAGATTTTCTCAGTGGTCTTTTACTCGCTCTGTTGTCTTCTCCCCACGTCTAACTATTGATCTGTGACGTGCTGAGCTGTCGACCTTAATCTCAAGCAAACCATTAGGACTTACATTTTGGTTCCGAGAACACGTTTCTTGCTTACCGATCAATTGACTCTGTTTAACTTTGACACGCGTTTCTGTTGTCCCTTGTGACATGTGGAACCAAAATGTCAAGCCTATTCATGTAATCCTAAAAATAACACTCAGAGCAAATAGACCTACTTTTCTTAATTGATTAATTGATTCCTACTTAAGTTTCGTGCTTGATAATCTGTTTTCTACGATGATCTGCGATAATCAAACTTGACTAACATTTTGTCCTATGACAATTATATATATATATAATACTACAACAGGAACAGCAACAACGAAAATGAAATGATGAATAGATAAACACATACATAAATAGATAGATACAGTCACATATCCACGTTGGACTTCCATGATTTTAACTAATTTCTAGGGCTCGTCCTAAATCTTTTCACTTTCTCTTGACCTTAGATTTGGCCACATTAAATTCAGTACTTAATCTATTTCTCAATATATATATATATATTGTATCGCGATATATTCAATATTAGAATTAATTCACATGATTTTGATTTTCTACTCCTAAAATGACATCGTCTTTATTTAATTCTGGTAGGGATACGAGATATTAGACCATTTTAGCCTAGGTCTAGTTTAAGTTAACTGGAATCCTTTGCAAATAAATAATATATACTAGACTTTCAATCTAAGTACAAATTTAAATTTGTTCTCAACAGTAACATGATTTATAGAAAGTAAAACGATAACTTATACTAGATCGAAAGTAGCAAAAGAGCTATTCCGAACATTCTTCCCAGGATGCTTTACGCTGTATAAATTATGACGACTAATCTTTCTATTTGTTTCTGGGAGTATTGAGTTCGTATTAAAATTTTAAGCAATAGATTTAGCTACGAAAACACGAAACTAGTTTCAGTCTAATTTCAAAATTATCTGTGACCGATTAGCAGGTGTAGTTTAAAACAAATAGACCTCTCTCTTATTGTCTAATAGTTAAAATAGCCTGTGGGCTACTAGATGGCTGCAGTATAGTAATTGAGTAAACGGAATTAGCGGCACACACCATCCTAGCATTCTTTCAGTGAAGTTGTATTTTTGAGCTTGAAAAGCTGCATTCCAGAAGTGTTGTGGTCAAGATGCAACCAAAAGCTTCCTCAAATAAATGGTCGCGTGGAATAATGAATAATTACAAAATATACACTTTGCGGGTTTTTTGTCTCGTGGTTGTCCAAATTAACACTTCAGGCGGTGGAAAGCGCTTTCAATTTTTGTACTGATCCAGACAGTAAGGCCTGTTCAACTGTGCTTTGCTACAGAACACCTCGAACATCACATCTGGTCTATTGGCTGTAAAAGCTTGGAAAAAAAGAATCGGACATAGCTGAGTAAGTATTGAAAATAGCACCATTAACATAACACCCCACTGAGCCAGACAGCGAGGACTTTGCTCACTAGTGCTTTACTACAGAACACCTCGAACATCACGTCTAGTTTATTGTCCGTCAGATATACGCTTGCAAAAAGGATCGTACATAGCTGAGTATAAAGCATTGAAAATAATGCCATTAAATAACATCCAACAGAGCGAGTAAGCGAGGGACTTTGCTCACTTGCGCTTCACCACAGAACTCATCGAAAATCAGGTCTACTTTCTTATTAGCCGTATACGCATGCAAAAAGAATCTGACATAAGCCGAGTAAGTATTGAAGATAACATCCCATTAACACTGTGATAAGACTGGGTGTTTTTCTCGGCATTTTGCTTGGTTTTATACTCGATACTTATTAACGAATATTTCTTAGTACGGGATTTCAGTACTTTAAATTCAGGGGTAAAAGAGTTCACTAATGGATTTTGCTAGTGTGATTGCAATTAATAGCATTCCAATGAGGACCGTTACCCAATTTTGTCACAGACATTTTATTTTTTTAATCATTATATAAGCATGATAATACATGCTACTTATAAGAACCACTATTTTCGTTCAGCTTTACCAAGCAAAGTGCCACTTCATTACCAAAAGTGTGTGTAGACAAGTGTAGACAAATCTCTGAAAGTAAGAGCAGAATCCCTTTCTGCATTAAAGAAATCAAATTATAAGACTGAAAAAGAAAAATATTTACTTCTTTGATTGATATTTGATTGATTATAATCTTACCTTGATATTTTCGATATTTTTATTTTTATATTTTTGAATATAAAATGTTTTTTTTTTTGTTGTCTGGTTGATATTTTCTAATCTGTTTCCCAACTAGCTGTTGTGCATGCATTTATGTCAGATTTAAAAGCATTTCAAATAATTCCCTTCTATTTATTGTTAATATTCCAGAGTATTATAAAGGTCTAGCACGTGCTCATATTGTAGAGTTGCATGCGGATTGATTCCTTTTTTGAAAAACCGTTTAAGTTTTATACAAAACCCTGACCACTTCATCAAAACAATTCCATACAAAGATGATTGTAAAGTAAAATTCAAAACAAAACAAAAAAGAAAATCAAAATCAAAAGAGAAACAAAACTTAAAACCATTAAAAATTTACTTTGATATTTAATGCCTGCTTGCGAATAATCAGTATGTTATTTTGTATTTCTTTAAGAAAAAAATGGCATTTTATTATTGTGATGGTGAGTGTTGTTTATGTACAAGGAACTGGTTGTTTGACCTCAAGCCTTCAAATACGACTAAGTAGACCAAAATATCTATTAAATATTTATGAAACACTTATCTGTCCAAGCTGGCTCGCGTGGTTTATATATAGCTCGTATTAATCGAGTGCGAGCTAGGTCGGTACAGTAAGTTATTGCATTTATGGCCAAACACCTAGCGCACGGACCATAAATAAATGGGGGAAACGAGGAACTATACCTTACGGTACGGACTGAGCAAACGAGGTTAATAAGATATTTAATATACGGCGCAAGGCATTACGATTGAAAAAAGGCGAAGCAACAAAAAGTACATTTGACAGACGCATGTCAAACGAGAACTGCTCTGGATGGGCTTCCTGTACATACCACAAGTTATGCACGTTTTTGTCGCTTGAGAGAGGTTTAGTGTTTTTTTATGAATTCAGGTAAGTATAGTTTAAAGTTTTCTGAAATACTAGTTACCGAAAGTAAGGCTTTCTTTTACAAAGGATGTGAATGCAAAGCAAAAAAAAGCTTGAAATGAAAACTGTCGAGCTAAAACTGTCGTACTTCAAACTTCTTTTAGACTTCAAGATCACAATCAACTAAAAAATAACTAAGTTTCATTAACTCTCCTGTCCACAAATGCATTTAAATTAACTCAAGTGAGAATTTAAATTTATGAAATATGGAAAAACGTCAAAAGCGCCATAAGCCTTGAAACTAAAACTGCTTAAACCGTCAACAAAACCACTGGCTTCTTTATCTTTTTTACATACAATAAACACTTTTATCAGTCATTTCTCAATTTCAAAATGCCCCCATTCCAATATGTGTTGAAGTATTTTGCCAAACTACTATGCGCTGGCTTAAGTACATACCTAAAGACATATCTGTATGTAGCTTAGCATAGCATACTCTTAATGATTAACAAGCCGTGGTGGAGAAACTAAACGCGTCAGCCGAAAAACGTGTTACAAAAACGACTAAAATTATTGAAAAAGCTTAAATTTGGCATGAACAAGAATAATGTTTTTCCACTCTTACTTTTAGTCCTTTCTTATGCTCTACTCACTCCTTTATTTTATTGGGAAGATTCGTGGCGTGATACTTGCTTTGCGGTTAACTAGCTGTTCTACGTCGTTTAATTAAAACACTGATCATGTTGAAAATAGACATTAAAATGATTTCAGTTAAAAAAATTGTCAGTGTGACTAATTTGTCTATCACAGATATCTAACACATTCTCTGCCCCCCTCCCCCCCCCCCCCCCCCCCCCCCTCTCTCTCTCTCTCTCTCTCTCTCTTCCGTCTTTCACCTTGAAATTAGAAATATAAGGAGTGAGTACCTTGAGATTTCTGATAATGAATTCTGATCATTTTAATCCCTTTAACTTATTTTTTACTAAACAGCTTTGAACGAAGAATCTAGTTAAAAGTCACGATGGACATTCTTTAATACACGATACGTGATTATTTTTAAAACAATGATTTAAAATGAGTTCTGGAGCGATTATTTTGGATTGTTTACGTTCTAGAAGCCATGCTTGTTATATATTGTCCGATACGAAGGCCGCTGTCATTGCGCCCGTGTTATCACTGCATTTTAACCCATGAACAGCTTTTCAACGAAGTATAGGTAAAATCCATGCTGGATATATTATTCAATGCCCGATAGATAAAAGCGTAGTTTCAATACCACTCGAATGTTTCAGTTTTTTACGCAAACGACGTAAAAAATGGCCTACACAGTGACTGAGTAATAACCCTTTTGACCATTTGTTTTCAGGTAAATGGAACAGGCCATTTTTAGGATGTTAAGAGTTGCGATATTTCTGCTACACGTTGCAGTCATCGTTTTTGCATCACCTATTAACAACAACACAGCAGTAACCACAAAGGCTCAACATCCTATCACAACGATTCCTTCTACAATAAGTAATGATCCACCAACAGACCATTCGAGTGTTTCTTCAAGGTCCTCTGAACAACCAACCACCCGAACTCTTGCTGTGGCTAGCGCTACAACTGAAGTCCAAACTTCGATTCCGTCAACTAAAGAGTTAATGACAACCGAAAGGTCTAGCAAGTCAGATTTTACAATTCAATCGAGTACCTCGAATACGACTCAAACCGATTCCTCAGAAGCTACAACACTTGCTACTACTTCAAAGATAGCAACTGCCGTTTCGACATCTTCTGAACCAGAAACTACTACTTCTTTATCTACAGCCCCTGAAGCACCTACTAAGCCCTCTACAGCATCCACTACACCTGATACTACCACTACAATGGCTCCTTCCCTACCCCCAACAACCAACAGTCCGACTTCGACCACTGCAGCACCTGCTACTACTATGCCGCCTTCCCTACCACCAACTACCACCACCTCAACCACTGCAGCACCTACTACAGATGGTACAACTACTATGCCACCTTCCCTACCACCAACTACCAACACTTCAACCACTGCAGCACCAACTACAGATGGTACCACTACTATGCCACCTTCCCTACCACCAACTACTAACACCTCAACCACTGCAGCACCAACTACAGATGGTACCACTACTATGCCACCTTCCCTACCACCAACTACCAACACCTCAACCACTGCAGCACCCACTACAGATGGTACTACTACCATGCCACCTTCCCTACCACCAACTAACAACACCTCAACCACTGCAGAACCTACTACAGATGGTACTACTACTATGCCACCTTCCCTACCACCAACTACCAACACCTCAACCACTGCAGCACCAACTACAGATGGTACTACTACTATGCCACCTTCCCTACCACCAACTACCAACACCTCAACCACTGCAGAACCTACTAAAGATGGTACTACTACCATGCCGCCTTCCCTACCACCAACTACCAACAGATCAAACACTGCAGCACCAACTACAGATGGTACTACTACTATGCCACCTTCCCTACCACCAACTACTAACACCTCAACCACTGCAGAACCTACTAAAGATGGTACTACTACTATGCCACCTTCCCTACCACCAACTACCAACACCTCAACCACTGCAGCACCAACTACAGATGGTACTACTACTATGCCACCTTCCCTACCACCAACTACCAACACCTCAACCACTGCAGAACCTACTACAGATGGTACTACTACTATGCCACCTTCCCTACCACAAACTACCAACACCTCAACCACTGTAGAACCTACTACATATGGTACAACTACCATGCCGCCTTCCCTACCACCAACTAACAACAGATCAAACACTGCAGCACTTACTACAGATGGTACTACTACTATGCTACCTTCCCTACCACCAACTACTAACACCTCAACCACTGCAGCACCAACTACAGATGGCACTACTACTATGCCACCTTCCCTACCACCAACTACTAACACCTCAACCACTGCAGCACCCACTACAGATGGTACTACTACTATGCTACCTTCCCTACCACCAACTACCAACACCTCAACCACTGCAGCACCCACTACCGATGGCACTACTACTATGCCACCTTCCCTACCACCAACTACCAACACCTCAACCACTGCAGCACCTACTACCGATGGTACCACTACTATGCCACCTTCCCTACCACCAACTACCAACACTTCAACCACTGCAGCACCAACTACAGATGGTACCACTACTATGCCACCTTCCCTACCACCAACTACGAACAACTCAACCACTGCACGACCTCTTACGGCTGATAATATTACTGTAACAACTTCTCTACCACCAACTACCAACGTTAGTTCAAGTTCTACAGCACCTATTACAGCTGGAAATACTACTATGACAAAGCCAGCAACAAACACCTCAAATACTGCAACACCCAATATAGCTGATAATACTACTACGCCGCATTCTTTACCAGCAACTACCAACAGCTCAGACCCTGCAACAACTACCGTAGCGCCAAATAAAACTAACAATACTACTGTGGCATCTTCTTTACCACCGTCAACCATCTCTACTGCACCATCAACTACAAATGAAACTACAGTTGCTGTTTATTCTCTTTCTCCGACAACGAATACTACAGCTACCAAAGCACCAACAAGGGCTGAGAATGCAACTTCTTTATCTTCTTTACCAACTTCACCCAACAATGGATCTACTACAGCACCAGCTACAAATGGGACTTTAATTCTCTCATCTTCTCTAACACCGACAATCGTCACTAAAACTAGCGCAGCACCAACTATAGATGAAACTACGACTGTTTCATCTTCTCTACCACCGACAACAAATACGACCACTACTTCAATACCAACTACAGCAAAAACTACTGTAGAGCCATCTACTCTTCCACAGACAGCCAACAAAACGAGTACTGTAGCAACAACAACCACTACTTCAATACCAACTAGAGCAAAAACTACTGTAGAGTCATTTACTCTGCCACAGACAGCCAACAAAACGAGTACTGCAGCAACAACAACCTCCGAAGCCAGAACCAAATCATCAACTCAATCATCAACTAACAGAAGGACTACTGCAGCAACAACTGCGAGTACCACAATTTCGAGATCTTCTTCAACAACATATAAAACTTTACCATCGACTTTAGAACCTAGCACTACAACTAAACTCACTTATCGTACTACAAAAGGCAGAGCCAAAACTACAGCTGAAGTTGGACTACCAAAAACTGAAATGCCATCCATTCCTACAACTAGTGGAATCTCGACAACTGGTATGAATATGTTAGATGGTTTGCTTTACCCTATGTTTATCAGATTAAAACTTTCATTCCCTACGCCTGGGAACCAGTAACCCTGGGTAACCACGAAGTCAACCGCCGATCACACAAAACGTCCGTTCGTTTTCAAAATGGCCCCTTGTGGCCATTGTGAATCGCTTTTGGACGATTTTCGTAAGCCCCCTTCCCACTTCGAACTCCTATCCGATAAGCGTTGCTATGTTTAGGCTTTTTCCTCCCTTTATCATCCGTATTACCCTTTACAGCTCAGTAATCACGTGCTGGTTAACATTTTGATTCCCATGGGGGGAATTTATTGGACAGCAAACACACTATTTACGACCTGTTTTGAGAGATCGTAATAGAACTGCAATTTTTAACACACTTGCTACACGTCGTTTCTTTCAGTTCCTTACAAGTAACTAAAAAGAATAACCATGCCAATTTAAGATAAAAACAAAAATTTAGCTTTCTAGTACAGACACGTGACCGTTAACTGCAAAGGGCCTATAAGCGATTACACTATACACACAAGTAAAATGTATAACGCATCATGGCTTGAAGAATATCTTGATTTGTTAAGGTGACTGCCTACTTTTGAAAATTGATTTAAACTTTTTTTTTAACTTCGATTTTCCGAATTGAAATTTAATGCTGATTTCAAATCTGGAAAGAAAAATTGGGTGTCCCGAGCTTGTTTTCAAGATAATCAGCATTTAATGGAAGCAATTTTTGGAGTAAAAATTGCGCCACCGGAAGTGATTAGAAAAAAATTAAGAATCATAAGATAATAGGTATTTGCAGACTATATAATTGCACAAATGAAGGCTAGTCAATCATTCTACAATAATACATGGATATTTTCGACAAAAAGACAAAGAGATAAATTGATTTCTCATATTTTGTAGTTTTAATGCTCTTAAAAATTTCAGAAAGTCGAACAAAAATCCCTACAAAAATCTATCTTTTCATGTGTTGCTGATTTAAACTTTTTCTAAAATGTTGATATAACATAGATTTTTGGAAGTTGTTTCGAATGAGCTATTAAAAAATAGAGAGTCCCTTGCAAAATTTGAGGGTTTTACCCTGTTGAAGATCAAAACGCGTATGGTTCTTCAATAAAATCTTGTAGATTTTTCAGGTGTTTTTGAGCGCGCGCTCATCGTGGGCTCAATTCGAACGTTCAAAAGTAGGCAGCCACCTTAAGAATTATTTTAGCAGCCTTATTCTGAAAAATTTAAAGTCTATTTATAAGTATACAATTAAATCTATCGCCCCATACTAAGTACTACATTACTTATCCATGTTACCTTATTACTGTCTACGAACTAATGAAAGATCCAACCCGTTTATCTATTTTTAAGGTATGAATGCCACAAGTCCTATTGTGTTAGCAGCAAAAGCAGCGCGCGGCCTTGGCGGAGGATCCATCGTGGGTATTGTCATCGGGGTGCTAATACTCATCATTTTAATTGTGGTGGCGGCAATATTCATCATGAAGCGTTTTTTAGCAAGTGGCCACAAATCGTACGAAGGAGTGGAAATGGATGATTTTGACCATATGAATTCAGCGTACTATTAAAATTCCGTAAGGAACAACGTAGGCGATATCAGAGATGACATAAGATGTATATACAAAATAATTTTAACTTCGTGTTATGTTTTGAACGACTCTCCCTGACCATTGATCAGTTTGCGACAAGGTGGAGTTCAGACGATGAAGACCTTGTGTTTAATTATTATATAAAATTGAGTATTTTGTAAGTAATGTAATTACACGTAGAAGGGACGTATAAATGTTTCATAAATTATTATATAGTTAGGATAGTACGTGCGCGCTGATTGGTCGAAAACTGTGTTGTTTTTTTTGGAGAACGGAGCACAGTGTTGACGCTGTCCGCGCGCGCGAAGTACTACTTCATTCTGAGATTGTCTTTCGCTTTAATAAATTCTGTCCAAAACAAATGAAATGAATAACGCAGCTTCATGCGTGCTTTATTACTTATCAGAGCACAGAAAAAGCTGTTTTATTTTTTAAATAGTTGCTGTCGAAACATTAGAGAATACATTAAATGGCTTCACCAAAGGTTGTTGTGACGTATGTTGTATTCGTGGCAAACGCAAGGTACTGGCTTGCTTTGCATTTAGAATGGTGATATATTCATTGAATTAATAGGACGTTTGCACGATGGCGTTATTTGACTCCCACTACCATTGTGCTTCGTGAATTTTCTTTCTTATTTAAATTTGTATTCCCTGATGAGAATAGTAAGACGATTGGTGCTAATTAACTGAACAAAAAAAGAGTGCATGGGAGTCTGGTAGTAGAGGTCAATGACGCCATCATGCAAACGTCCTATTGGTTAAGTAAAGAAGCCATGCACCGAATCAATCACTGCAAGGCTCGCAACATAGAGAACGTTGAGACACGTGATAAAACAATCCAAATACGAGAAATTAATATGTACAGTATGCAGCAGATCGTTAAGGTTGGCCAAAACGTTTCTGCTCTTTGTTGGACGGTAAAAATATCATTCGCTTGAAAGGAATGATACTCTTTGGGATAACATGAGGTCTGTTTATGGGAAAACATTGCATCACTACGAATATAAAGAAAATTACCTTAAGGTAGCTAATATCTTTCGCATTAGTGTATTAATCGAAACATTTTGTAAATTTCAAAGAAAGTTTGTGATAATATTAAGGATTATTAGAATAACAGCTTAAATTGCTGGTAGTATTTTCCTACAGTAGTTTAATACAAAGTAACAAAAAATAGATAAGACTATTGAAATATGAACATTAAATGTTAAGTATCGATTTTATTCATTGATATTTTTACACAAGTGAATATAATTAATCCTACGCGCTCATTGGTCAAATATTACGTCTCACTCTGTGCCTCTCGCAGCTGAGATGAATAATATTAGGGGAGAAAATATTTATTATATTCACTTGTGTTAAAAATACTATACTCGTTAGATTTTAAAATATTTATATTAAAGATGTTAATATATCTTTAGTGACTTCACATTTTTCTCAATAAAAATTTGTAGAACTTTTTGCCTCGTTTTGTACTCCATCATTTTGCTTTACCTTCTTTCTCCTCTTATTAATAAACACTATGAAAACTTTAACCTAAAATTTGAAGAAATGACTTTATGTTTTTGTGTTTAACCAGACAAATAGTGTGTGCATGCTGCTTTACCTGCCGCTTGTTTACGGGGCCAGTCATCAATGAACAACTACTCCAATATTGGATCAAATTGGCTATGGGAAAATGACCATAGCCGTTTTAATAAATTTACATAATCAAAATGTACTATTTATAATTATTTACCAATTCTCTAATTGGCCCAGTAAAGATAGGGGGCTAAAAACTCCAAAGCGGTGGAGCAAAAGGGAGTGGTGGGCGAAAGGTTAAGCGATGTTGTCTCGTTGACTGTCAGCGTAGAATGAAAACTGAACGAAAGTCACGTTTACGCTTACGTATGGCAGATGGGGGGTCGCTTACGTATGGCAGATGGGGGGTCGCTTACGTATGGCAGATGGGGGGTCGCTTACGTATGGCAGATGGGGGGTCGCTTACGTATGGCAGATGGGGGGTCGCTTACGTATGGCAGATGGGAATCGAGCCACATTGCATTCCCCTATACCCCACCGGATATCCTAATAAGTTAAAACACAGGCACGGTTTATAAGGGAATGTATGGGAGTTATGATAAAGTTACGTAAATAAAATGTTTTACTCAATAAGTTGCCTCAAAACTTGCTGCAGTTGTTGCTTTTACTTTGTTCAGTCTTCTGGCGAAGTTTAACCGCGATTTGTAGCCGTTTAGTGGGTTTTTTCAAAATCCGCTCTTCTCTACCTACTATCATAACTCCCATACATTCCCTTATAAACCATACACAGGAACCTTGTTTGGGCTGCCTGTGGTTAGAAGCTATACAAGTGAACTTATTGTTAACAGGAAACATTATACAACGCCCCTATTTCTATTAGCCAGCAAATATTTTCTTTAAGTTTTGGCATATTATAAAGTCCATGTATAATTAGGGTCTCGATGAAGATAAATTCGATGTAATTTCTTATAGTTTTACCCATTTCAATTAATTGTTGTTATTTATCAGTCGTTTGAAATTTAAGTTTGCATATTTTCGCATTAAATATAAAGGTAAACTTAAAGCACGCGCAGTCGTGAAACCGACAAACCAAGTTGTTTAACTTCTAATAACCAATAAGCCTGAAGCGAGATGACTTTTTACCCCCGTCTCTAGACCATAATCCTTTTCACACTGCTTTTGTTCTTTAATTATGAGTATTCATGTTCTGGTATTCTCTAAGGAATCAAAAATTTTAATATGAAAGAATTTTAAAAACTATTATGGTCTAGAGACGGGAGTAAAACGTCATCTCGCTTCAGGCTCATTAGCCATTCAGCGAAGAATTTACTCTTAGCTCATTGTTTCCCTAGCTCCAATTTTCAGTTCGATAAAAACAGATCTAAAATAAAGAAAATAAAATAAGATGCTAAGGCCATAATATGCCTCATGAAGAGTATATTCCGTGTAGTTCGTGTAACTGTGTTCCGTGTTTATTTTTACTAACAGGATCAGGTGCTTAGGTAATTAGGTGCTTTTTACGCATGTGCTTAAGTTTCAATCCGCTTTTTTGCTCTTTTTTCTGTGCGAAGTTTTTAATAGACTTTAGTAGTGTAATCCGTATATATTTACTTAGTTTAGTTTATTTGTAGGATTTTACTTTTCTTTTGTGACTTGAGAAATAATCAATATTTTTGTGTTTACAAACAATTTATTTGAGGCTAAAAAGGTGGAAAATACGTATCGGTACATAAAACTTATCTTTGTATAGATCCACGTAATGCCTTTTAGAAATTAAATACAATGTATCGTTGTTGGTGGTGGAAAATATTTCGTTATGAATAGAGATAATAGAAACATGGTATAAATTGGAAATTTTCGCTTTGACAAACAATATTTTTCGCGCCTAGATTCAAACACCTAGACGTTGTAATAAGCATGCGCGAACATATTCCCGGCCCAAGGAATAAAGTATGAAGGAAAGTTTTCATATTTGCATAATATAGTTTATGTATAGGTATTACGTGATGAATTCACTACATAAATTCAGGTCTCAGGGTACCATGCAATAGAAAGCAAGACACTCGATAATTGCTGATCGCTTATTCAAGTTAACTTCCTTCAACCCCGTTGTCTGCCAAGTCCAGTTTTACTCCTGATTAAACATGTTTTTCCTTAACTTCTGCTGCTCTTCTAGGCTATCGATCACGCAGCTGCAACGGAACAAGTTGTCAATATACCGACTGATAATGATTTGCATGTCAGGTGCAGTTAGATGGTTTTTTATAAGTGGCAAAATTAAGGTTAGGACTTATATTACAGCACGTACTACACACCAACACTGAATTTAAATAAAAATGT
Source organism: Actinia equina (assembly GCA_011057435.1). NCBI lineage: Eukaryota > Metazoa > Cnidaria > Anthozoa > Actiniaria > Actiniidae > Actinia > Actinia equina. Next base: position 417,405 of record WHPX01001272.1, read on the forward strand.
TTCTTGTTGGTGTTGAGTTTGAAAACTCTGATGATTTGCGTTAAAGTACGGTGGGGTAATTCCTCGGTTATATACTGCAAAATAAAGTATTTTCATATCATAAGAAATCCTCTTTAAGAAAAATCAGATTTTTTTTGTTGATTGCATAAGTTATAATTTTCTTCTCCGGCTCTGTCAAGAAAAACCCTTTTCTTTTTGTTTTACGTCTATGAAAGCTGATTTTGATTATTCATTTATGAATAGGACTATGTTTCTAAGCACAGATGTTCTACCTGCTGAATACATTTATGCTGATGTAATAATTGCTTTCTGCAATTAAATTCCAAACTCCGCAAGACATTATGCTAGTGAATGAATTGTAGACGTTCCTAGTATTAACTATATTACTTATGAGAAATTTATCGTGCTCGACCGAAAACGATTGACAAATACAGGGACAAAGATATCAAGAACAAGGTTTGTAACCACAAAAGGATACTCACTGAATGTTACGTGTTTTCTTATTAAGCACTCCATAAAAATTTGTTTATTCGATTGCTATAAACCTTCTTTGTGGTTGAGTTTTCTAAAATTTATTCCTTTTTTTATTTTTTTATTTTGTGTATTTTCGTTCTCGTAAGCTTTACATAAATATATTTGTTTGTTTGTTTGTTTGAGACTAGGCACAGCTTCTAAGTAGATATGATAGTATCCAAATTAATACAACGAAAAATGTATAAATAATTTAGCTAAAAAATGATTCATCTAGAAACCAAAGCTAAAGTAGAGTGGACAGTAAACTTTTCTCATGCAGGCCACATAGTCACAATCAGTCACTCCGTCATTCAGTTCATTTAAGGAATATAGAACGTGCGCGCATGTCTCTGTACTGTACTGTATATAAATTCGCTGGGAGCTGTAGAGCAAAAGGGACGGCTGAACAGTTAATTTTTTAAGTGGGGGAGGGGGGTGGCCAGAGTCCTCCCCTCTCCTCCCTGTTTTGAGACTAACTTTTTTATTCCTAGGCAAGTAAAATCAAAATAGAATTATCGCAAAAGGGAAGGGGGAGCGGGGACTAAAAACAAAACACCGCCTATCGCCCAACGAGCTAAAGAGCACTGTTTGTCATAGTGTAACCGATTCTTGTCTCTCTAAATGCCGCTTTGTCCAGCTCCTAAGGCCCTAGCTAAGCGAGCAAACAAGTTTCCAGAAACCTGTTTCCCAAGCGCATGTTCCCCGATGATTCCAAGTTTAGCCACATCAGTGCGAAACATTGCTACGTCCAACAAATTTTGCTTCCAAGACGCAAAAATGCTTCTGCTGTGCGGCAGAAACATATCATGCTTCCTAGTTTAGCCAGGGCCTAAAGGTTAGTTAACCCTAGTTTGGGATATTCCCGTCATCCCCGTAATGACTTAAAACCGGTTACCCTGTGGCATCCACACTATCAACTCTACGTTTTGGTCGAATTTTATTTAATTTCAATGGAATAAACATTGCAATAAATATCTGAATAGATAACTGTGTGCGTGATGAGGAGTGGATACATGCTGGGGGATTTATGCTCAGAGCACTGGCGGCAAATGTTTGATCTGTACTTCTTGAAAGGTTATTTCAATTGAACGCAAAAGTGATATTCAAGGCGGCCTGCAGCCGTTCCTGACATTTATCCTCTCTAGTGTCAGCGTATGTAATGAATTTTATGTCACTCATTTCATTTCGTTGATAATTATTTCTATATTGCCATTAAGGATATAAATATGAAAGTATTGAATAAGATGTCAAATGCATCTTTACAAGCTCGTGATTCTTTTGTCCGAACTTCAAAATAGTCGACTTATAAAGAGAAGGAATCAAGGCCCGAAATTCATGTCAGTACCTGATTACTTCCCATTTTAATGTTATTGATTTTTCTTCTTATTCAGTGAAAATTTAATAATTTTGAGCATGGGCAGAATCCTCGTAATAATGTTTCTGACGGAAGTGGCTGTTGCTATCGAAGCAATGACTCAAGTCACCTCGTCTCCAGTAACAACTGAAAAAGGAATTACAGCAGTGAAAGAGAACCTTAACTTGAAAAAGGCTATATATGCTGCATCATCTGGATTACCAGCCAAGACAGCACTAACCGAACATGAAGATACACTATCTCATGATATTGAATATTCTTCGACTAATAAACAGCAAGACCACGCTTTCAAACTTAGAACATACATTATTACTCAGAATGCTAATGCAGCTTTAAAGCCAACTGCTGAAGGATTAAGTACTGTGGCACAATCCAGCAAAGCTTCAATGGCCACTGGCGTAATAGAATCCGCTTTAAGAGAAAAGCAAGCATTTCCTTCTATGGTCAACTCCTCAATTGTAGGCAATTTAAAGTTACTATTAAACTCTGTCAGTGTAACAAAGACAAAAGCACAGACGACGATATTAACAAAACATAGCACTGCATTAATGTCTATAGAATCATATACCAAACCTGCTTCTCCTTCGATGACTTTATTAAGTGATTATGGTTTCCATTCACATGTGCTATCGACGTCAGTCATTGTTTTATCTGTTCAATCAAAGACTGCCATTTTATCAAATAGCCCACATTTGAATATTGCAACCTCAAAGGCTTCTAATACAATTGAATCAACATCACTCAATTATACTGTGCAATCAACTCTAGAAGCTAAAATATCGATCACAAAACACTTATCAAGCAGTCCATATTTGAGCAATAGTTCCATTGAAGGGTCCGAGTCAACTTCACCATGGACTAAAACTAGAGTTATTTCAATGACTCCAGCCATGCAGCCTATCCTATTTAGTTCTGCGCGTGTTACACATGCACCTCATTCAGTGAGCAATGCACCAACCAGGGATCTACCGTTTACAGAGTCGATATTAAGATTAATAACTCCATCCCATGATGTCCCAATTGCAACTAGCAGCTTTATCCTACAATCAACTTCGCAATCCACTGCAAATGCCTCAGACGTTACGAATACTTTCCAAAAGAGCACCATGTCGGACATCATTACAGGGCTGGTGATAGGGTTCATTATATTTGTCCTGGTACTCGTGGTAACCGTAAAAAAGATCAAAAAGTACTACCTCTCTGGACGTCAAGAGCGACAGCCTAAGAGAGCAGAGATGGAAATGCATTTCCTAAATCAGTACGATGTTTCACTCTGATGCCCCTAATGCTAAATGAACTACTGTCGTTGACTAATGATTGAGGAGTCAATTACGGGAGAAAAACAGATAGCTCCACAAACAAATATTTAAGTGGAAATGAATTTAGTGGAACTCTTTTAAAATGGAAATAAGCTTGATTTTCCTTACCCGTCTGTATACTTCTCCCTCTCCCTCTCCCTCTCCCTCTCCCTCTCCCTCTCCCTCTCCCTCTCCCTCTCCCTCTCCCTCTCCCTCTCCCTCTCCCTCTCCCTCTCCCTCTCCCTCTCCCTCTCCCTCTCCCTCTCCCTCTCCCTCTCCCTCTCCCTCTCCCTCTCCCTCTCCCTCTCCCTCTCCCTCTCCCTCTCCCTCTCCCTCTCCCTCTCCCTCTCCCTCTCCCTCTCCATCTCCTTCTTCTCTTCCTAGTCTTCTTCTTTTTCTTTCCTTTTCTTTTCCTTTCTTCCCGTCCTTCCTAGCCTCTTCCTTCTTTTATCATCTATAATTTGGTCTTTGAAAACAATTTCAGTCAAAGTCCAAACGATTTTTGAATAGTTTTTTCTCTGTGTCTATTTATTCAAGCAATCCAGTCTATCCAAAGAGTCAATGTTATCACACATAAATCACCTGTATCGGAATGCGTGATTCTGTCTTGTGCACCAGTGTCTTGAAGGTCTCCAAAAATGACATCGTCGCCTATTCATACATATTGAACGTGTGGTTTCCATCGACAACAGGAAGTCAATTCCTTCGAGACAATAATAGAAAAATCAGTTAACATACCATAGTTGTTCAGTTAAGCGTGGGGAGGTTATTTATATTCACGATGACATAAATTAACATATTGTTCGTAAACATCTTAAGTCACATGAGATATAGTGCTTTTGTAGCGTGCTCATCTGCCATACACTCGCTCATCCTTCAGTGGTTAACTTCATCTTCGAAAGCCTTTGCATGTTTGCTCTATTTTCTTTACTGGCAAAATTGACTATAAAATAACACAAGAAATTAAGACACTTTTGCAGTTCAATTGGATCGATCTACACAAACTTGTAAGTATGGCCACATTGATGTATTTCAGAGGGCCTTATGATGCAAAGAGGAAGTTTGCAAATGTCATGATTATTGCTATCTAAACTCATCAAAATCGTAATAAAGTAGAAGAACACAAGACGATAAGACGATAAGACATTGCCAATGTTTTGAAGTTTAGCTCCGATCTTATCAATACATCTCATGTGAATAATAAAAAAAGGTTTACCCCAAATGTGTTGCGGATGTAAAATCATGTAAATTTACAATTCGTAGAAGATTTAACAGCAATTGTCTATATTTCACAGTTGAACATGTTGTAAAACTGATAAAAAGAGAAGATAGTGCATTCAATTCTTCAAATGAAAAAAAAAATCTTAAGACCCCCTCCCCACCCCACTGAATTCCCCCAATGAAATAACTATACCCCCCGGAAATCTTTCGTAACTTCTTCTTAAAAATTTTGCATCCCTCCCAATTCTCTGAGAAAAAATTCAAAACCCACCATTTTACTGGTGAAAATTTTCACGTTTCCCCTTGCCATACATTATGAACGAGGCCTAAAATATACAAAGATACAAATTATTGAAAACAGAAAATTTGGTAGTAGCTTACTGTAATAGCCAGGGGCTCGACAAAACAGCTAGCTTTTTTTCTTATTAACAATAATTAAGTCAGGAGAGAATAATAATAAATGATATATATATTATATATATATATACTGACCACTTGTGCATATATAAAAGTATATCAAAAGTAAATCAAAAATTATGGAATACCATCTCTGATATTGTTTTCGAGTTGTCCATCAGTAGGGCTTTCTGGAAAAAATATCAGGGATGACATCCCATAATTTCTGATATACTTTTGATATATTTGTATATATATAAATGGTCAAAGTTTATGCAAACCCCAGTATATATATATATATATATACTTGATTGACGTAACGTTGTAGGATACGTTCATACATATATCTAATTTATTCAGTAAATTTAATGATATGCAGAACAGAAAAATCGCTTTTTTTATTGTTTATTTCATTCAATAACTGTCAAAATATTTTTGAATATTTTTTCTTGTCTATTCAGATTATAAATCAGTTGGCTTTAAGCGTTGGAAATGGTTATTTTGTATTATGCATGTCATTAGATTTTTGTATTTCTGCAAAATACAAAAGTTTTTTGGTTAGGTATATATATATACATACAGCCTTTTGCAAAAATTATGGCCGTTTCAAATATACACTCAATTGAAGAATCGTTGTGGGGTTCAGAAACACAGAACATAGCTGAGACCGAAATGGCACATGGGAAATGACATAATCATATTATAATTTTTTTATTTACGACATCCATGCAGTCGGTTTAAAATGCCAAACACGTATTAAGAACAGTGGATGATGCGAAGAGAAATATATATATAAATAGCATGTTATAAGATTGATGGAAATTGTTCTGGATTTCTGACTGTGTAATCTTCCACCAAATATTATAACAATTATTGTTCAAAGTAAAAGAATTCCAAGAAAATTTATAATTAGCTTTTCGTTTCTTTTCTTTTCATTTTTAGACAGAAATATGAATTCAGATTTAAAATATTTCGTATTAGTTATCATGATATTGGCTATAACTCTGAGTGTACCAAGAACAGCAGGACAAACCACTCCCAAGACTGCAGCCCAGGAAAGTGTGACAACTACACCCAAACCGACTGCTTTTACAACTAACAGCACATCAACATTAATTACTATGGCTAAATCTACCGAAAAAACTACAGGAGATGTGTCAAGTGTGTTACCGTCGACCAAAGATACATCAACACATTCTGCAACTCAATCGACCCTAATCTTATCTAGTAACGAAACGTCACCAACAACCAATACTGCAAATAGAACAACCACTGAAAAAGCTACACCCACTTCAACGGTCTTACCCTTAACCAAGCAGACCTCAGTAACCCCTCCTACATCAACAGCTGCCACTACTACAACAGAAAAGAGTACGACAAAGTCAGCTTCTTTGCCCTCGAGTAACCTAACATCAACAACAGCTACTACGACAACAGCTACTGAAACGACAACGGCAATCTTAAGCACAACAACCTCATCAACAACCCATTCTACAACTACAACTACTACAGTAAAAAAAACAACCAGTCCAATATCTACAGAAAAGGCTACATCCACTTCGACAACCACCAAAAGTACCAATCAACCTACTAAAAAGACCACAACAATTCCTACTTCCAATCCAACCACTGCTCAAAATAACGAGACTTCTGCAGAAAAAACCACATCAACAGTAAACCCATCCAGCCATTCAACTAGTGCTAGACCTGCCTCTTCTTCCCTACCCACCACAAAACAGAGCACCACAGAACAAAAAACTACCAAGAAAACATTAACACCAACTAAGAATAACACTGCCGTTACAAATACACAGTCTATCACAGTCAAGACAACAGTAATTCCATCCAGCCAATCAACTGGTTCCAGGCCTGCCTCTTCTTCCCTACCCCCCGCAGAACAGAGCACCACAGAACAAAAAACTACCAAGAAAAAATTAACACCAACTAAGAATAACAATGCTGTTACAAATACACAGTCTATCACAGTCAAGACAACAGGTATGGATTATTGCTAACAAACTTTAATATTGAATTGCATGGTTTATCTGTAATATGGGTCACGTGAATAGAAATAGTTTTAGTCCGCTTGATCGATCGGCGCGTGATAATAAACCATAAACTATAAAGTCATTTAATAACTCTATGAGCAATTTTTGGAATTTTCGGAATCTATATTTTTATCTAATTATATATATATTATCTTTACACCTGCTCATAATAAACTCTTAAACAATGTCTTTTCTCATCCCTCGTACCCTCTAATAAACTGTAGATTAATAGATATACCTACCCATTACTCGCTTAGATATGGTAGTCTGCATCGTCTTCTCCCCATCAGGACTGATAGATTTGGCAAACTCAAAACAATCAAGTTTAAGCCTGGATAAATTATTATTATTATTATTATTATTATTATTATTATTATTATTATTATTATTATACGTATTTATATTAGTGTCTAGTGTCTATTTTGAAGTACATCTAATTTTTAAATTATATATTTTTTTACACCTTTACTTAAACTCTCAAAACGTTTTGTTTAAAAGAAAGCAAGCATTTCTTTAATACAATAATTATTAATTGAGTGCAGTTGAAAATTATCTCAATATGCGTAAAACACCTTTTTTGTTTATTCCAACAGGACAAAAAGATCACGTAAATGCAAAACGGTCAGGTAAAAAGTTAGGTTCAGGTCATTTAGCAGGCCTAGTGATTGGCGTAATTGTAGCAATAGTTATAGTGGTGGTTGCAGTAATCCTTATCAGAAGGCAATGTTTCAGAAAAAGAAGTGGCGATCATGAACAACTGGTTGATATGGATGAACTTTAACCAAAGAAATGCTTAGAGAGATGAGGCAGTAAGCCGTGTGGGATGGGCTCGGATATCAAATAAGAACATGCGTAATAGGTAAATTACGAAGAAGTGTCTGACTGTCTTTTAAATTCCTCTAACCTATAGTTTCGAGCCTGGTTCAGTTGAGATTGTCCCTCGTTGTGGTACAACAGATAAAGCTTAATAGATTTTAGATTTTAGAATTTTTTTAGATTAAAAAAAAAGCGTATCTTGCAAAAAAAGAAACAATGTTCTAGAAAAATGGCCCTAGGCCTGAAATGAAATAAAATAAAAGGGTTCTTTTGCTTCGTTGTTCATCAACATTTTGGCAGGGCAAGAAACAAGCTTGTACTGATTTCCAAACTGGAATGAAATACCAACACAGCAAAGTTTATGATGTTAGAATATTTTATGTACATAGCTATATATGCAGTTTAAAATGCACAATTTTGATCAAGCATTTTCCCTGAGTTCTACTGACTTGTAATAAAATGAAAACTAGTTCAAACTGGTTTTAGTTGTTTAAAATTGCTTGCACAAGTTTAATGCAGGGTAGTGCAGACAACTGTGTCACATGATGTTCAAGAATGAAGAATCTGGGTAAGGACCCTGACGATGCTCAATACAGACCCCTTCCCCCCTTTTACTGTTGCAGCTTAAAAATAAAATCAATTTTTAAATAATATCGTGTAGAATTTTACCTCTTAATAGCAATAACACTGTAGTTTTCTTTTCTCTTGTGTTTTGTTTGCCCCCTGAGTGGAATGGTAACAATCCCATCATCCAGCATGACCCAAGTCTTAGCAAAGTCGTTTATTGAAGCTGAAATAAAAAGCACGAGAAATTGGCATAGACACACAGACAATGATATCTAATACCAGGCATAGACACATACAATGATATTTAATACCAGGCACAACAGACAATGATATTTATTATCAGGCATAGACACATACAATGATATTTAATATCAGGCACAACAGACAATGATATTTAATATCAGGCACAACAGACAATGATATTTATTATCAGGCACAACAGACAATGATATTTAATATCAGGCACAACAGACAATGATATTTAATACCAGGCACAACAGACAATGATATTTAATATCAGGCACAACAGACAATGATATTTAATATCAGGCACAACAGACAATGATATTTAATACCAGGCATAGACACATACAATGATATTTAATACCAGGCACAACAGACAATGATATTTAATACCAGGCATAGACACATACAATGATATTTAATACCAGGCACAACAGACAATGATATTTAATACCAGGCATAGACACATACAATGATATTTAATATCAGGCACAACAGACAATGATATTTATTATCAGGCACAACAGACAATGATATTTAATATCAGGCACAACAGACAATGATATTTAATATCAGGCACAACAGACAATGATATTTAATACCAGGCACAACAGACAATGATATTTAACACCAGGCATAGACACATACAATGATATTTAATACCAGGCACAACAGACAATGATATTTAATACCAGGCACAACAGACAATGATATTTAATATCAGTCACTACAGACAATGATATTTAATATCAGGCACTACAGACAATGATATTTAATACCAGGCATAGACACATACAATGATATTTAATACCAGGCACAACAGACAATGATATTTAACACCAGGCATAGACACATACAATGATATTTAATACCAGGCACAACAGACAATGATATTTAATACCAGGCACAACAGACAATGATATTTAATATCAGTCACTACAGACAATTATATTTAATATCAGGCACTACAGACAATGATATTTAATATCAGGCACTACATACAATGATATTTAATACAAGGCACAACAGACAATGATATACTTTTTTTTAATACTACATACGTTTTTTCTGTTGTTGGGCTTAAATTTGTCCCAAAGCGATGTTTTTGTTTTTTTCTGTGCATTTGAGAGCCGGGTTTGCAATTAGTTGTGCTTAGGCATCAAGCTGGATTCCTGTGTTGTGTACATGGGCGTAAGTACGTACGGTTGGAAGTGACGTAGTAGTCAAGCCATTGAAAATTCAACTGGATAGGTTACCAATTTTTCTCAAGTATGGTGCTCCACTCGCGCAGGCCTTCGGCCCACGCAGGAGTTCCGCTATCAATGATCTATGAGGAAAAACGATTAGCCAGTCAGATTACGATACATGTCCCCCCCCCCCCCAAAAAAAAAATCAATCCCATGCGTTTGATAGACGTTTAATAGACCAAATCTTTAATTTCGTGATAGAATTGAACCTCAACTCCTTATCTTCCGTTGCTCTCGGGTACTTGGCAATCTCCAGGGTGTGTTACTTGAAACATTATAGGGTAAGCTTCAAATCACTTTTTAAAGGTGTTTTCAATTTATGTGTATAGTTTTTTGGGCGGAGAAAGCCCACATATTAAGCTCTTTTTTAACATGGCTGCTGTGAAACTGAAGTGCATTGAGCGTGTGGTGGTTAATGGGGTTGATTCTATTTTCGATCGCTAAAACATGCTGATATCTTATATTAGCTGGAGTTTAATGCTTTCTTATTTCATTTACTACAATAAGCTCAACCTTTGAGGTTGAATAGTGCTAACTTGATAGTGTTGTCCAATAAATTTATTTCCTTTAAAATAAGATTTATGAGTCGGATAGCGCTTTCCACACTCCGTACAACTGGGTCGCCCTGCTTTTGAAGACAATTCCAGGCAGCACAAGAAAACAATCGAAATAAAAAAGAAATTTATTGTGCCTTAATTTCAAAATAAAACCTCAACCAAAATTGTTCTTATTCAACATCTTTGGAAAAACCCCTCGTATCATCTGCTCGTTTGAAGAGCCGATTAAACCAAGGAAGCTTGCGTTGTTTCCAGAGCACCACGGCTAATACAGCAATACTAATCGATATTAAAGGTATTATCACTATAGCAACGATAACTGGGGTGCTAAGTCCATTGCTTGAAGGTTTTGGAGATACTTTAGGGCGACGGTCTGTTGAAAAATAATAATGAATGTTGCTTTATAAATTTTAATGACAGAATAGGTTGAAAATGATACCACTTTGAAAGATATCCAGACTTTGCAATAAATTTATTACATTTCGCCAATTAAACTCTAGTTTACGAACGCAATTCGGAGCGTAGGCGACCAAGTGATGAGTACCTTTATATAGATTGAGCCATCCCATTGGATCAGGCCATTTCGTGTACCTACAGAATCCATGCGAAGATTCTCCTAGAGCTTTAGTCTCACAGAAATGGAAATATGCTTCAAATGACTTAATCCGTTTGGTATTCGGGCATTTTCGAGTTATTTTGTCGCAGATGGGTTTACAAACCGTATATAACGATAATCCTTCATCCGGAAAACACGGCGGGAAAAAGTCCGCGCAAAGCATTTTTTTGATGTCCGATGCACACTTGGAGTTATTTGCCAATATTTCATTCCAATAGCTGATCTCTGAACCCTTCTTACTAATTGCGTCCTTGTGGAGTCATTGGTAAAGTTTTTCTCGTATAAGCTGACGTAGGTTGCTATCTGGGTCGATTCTTTCATGATTGTATGCTCGTACCCAATCCCCTGGCACCACGGGAAAATCAAACGGTTGCATTTATCTTCGAGCAATCCTAGTAAACAAGAAATAATAGACATTAAAAATTCTCTAACCTCTCGGCGCCAAAATTATGGAGCTCTCTTCTATCTGACATAAAGTAGTCACCTCAAAATTTAAACAAAGTGATTATCATTAACATTATTTTTTCCGTCGTTTTGATTTGCCCAAGCAGCTGCAAATAACTACCTACAAATAATATTCTATTCTCATGCGCAGTATGTTGCAAAGCTTTATTGCGCATGCCTCAAACAATCACCACTCAATCTCGTACCCAGAGCCTGCGTTTCTTCTGGCCTGCGACTAATAAAGAGGTTTTCACGCATGCGCAATTTTCCGGAAGTGAAATATAATCAATGAAAATTATGCTTTTACTTCCGATCAAAATAAAAATTTGTAATCTGGAACATATTTTTTTGGCAAGTCTTTTAACGTTTGCACTTCCATACCGCGGGAGGTCCAAGAAATCCTGGTCTCGAAAATTGGATTATTCGAGAGCCCTCGTTCTTTGCCGCAGGCCAGAAGAAACGCAGGCTCTAATAATATATATATTACTCAACCTAATCTGTTATTTTTGACTTCATTGGTTGACCTTTTTTAAAAATACCGGCTTTACGTCGGTGTTAATTCAAACGTCAAATCAGTCTATTCAAGTTTACAAATACCTTTTTACAAATAAGTCTTTTACTAAAACAATATTCTCTCTAAATATAGCTGTACAAAAATGTCCGAAGTAAAATAGTGAAATAGTAAAAAGTAAACTTAGAATAGTCATTTCGAAAAGTTAATGCTAATGGTGCAGCCATTAATCTGGGCATAAAAGCTACCTTGAAGTGAACTGTTTTCAGACTAACACCTACTTCCGTGCCATTGAGAACAGTTTTACTATCAACTATAACTCTCAAACGATTTTTCTTCGGTTTTTTTAAGATTTTCTCCTAGCGAAACAGTTTAATCTAAAATGGCCTGGTTTTCAGATATAATATGTGTTAATATGTACTAAAAAATATTCTGAGCGTTTTCTGGCTATTCTACTTTCTTTGCGGATTGACACGGGTTTTAGAACAATTTTCGGCGAATTTGCGTTGTTTTGACCCCCTCCCACGACCATGATCCTTTGCGTTTAAACAATAGATTGTTTTGATGTGAGGTCATAGTGAAACAGGACAATTTGACGCTGAATATATGTCCGAACGGGCGGGCATCTGACTTTTGGCTAAAAATAGCGGCCCTTATCTAATTTGCGTAAATTATCAATCGATTGCAAAAGTTTACGTATGGACAAGAGAATATGAAGTATTGGTATGGATCGTGCTTAGAAAACCCTGAACTTCGAATCGAATCGCCACTGTACAAAAGTTTGGTTTCAAGATATAATTTTTCCTTGTCGCTTATTTGAAATACAGGAAATTGAAAAGCTTGGAATTAAAAATGAAAAAGAAGCAAAACCTTCCGATGTGGATGAGAGTACAGAACGAGTGGATGAAGATAAGTTTTTGGAGTCCAAAACAACAAATATGTTCACACTAAGTCGGCAAAGATTTCAAGCCCGATTCTGATAAAAGTAAAGCTATGAATGATAAAACAATCTCAAAAGGTACTTAGCATGAAACTTGTTGTACTTTTTAGGTAAAATTAGAGATTCATCCCCGGGGGAGGGGGAGGGGTATTCCCCTGCGACAGGGTATGTGAAATCACGCTCTCTCCTCGCTGGAACAGGGTATCAATTTTCGCACTACTTTTGGATTGGAAGGTTATGTTTTTCAGCGATCTTGCTCTGGAACAGGGTATGTGAATTTCAGGGCTCAGCGATACATCGCTAGCCTAAACTGGCAAGAGTACCCCCCAGTATCGGACTAGAGGGGCGGGCATTTTACCCCTCAGTGGAGCCTGAAGGGGGGCGGCATTTGATCATTTGGTTTGCCCAATAAGTCAAATTGGGGAGGGGGGGGGGGGGGGGCGATGGGCACCATTTTGAATTGACTCATACATTATTGGAAATTGCTTGAAATACATCATCAAACAAATATTTCACCTTTTAATCAATTTGTCATTTGACATTCAATAACAAAAATAAAATGTAGTTGACCAGATGTAGATACTGAATTCTAATTACTATAAACAATAGATATCAAAAACGTTTAAAAACAAATACCTGTTGTTGAAGCGTTGTAGTGCTCTTCAAATCCTTCAGGCTCGTAACATTGTCCTGACGATGCTGTCTTGTTTGGAAGCAGAGTACAATACCCAACATAGTACTCGAGCCAAAATGGATCAATGTGTGCATGGCATTTCTTCAAGAACTCAGAACAAACTCTTCGACACGGTAAGTTAGGATTGGGATTCCCCTCTGTGCAGCTGGGCGCGTAGACGGAACACAGAATCGTTTCACCCATCAGGGCAACCGTACAGTTATTATTGTTTACGAACTCAGATAATAGGATGGAAATACCTGAAGACACCAATTTCTTTGCCTTTTTCACTAAGCTCATAGGGCATTGCAAATGTAGTATTATATCCAGCAACAGTGCAGGCATCGAAAGGGCTCCCAGGCATCGAGATACATTGTTGCGCGACTAGTCCATCAAAAAACACGGGCACGAAGATTGTAAAAATGAAGAAATACAGCTTGAGACACATGATGATCGCTTGAAACTTAGAACATAGAAGAACCAGCAGGATATAAACTTTAAAGAATTTGTAATCCTATATTCAATGTATGCTCGATACATTTCAAGTTTGAAATATGAATACATGTACGAGGGTCAAAGTAATTCACCTTTATTCTGTCAAAGAGATTTGACAATGTCAATGAATTTGTTTAAGCAAGCATAAAAGTATGATTGTTGCGTATTTCGTGGATTCTTTTCACAGATATAATTGAACCTGAACATCAAATAAATCATCTTTCGCATAATAGGACGCACGCTGTATGCTTACGCTCATTTCTTCATTTAAAATATTTTTACATTCATTTGTTTATTCGTTCCTCATTTCTTAACTCTTTCATTTGTTCATATTTCATATTTTCATTCTTTAACTCCTTTATTCGTTTATTCGTTCATACTTTCATTCTTTCATAGTTTATTCTTTCTTTGGCTCTTTCATTTTTTCATTCAACGAGCGTTCACTAACTTACTCTTTCATTGGTTCACTCTTTCAATCGTTTATAGTTCATTTATTCATTTGTTCACTTGTTCACTCGTTCATTCGATCTTTTCAGTTTTCACTCGTTCATTCTTTCTCCCTCGTTCATTCTTTCCCCCTCGTTCATACTTTCACTCGTTAATTCCGGCGTTCACTCATTCCTTTTTTGGTTCATACTTTCCCTTTCATTCTTTCACTCGTTCATTTTTTTCCTTTCCGTTATGATTGTTTGCTCATTTATTAGTTTATTAATATCAATTTTTTAGGGAGGTCGGAGTTTTGACCAGCGGGGTCGGAAATTATTTTTCCGAATTTAATTCCAAGGGCTTACTCCCGGAATAACCTCGTTCCCAAGCACTTCGAATTATTGGAAGACATAAGTATAGGTAATACCACAAGCACCATTTGAGAAGAATTAATGAAAAATACCACGCTCATTTGATGAAAGTTTCTTAATACCATGAGTGGTACTCTCACACCAGTCGTTTGCAGCAAACCGACTACCCGCGCCCGCGAAACATGTTCTAACTGCGCGTCAAACGTTTATGATGGACCACCAAACGTGTGATGTTTGGCGCTTTGTTAGGCAACGTTATTTGTCTCGAACGTGTCTTGACACAGTAGCGCTGGAAACCTCGTCACAGCCACCAAACATACTTAACGCCTCTGAAATTTCCTTAAGCGAAGATCAGAGATCAGATCTGAGGGAAGATGATCCTTTAGTTTGAAGATGATCCTTTAGTTTGCACAATTGCCATCTAGCAGTAAAGAGTCTTGGAATGAGAGCTTGTCTGCATTTCTCTGGTGATCATTTCTCACTGGTTGCTCAACTTTTCCAGTTTCCTTGTATGATCGCACACACTTCGCGACAGTTAAAGGATAATTTTTTTTGCTTATTACTTTAAATAAATGCGTTGCAGCCATTTCAATCTCACTCCAGGTTTTAAAATTTTCCCTTTATGACTTTTCTTAACATGGTGGTCAATCATAAACGTTTGTCGCGCACAGAACAAGTTTCGCGGCCGTGGGTAATCGGTTAGCTGCAAACGAGTCTATTTATCTAAAGATTTTCATACCAAATTTACACCCAAAAATTTTTATTATCTTTCTATCCAACTATTTTTTTTTTTCTTTTCAGTTACTATTCTATTTTTAAGTCTGTCGTTTGTCATCGAAGGATTTTTTGGACAGATAGCCAAATTTTATCAGTTCGCACTCTGAGCTGAATTTTTGTTGAGCCCGTGCATATCTGCAATGCGGCGACAAGCAAAAAATATAAACAGATTGCAAGGAAAAACTTGCATTTTTGGCGAAATAAAGGGAGCTAAAGGGAATATGTTAATGTTCGTAATAAACGCTATAGATCTAGAATTAAGGAATTTAATTCATTTTTTCATTTTATGTGTAATAAACAAATTATTACATGTTAAGAACTTGATATCGTTTTTACTCACTCGTTTTTCCGTATCATATCGCTCACTCGCTCGAGGACTCGCTCGTTCGCGATATGATAGAAATACTCGTGAATAAAAACGATATCAAGTTCTTAAC
Source organism: Actinia equina (assembly GCA_011057435.1). Classification (NCBI taxonomy): domain Eukaryota; kingdom Metazoa; phylum Cnidaria; class Anthozoa; order Actiniaria; family Actiniidae; genus Actinia; species Actinia equina. The sequence goes on from WHPX01001272.1 coordinate 433,376, forward strand.
ATGTGATAATCTCTATATATTCACGGGCCAAAGAGTAACGACTTTACAGACCTTAGAATATTCACGGAAATAACAGTTTTGCATATCATCTTCATATAATGTTCAACGCCATTCAAACAAGCTTGAATTTGAAGTCCTAGTGCGTTCCAGTCTTAAGGTGCTGTTACACGGATTGCAACGCCGATGTTTTGCGCAACACTGTTGCACGAAAAATCGTTGTCGAGTAACATAACGCCAATGACGATTTTTCGCGCAATTTTGTCACTCTGCAACACGTTGCAAGTTTTAGATCTGGCTTCAAGAACTTGCAACACAAGATGACGAATTTTCGGCAAATCGATGTGTGTAACATGTCCATTCGCCGATTTGACACGCAACAAAATGGCGCCGACTGTAGAAGAAGTAAGTTTAACTAGAGTACAGCAACTGCAACATTTGTCTAAACCTACTGAAACAGTGAGGTTAAAACTTTTGTAGTTGATAAAAAATGATAAAAGCAAGAAAAGAAGGAAAAAGATAACCGTGAGTGAGTTGGCAGCGCATAGACTGAATACTAAAGTAAATGTTGCGCGAAAAGTTGTTCCTGTGTAACATGTCGACAAATGACGCAATAGCGTTGCACGAAAAATCGGTGTTGCAATTTATCCGTGTAATACCAATTTAAGCTAGAACCTAAGTCATATTCTGTCTCGATTGAATCGGTTCTGCAATGAGACTAAGCTCTAAAGCTCGAACTAAAACCTAGCTACCCATCACGTTCAACCAAAACCAAAGCAAATCCAGAAAAGTTGTTTCCGAATATCCAACAACTCAAACGTGCCAGATCAGCCTAGATTGCTCCAATTTCACTTCTAGAAGAATCGAAAAGCTAGCTGTAAGGATGTCAAATTATTAAAGACTTGTTCCACATATCATTAATGTTTTTGAATAGAAAAAAACATACATTCCCCACGCGGTAACGCGGTAACACGTTGTGTATGTTCACTTCACGCTGATTTGCTCGTTGCCACTGAAGGAATCATCTAGCATCCATCCTAGAGTAACTTATCTTGTCATTTCATAATAAGATGCGAAAATAAATACCAACGGTGCAAAAAGTTTTGTTTGTTTGTTTGGTTTTAGTTACTGTTGTTGTTGTGGTTCGTTGGTTGGTGTCTTTTTTGTTTGTTTGTTTTGTTTTGTCTTTGTTTTGTTTATTATCACTCTTTTTTCTCCCCCCCCCCCCCCCCCCCCCCCCTCCCCATCCCCTCCCCCCTCTTTTAATGTGGGCTGTTTCATCTCCTCCATTCATCACAGTCAAGGTGTAGGATCGTCACTAACAAAACCCTTCGTATCATCTGCTCGTTTGAAGAGCCGATCAATCCAGGGAAGCCTGCGTTGTCTCCAGAATACCACGCCTAATACAACTAAACCAATTACTATCAAAGGAACTATCACTATGGCAACGATGACTGGAGTACTCATTCCTTTCTTTGGTGAAGAGGATGGCGTTGGTTTAGGATATTCTACAAATGAAAAGCAATATTGTGAGAACAGACGACCTAGTATATATTTGGTGGGGCGTCGTAGCCGCTATGTTTGATGACTTGATGAACTAGCTGGTTTTTATTGCTGTATTAACGAAGAGAGCGGCCAAGCATCTATTATCACAGGAAGGAAAGCATGACACCAGTGGCAGTTATTTATGCCATGTATTTTTAGCTATAATTTATTATTTACTATTTTCGTTATTCAATAGTTTTACGCAACAGTTTGCATTGCATGCCGCGTTATGGCGCAGTGTCGATTCTTTCCTCCGCTCCTAGTACTAGTCTTCACCTCAATCCATTCCTGTATACTTACCGCCAACAGGCTGACTACCACTAATGATCCCTCCTAAACTAAAATAACAGTCTGTTTGATTATCATCAGATGAAATATCCTATCTGGCGGATTTAAAAAAAAGTCATCACGTGACTTACCTCTAAAGAAGTTGATCCAATGAAGGGGCTTAGGCCAGGAAGTGTGCTTACAGAAGCCATGAGAAGAGTTCCCGGAAGCTACAGCCTCACAATACGTCAGATACTTGCCAAATGGAGACGAAGCATCGATGTTTGTACACTTGCTCCAGATACTCCTACAGGTTGACTCGCAAATGGTGTAAAAGGCTAAGCCTTCAGCCGGAAAACACGGAGGGAAAAGATCAGCGCAAATCATCTTTCGTATCTCTAGCGCGCAACTTGAATAATTACTCAATAACTTGTTCCAAAATGAGATGGCTGAGTCATTCGTGCTCGTGTGTGCGTCGGTCGCGTTGGTAAAGTTTTTACCGTAAAGCGATTCGTAGGAAGAAATTTGCGTAGACTCTTTGACGATGGAGTGGTCGTAACCAATTGCTTTGCACCAAGGGAACACCAGACGGTTGCATTTGTCTTCAAGTAACCCTATCAACATTATGACAGTCAATATTTAAAACTCAAGTAATTTGCGTGCATAAGAAGAAGGTCAGATGAGGTCGTAGAGATAAGGTTTGGGTATTATAAGAATTGAAAACTATTTTTACTGTGAAGTAGGTATTCCACGAATATACACATAAGGCTCCTAGATGAATCTTTAACATTGGGTGCAATATTTTTTCTATTTTCAAGCCAAGTATCATTCCAGTAGAATTTGTTTTCCTACGTAACTTTTAATAAGATTCATCTAAAGAGATGAATGATGAGATGAACTCAAACAAAATGGAAATGGTTCTATATGCATGGGAAAACATTGTGTCTAGCGCATTTTCAATTCAGACTTCTCCTCATATCAAATCACGAAAATCTAAGTAAAAGCGGCCTGAACAATATCTGTTACACAAGGTCATCCTTCGCTCCAAAAAACGAACAACGAGGTTTCCACGACGAATTACCTGTTGTTGAAGCATTGTAGTGCTCTTCAAATCCTTCAGGCTCGTAACATTGTCCTGACGATGCTGTCTTGTTTGGAAGCAGAGTACAATACCCAACATAGTACTCGAGCCAAAATGGATCAATGTGTGCACGACATCTCTTCAAGAACTCAGAACAAACTCTTCGACACGGTAAGTTAGGATTGGGATTCCCCTCTGTGCAGCTGGGCGCGTAGACGGAACACAGAATCGTTTCACCCATCAGTGCAACCGAACAGTTATTCTTTGGTAGCTTAACTATATAAGATGTAAATAATTTTATCCATTTCTTGGATTTACTGCTCAACTTGAATGGTACTCTGAAGGTTTGGTTGTAACCTGCAATGCTACAATCCTCAAAGATGCTGCCCGAGATGGGTGAGCACTGCTGAGCAGACACGGTGACTTCGAAAAGCGCTAAAAGGATCACAATAGCGGAGAATGTTAATCCAAAACCCATGATTACTAAGTGACTAACAGTGATCGCCCGAGAATCAGGAAGGATGTCATTTGAAGAGGTTTCAGAGTTATTTGAGATCAGGTCACGTCGTAATACAAGACCATACAGTCGCAGTTGATAGTGGGGACGGTCTCGATATGCTCATAGGATAAAATCCTGATCCTTGGAAATAATCAATAATCTTTAGTCTCAAACCCACGTTTGGGTGAAGATGGCTTTTAGTTCTACATTCAACAGCACTTGAGGGAGCATGGGTGGCGTTAGCCGACTTGAGTTTGATTCCCAGATTCGACCTGCGTCGTTTTAGCCTATCCTACGCAAACGTTCTTTGTCTGGAGGGAAACGTTGCGTGACAAACGCTAAGAACATCTGCGAAGGAGGCTAGCTCGTATGTGAGTCTCTCTTGGAGGGTTTTTCTCCGGGTTCTCTGGTTTTCTCTCTCAGCAAAAATCAACTTCAAAATTCCAATTGGATTCCGTTGGAAGAAGAGCCAGTCTGGAACCACTGAACACAGATTATCAACAATATTTATTATTCATTATTATATTTCTTTAATTACATCTTGTAAAACTCCTCCATATAGTATTTTACAGAATTTAAGAAATGGAGACTGAGTTCTGATAGTGGAAAGGATAGGATAAAAATACAAGGTTAAACGAGTAGTTCACGGTTGATCATGATATTTTCTTACCAGAGGCTGGCTGAGCCGACTTAAGCTTGAAGACAGGGCATATAAAGCATCCGCTTTTATGCTTACGAGTGATTTTTGAATTTGGGCCTCCCCCTTCGGGAAATCCTGGCTACTCCATTGAGTGGTGATAATAACATAATAACATAAAATACCTTATGTTTGTGATGGAATGACATACTAATGCACCAGAGCAAACAAGCAGCCCAAACAAGGTTCCTGTGTATGGTTTATGAGGTAATGTATGGGAGTAATGAAAAAGTTACCTAAATAATGGTAGAGAAGAGCGGATTTTGAAAAAACCCACTAAACGACCTCAAATCGCGCTGAAACTTCGCCAGAAGACTGAACAAAGTAAAAGCAACAACTGGAACAAGTTTTGAAGCAAATTGTTGAGTGAAACATTTATTTTCGTAACTTTATCATAACTCCCATAAAAAGGTATAACTTTATCATAACTCCCATACATTACTTTATAAACCATACACAGGAACCTTGTTTGGGTTGCCTGTGCAGAGCATTAAGGCAAGCTGTCACGCTCTTTAGTATTGTGAAGATTGCGTTACCAAAAATGTGATCTGTTACATGAAATAGTATACGCAGATCATTAAAAAGGTATAACTAGCTAAAACTAGTGTAATTTACCTTTTCATCATTACTGTCCAGATCATTGAAATATGGCGCCTTTTTCACATAAAGAGTAATTCTAGTAGTTTGAGTTTAGAGCTAAAATTCACAGTAAAGGCCAAAGGAAGAATTGATTAACACTGCTGTCCGTCTTCTGGGTCATTGAATTGATAATTCCTTTGGAAAAAAGTCAAGGAAGCGCATCGAGTCGGGTCAACATCTCGCAATTATGGCGGCGTCCTCTGTGATAGTCTTCTCATTTACTTTATGCCTGTGCTTTGTGCCTGTCTTCTTGGCATCTGATCAGTGTGTGCCCTTGAAAGGAGGACCATTTGAAGCTTGTAGTGTCTCTGGATACAACCATACCTTCCCTGTTCCTCGCGAACTGTCTTCCCGATCAAAGGAGAAAATCAAGCGAACTATTTATTACATGACGCGGATGGCTAGAAATTGTTCTGTTGCAAGCATAGCAGAGACAATGTCGTGTTCGTATCTAGCTCCCTACTGCAAGGACGGCAACGCTGTTTTGCCCTGTAAACGAGTCTGTTCTGAGTTTCTTAAGCGCTGTGCAAGCCATTTCCCCCCGTTCTTAGTCGATATTTTGGTAGCAATGTGTACTGTCCTTCCAAACACGACTTCAAGTGAGGGCAAATGTTTCGAGCCTCCAGACTTTACTAAGCATCACAACTCTTCCAGTGAAGGTAATTGGAGTAGACTAACCGTAATACAACATTTATTTTAGGTAAATTGATTTCCTACCTCAAGAAAGCTATGCAATTGTTTTGACTTGCTGACTAAATAATGTGTGTCGTTACCCTGCGAGCAGAGTCTAGTGTAGTGTGTCGTGTGTTAACTTGTAGATTTTAGGAGTAAGCATCGTAGTGCACATGTTATGTGGCAGTTTGTTTATAGATATGTATCAAGTAAAATTGGAATGGAACGGAGTGAACATATGTAGCAGACTGTTACATAGGGTAACATTTAGGATTAAGTAATTTCTCGATCTTCAAAACATAAATAAAAAAGACGCGAAGCTGATGATAGCTCTAGACAGCTTGCCCCAGCATATGAAATTCATGATTCACAAACATGTCGGCGTCACGGCCGGTCATTTTATTTTACGATCTCAAATATACTGTATCTATATGTATTTTTTGAAAACTATTCTTCGTTTGCAATAGACGTCATAGCCGCCATGTTGGAAGAATTTGACAAAAGATTTTTCAATGAATTCTTTTGTTATATCTTCCAACATGGCAGACTTCCCTTTTGTTATTTGCTCTCTTGGGATTGATTGCAAGCCAAGAATAGAACTTTGGCTCATTATGATAATTTATAACATATAAATATGTTATAAAACTCCGACGAAGGACTAGCGTCCGAAACGTCAGTAAGTTTTTTCATCTTTTCACGGTGTATAATTTACCTTTTCATCATTACTGTGATAATTTATAACGTTTATTCATCGAGGTACTTGTGAAGTGAAGCGTAAAAGAGCCTCACTATATATTGCGTCTTGTCACAGGGTTTTTTATTCGTGCCGGTGCCTTTCGGTCATGCAATCGCCAATCACATATCACCGTTCGCTATTTGTCCCTTCAACATTTTTTTGAAATACCTTGGGTATACCTTGTCGCTGATTTTGTGTGTGGGCGATGAGAAGTGAACTCGTTTTCATTTTATTTTGCTTGTCCGAAGACTCCAATACACCCCTTGCAGCACGTCGGAATGCAGCTCCATAAGGACATTAAAATCTCAGGAGATTTAAATTCTTTTGTTTTGGCCTCAAGATTGAGATGCTTTGACTCCACATGGAAGGGTCTATACAATGAACGTCCTTATTTATTATCATTGTTATTCTAAAGTTTTATTTTTTTATTCTCTCTAATGTGAAAGTCTCATCGACGGATCCAGGGGAGAGGTGCAGGGGGTGCGCACCCTCCCTGGTTACACTGTGTGCCCCAGCTTCGAACATAACCAATACTGTTTTTCCCTTTGATTCTAAGGGGTGCCCCCTTCAGAAGGTTAACATTGTGCGCAGCACCCCTCCCTGAACAAAATCCTGGATCCGCCCCTGAGTCTATTGATATTAGTAATTGCTATTATTATTGTTATTTGCTCTTTGTTTTTATTTGTTTTTGTCATTGTTGTTGTTGCAGGACCACTAGAAAGAAAGTGTTCAAAACTCCTTTTTCCTTTTTGCAAAAATATTGGTTATCCACTGACCATCATAACAAACGAAAGACAAATGGCGGCGTACAAGGAAATGTACGGAAAGAACTTCACAGACACCGAAGATGCCGCTAAACCTGCACCGATCTCCATGATTCAAAAACTGATAACCTACATAGGAAACCATTCATCATGTGCCCAGGAAATTCAAAAACTCTTTTGCGCAGAAATATTTCCGCCTTGTTTTGAAGGTGAAGGGCTCGGTTATTATACAGTTTGTAAGAACGTCTGCTTGAGTATTGCAAGGAAATGCCCATCCTTTATTGACAGTAACCTTGGTTACTTTGGATACTGCGAGCGAATGGCGGCAGGAAACATTACTAAACAAAATGGCTACTGTAGACACACTTCGTGGCCACCCCCGATGAAATGGCTCGACGTTTTTGAAGGTAAATCCGCGTAGACTTTCTACGTTTAACCGATTCGAGTCTGTTTACAGTTAGACTACGAGCTAAATCCCTCTATTTCTCTTGGTCACTGTCCGTTTGTCTGTCCGTGTCGATTGGGACTTTTGACTTCGTAACCAATCTTTCTCGACCAATCAACACGGACAGACAGACGAACAGTGACCAGGGGAAATAGAGGGACTTAGCTCGCAGTCTATTTGTCAGTATGAGTACAGTGAAATATCTTTAAAATTCAAATATATTTTCCGTTGTTTTGATTGGCCGCGCCAACTACTCATGCGCATTATGATGCAAAGCTGTTTTGCTGCAAATAATACTCTGCTCATGTGCAGTAATGATGAATTTGTCAGCATGGCTCGCTTCTCTGTGACTTACTTGGTATGTTTGATAGACAGCCCTGGAAAAAATAACTGGAATAATTTAAGAATGACATTTCACATTTCTTGATATATTGGCCAATCAAAACAGTACAAATGACGTCACCACGAGTGAGAGTTCGCGCACAAAACGCACGCGTAGAAAAGATGCGCATGAACAATGGCCATTAACGTACTTAATTCCTGTTTTAGACACCCCAACAAATCCAACGAAAGAGAAAGGTGGTATGGGTGGTGTAGTAATAGCTGTTATTGTTCTGGTACCTCTCATCATCGCTGGCGTCACCATAGGTCTGGTATATTATTGCAAAACCCGAAGACTCACTGCTAAAGGATATTCTAGGCAAGACGATGACAAGGCTGATCTGGTAACTTGATGCAAAAGATTGAAGAACCATCCTAATTCTTTCATTTTCTAGGATCTATGTAATTGCAATGGGTCATTATTTTTCTTCGCTAGCATATAAAAATCAAGCTAGCCCCTAATGAGTTCCCGGATTAGATTTCCATATGGAAGTTTTGTTACCTGTGTATTTCTAAGCAACGATTCCTTTCGTACCCCTGATATTCTGTCATTTCTCAGAAGTGCTAACACTGCAGGAGGGTGATACAACGAACGAGTTAGTGAAATTTTATTGCGGTCTGATTCTGATAAGTTTCATTTTATACTGCATTCCCCATACGTTGTCTTGTAATACACATACTGCAACATTGCTTGGGCTGCCTGTGTCTTAAAATGTTTAGACAAGTGTTTTCATTTTCCAGCTGATCTGAAATAGAGACTTAGTAATGACGTTCACTGCAAAACTAAGGTGTTAAGTAGCCGGCAAAAATTGATCAGCGAAAAATAAAAACACGGCATATGTGGCCAGTGGATACAACAAATATAAAATCTCATGAATTATTGTGTCACTGTTATCAAGCAAGCACTGTTACTCAAGTTTTAGCAATTTTGTTTTTAAATTTGGTGGTCTGGAAATTCCGGATTTCAAGAGGAAAAGTGACATCTCATCAGTTTTTCAAATTGTCTTGATTCTGATTGGCTAATATTTTTCTCAGATTAGCTGGTCACACTGCATCTCCAATACATTTGTACAGCATATACAGGAACCCTGTTTGGGCTGCCTATATCTTTAGATGAATTGAAAGCTTCATAGATACAGAAAAGTAGATAATTTCGTATCAGTATTGGAAGATATTGTTTTATATGGTTGAAATGCAATTTTAAATGAGAACATTCCCATCTGTAGCATCTGGAACCAAGAACTCGCTTTTAAAATTATGAAAATAAATAATAAAAATAAGTCTCAATTAAATTGAACATTTTTTCATGCAACAGAAGGTTTGGCGTATTTGATTGTAGAGCTCGGTTCCCACAATGTGCAGATAGACAGACACACTTCCTAGGTGGAGTCTCCCTGCTCCCTACATTACACACACATACACACAATACACAGGTTGACCACAAAGAACCTATTTTAGGTCAATCTTCCAACTAAAACTGAAATGAAAGTACAAAAAATTAGTTGATTTTTAAGAAACATTGCCCCTAGACTTCTAAAACCGTTCATATAATGATACTTATTATTTATAATTCTTAAATAAACGTGTTGAATATGTGACCAAATGCGCTTTGTCCTTTGAGAATATTCACGATACGAGAGCGTGCTGTAGGTGTAAAATGCGAGCTTCGATTCTAAATCTTGGGATGGGAAAACAGCATTTCATATATAATACACTAGGAATGGGATTTATAAACGAACAAAAATTAAAAAACTGGGATTAAGATGTGAGCAAAACATAGCCCAACCCGTTCCCTTCTCCCCTGATGCAATCCCAACAAGAAATCCTATTCTCAAAACGTTTCGAAAGGGAAAACGCTAAGCTCTAGGATATATTTAGATAAGCTTTGTTCGTGTCTGTCAGCAGGAGCTGTGACAGGCATTGTAGTTGAACCTTGGTATCGGCACACAGTATAATCAATATATAACAAAATGAGCGGTTTATTCACTTAAAAGCATTGCGCATTGCATGCTCGATCTGAATGCTGCAAAACTACAAATCATGGCCTCTTTATAACAAATAAACAAACGTGGCTAATAACGAGCTAATGATAGTAAAAATAGCGGGACCAAATGTTATGGAGCTTGACACCTGGCATTCATCGTAAGCACCTTCGCTGCTCCAGCCTTTTGGATATTTTTGTGTTTTTCGCTGCTGCACCAACCATTTTCTAAGAGGTTCGAAGTATTCTTTAAGCGCTCCAACATCCATTTTCTTTGTTCCTGTCATTTTTGCAAGGGCTTCTGGCCAAGGTTTGCTTTTACCCATTGAAAGCATATCCCTGATGGAAGAAAAACAAGGATATATTTCATTGAGCTTGAATAACAGCATCAAAGATGAGGGCGTGTTGCCTAGATACAAACATTTTGGTTATTTTATAAGATGTTTTCGTTGATGGGGAGAGGGAAGGAGGATGGATAGATAGATGGATAGATGGATTACAATAAAGGCATAATGGGGTATTTGTGTAGGATGGATGGATGAATGAATGAATAGATAGATGGATGACGAATGAAAAGATGGCCGTGGATGAATGATTGAACGGATGAAGGGAAAGAAATGATAGATGGAAAAATAATTGATAGATGGAATGGTGTTGCAAGCATGGTTGGACGGAAGGTTGATTAAGTTGATAAATAGGTTAATGAAACTGAACTAACCCCATTTTCTTTCCCGCCGCTGTAGAGTTGTAGATAGAGCACTGGTGAAGTGGTCCTTTAAAGCCTGCAGCTTCACAAGCTGCCTTGTGGAACTGGAACTGAAGCACGTAACTTACGAAATACCTATCAAAAAATGCAATACGAAATATAGCTTTCAATGTTACCATTGTTTACCTGCTGTATGGTTTATTGCCATGAATGTGGTATTTAGCCCCAGGGTGGACACGCAACCCTTTAAGGTGGTAACACAAACATTGTTTACCGCAAACCGGTTGGCTCAGTTGGTTGAGCATTGGACCAAAATCGGAGGGACGTAAAGGAACCCCTGATAACGTAAAGAAACCCTGGCATTGCCCACCCTCAGTGCCTACACTTCATACTAACCATCTCTCATGATTATAAATTACATAAAAGCAATCTGTCATTCACAACTCAATGTAAAGCGCCTTTGATTATATCCACATATTAAAGGGCGCTATATAAATCATAATCATCATCAATCTGTCATTCACAACTCAATGTAAAGCGCCTTTGATTATATCCACATATTAAAGGGTGCTATATAAATCATTATCATTACCTGATGTACGGTGTATTGCCAGGAATGTGGTATTTAGCTCCAGGGTCGAAGTCGCTTTCTGATCTACAAACAGGTGGTTTGATACCCTGATATTTTGTTCGCAGTTCCCACCACTTCTTGTTATACTCACTGCTTGATATTTTACCATTAAACACATTCCATCTCCACTGATCGATCAAGAAACCAAAAGGCAAGAAAGGGATTTTCATCATGGCCATTTTCATCAAGGCGTTGATGTCTGAAGCTGTGGGAAAATACCCATCACGTGTAATGTAAATATCAACGAGCACAGCATCATTGCACAGAAAAGACGTGCATATAAACCAAATATATGGCAGTAAAAATGGTACATGCAAGCCTATGTTCTACAATACGTAAACTTTATTTAAAGAGGATGATAACTTACGTCCCTCGTAAATTTACAATAAATATTTTTTGTTTACATACTAAATGATGTCGGTAAAACACAGGAACCTCAACAATGAGATAAATTTATAGCGGTTTATATTCTCACCATAGCTACTTCCAACGGATTTCAGCAGCTTAATCTTTTGCAAGTGCTGTGGAGTGTCCACAGATAGTGACAGGGTGTCTCCTACTGCCTCGTGGAAGCCGGGGTTGGCTCCAGTGCGGTATTCAAACTGGTTGGTCCCAGTATTGCAGGTAATATTGGATGTGTCCCAACTCATGGTGGGTCGTCACCAGATAGTTGTGGGTCACTGTGGTACATTGCTTGATTCTAAAATAAAGTAGAACAAAAAAGCTAAGCAACCTAGAAACACTCGTCTGTTTTTCTACAGCGCGGGCTACCTGTGGTAAAGTCGGCTGTCTTGAAAGTAACGACAGGTCCCGGCGACAGGTTCATCTTTCAATGTTTACTGGAATGTTAACTGACGCAAAAGCAACTTATGATGCCCTTGGCTGTCTGACATTTGTGCTTATCGTTTGCGTCAGTTGCCTGTGGTATAGTTTTAACTGCAAGGAAATTAGCCAACGAGTTTCCTGACGCCCTGGCATTAAATTAGACTGGCTCCAAGCGGCTTAGCCGTTGTCTCTTTAAGACAACCGAGTCAAGAGTAAAGCAAGTAAAGAAAGCAAGCGTCGAAGTTGCGAGAGGTCGACTTTTTTTTCTTGCATGATTTTTTACCCCCTTTTTGGGTCGCTAAAATTGGCAGGAAACAAGTTGGAAAGTCCTTAGTCCAGCGCGCGTGTTTCTGGTTGGGCTGCCTGTGCTTTATTCAGAGTACGTTAACTAATACGGAGACGAGGGAATTTGCAGAAGTCTAGCATAAAAGCTCAACTCTCGACATGTGACCCGGATTGGAACCCCGGACTTGGTGTCGTACGGGAATAGATTTCTAAAAAAAATACTTCGCTGATTCTAAATTGTAGGTGTATTCGGTAGAGTGCATTCAGTCAAACTGTTGAATAGTTGACGTCACCTAAATTAGATAAGTTAATTACTATTTCAGCTGACCTCACATGAATTTGAAACTACGATTTAACAACTACTGAGATCAGGGGGAGAAACGAAACGATGACACAAATGAATGTCTTACAAAACAACGACCCCCGGATTAGCATGACCGTTATTTGGCGCGCTTTTATTATTTTTGGTGACGTCAACCAAAATATTTATCTAATTTAGATACATTTATCTAGCTATTCAACAGCTTGTCTGAATGCACTAGGTATTGTCAGGCAGTGATATCATTAGTGCATAACAATAGCTGCGCGATGAGCAGAATTTTAAAGTGAGACATGTACACTCAGATCCATGAAGAGAGTTAGGTTGATCGATGACACAATGTTCTGTTCGTTAAAAGTGTCATAAATTATTCAAAAATAACCAAAAACCAAAACGTTTATATCCAAATAAGCTATTTCAATGGTTGCCCCCTTTGGCACCTTTATTTCTAGTCTCAACACGTTCGAAATTGAGACCTTCGGGTGCCTTTGTGTCAAGTTATCTTTTATCATTTTCAAGTTTTAAACGTTTAGAGGTCTCAAGTTGTTGTTCATTGCCCGGTTAAGTATCCGGTCTAGTCTGGATGTCTACTGAATAGGTTGCTAGGGGCAAAACGTTCACATCCCTTGGTTGCCAGAAACAACATTTACTTATTGTTCCCTTCGCTGCCATTGGTGTTGAAGGAAGGTTAAAACCTAAGGGTGAAGGTCTTGTAGTGTCAATAGTGTTAATAGAGCACAATGATGTTCCATGTTGGCGCCTTTCAAGTATGGTAACGTTTTTTTCTAAATTCAAACGGTGACTCAAATCTACTTCGGAAAATCCTTTGGGGCAGGGAAATTTTCTAATTAAAAAATGAAAAGGCTTAATTTGCCACAGATATTTTACAAATTACTTCAACTCTGAAGTTAATTAAATGTACACTCACTCAGAGAAATGAACTTTGAAGTTTCAAAAAGAAGCCGAAGATTGAAGACAAATTTTTGACAATGGTGAAATTTCAATAACGGAAATGTGTTAGGACCTAATAAAGAATGTAAGAATTTAAATACCTACCAAAAAATATCTTAGTGGACCCTGTCAAACTGATACTCAAAAGGGTCAACAATTTCTATTAAACCCTCTTTTAAAAGAGAATGCCGATCGTTTTCTTACATGCCATCAATGTCCTAAATATCACCAACATGCTCGTAACATCATTATCATCGTCATATTAGATGCTGGCCGACGTAAGCCATGCATAGCTTGGCCAGTGAAGGTTATCTAAGTGCATTTTTCGCATCAATACTTCTCCGCTTGGTATTGAATAGATCAATAGGTTTGCATTGCGGTCCCGCTGATCATGTCTCCAAAACATGCACGTTATTTCTTGTGAAAATAAGTGCACTTTAGTGTCAGATGACTATCTACATCAGCTTAGTTTCCATAGATCATATCATTCATATTGATTTCACCCGAAAAGCTATTTTTGGTAAGTAAAAATTTCAGGAGTAGTTTTCATTGGAATTTTAGTAATTTACTAGAAACCAAAGTATGTTTACTTTATATCCTCTAAGAGTTTTATACTTACTGACAGTTTGTTTGTCTTGAGTTTCTTTGAATTTAAAGTGAATTGAAAATAGCAATGTCAGGTCAGAAAGATTATCGTCAAGGTCATCAGATGATCATCTCAATATTTGGAACAACTTCATCTTAATCCCGTATCGAAAGTTAAAATTACAATGGGCAATTGGATATTTGAGAAGAGTTACTTAAATTTTCCCCCCTTATCTAACTCCATTATAAATATCTTTTACGAGGCCCTTCTTACCTCACATCGTGGTTGATAGAGAAGTCCCACGCTGAGGCATGACAAATCACCTCGCGATCTGAGGGCTTCTCGATCAATGACTTGTTGTAAAAACTGTCAGGAAGGGGTTTCAAACCAACAGACGTGAAGAACTCGTCGGCCAGTTTAACCATTTTAAGCGGGTTGTACCCTTGATCTACCATATTTTTCGTGACATCCAAACTTGGCTCCCCTTTGTAGGGCTCTACGAGATCGTAAATGTTCACCCAACTTTGAGACCACATGTTACCAAACAGATGTGCAGGGATCGGCCCATTTTTATCGACCTGTTTATATTTTATGCTTAGTTTGTAGCGGACGTAAGCATGTAGCTCCTCATAGAGAGGTTTCAGGTCGTTATACAGCCCACCCACAACTTCTTCCAAATTATCCACTTCATACCATGATCGCCACCACGCACCAGTATCGTCCCAGTTATTCTCTTTGGCTCCCTTGTTCGATAGTTCAACAAACGTCTTGTAGATAGGACGGAGCTTGGGTCCCGTTGCATCACGCCATCCTTTCCATGCAAACTTAAGCCTTTCATAATCTCTGTTTTTCTCAATATCTGGGAGAGGTCCGGGTCTAAGGCAAGTTCTTTGCCATCAGAATCAACCACCTTGCTAGAGCTATAGATATTTTCCATTTCTCCTTCCAAGTCGCTTAACCTCTTGAGATCATCCTTGTTCTTTGGACTCGCACTCGCGATGATCATTTTGATCTGACGTTTAGAATCTTCGGAGAGCTTACTGACATCAAACTTGGAGGCATTTTTGCGGGCATTTTGCATGAACATGGAAAAACTAACGCTCGTTTTGGTCTTTTCGGCCTGGTTTTCCTTTGTCAAGTTCGTGGCGTACTTCCATGAGCCTTCGTTAGCTTTAGATTCTTCTATTGCTGCTTGGTAGTTATACCAGTTTAGAAAAGTAAGCGTTTTGTTCTCCTCTGCTTGGTCGAAAGCTGCCGACGACGACTTTAGTAGCAGAGCTACAAACACAAGTAAGAGGCACCTCAACATGGCCAAGCTAGATTGGTCAGTGAGAAGGAAAACGTTCACACTGACGGACGGCAGATAGATGTGAGGTGTGTTTGCAATAGGATCTAATATCAACTGCCAAGTTTGCTGTGCCTGGTTGAGATATCGTTATATTGAAACAAAAGAACTTTCCTGATTCACTGTAGGACATCAATTTGACACTGGGACAAAATTGCACAGGGGGAGGTGGGTAGGGATTGATATTGAGGGGGAGAGGGGGTTCACGACATTATAAGATTATACTGTTTAAAAATATCGTTAGAAATAATTCTTGAATAAGCTTTGAAGTCTGAAATATGGGTTTTCTGTGAATTCTTATGATTTTATGGCTCCCCCTCCCCTTCCAAAAAAAAGGTTTTTCTGTTTAGTTGTGATCTGTTACTCATCAACTAAGGATTTGAACCAATCAATAAAGGTCTTTTCCTGTTGATGAAAAAGTTTTAGTTTGATTTTGATTTTGATTGGCGTTCTACTATTACTGGTATTTTTGCTCAAATAAAGCTTGAGTTCAAGTTGGATAATTTCCATTTAGATTGTCATGACCGGTCAATAATCCTTTGTTAGAAATTCTTTTGTGGGAAGGCCTGTTATTATTTATTTATTTTTAATTAGACTTTTCTTTTTGTGTTGATCCAGTAGTTACGATGATTAAACATTCTAGTAGACTGCGAGCTAAGTCCATCTATTTCCCTTGGTCACTGTTCGTCTGTCTGTCCATGCGATTGGTCGAGGAAGATTGGTTACGAGTCAAAAATTCCTCGCAGTCACGTAACGTTCCATGTTCCCATTCCAAACCGCTGGTCAAGTGTCGTCATATCAACCTCTTGAGCGAATTCCTTTTCAGATATTCCATCATTTATATAATCTATCTCCTCTAGTATTTTATTTTTAGATTGATTCCACAAGTTGTAGTTTTTGCCCGTTTTTGGCGATAACAACACCGACTTATGAAATAAGTCTATTTTATTTTTATTTTATTTTTCGTTTTTGTTTCATTATATATATAAACTCAACACAACCTCTAAGGGATCAAACTAAGTACTCGGCAAATTAATTAAGCCTCTGACATACAGAGACCCCCTATTTTTCACATTGATTCAGCTCTACACGTTTGATGCCTCGAGAGAGCACTACCGCTAAGCATCGCTACACTACCCTTGTATTGTATTGATGACTAAATCAAGCAAATCAAAAATCTTTTTTTTTTCTAAAAAGATTCAAAACAGGAACTGAATGCCGAGCCGAAAGGTCTGGACGACAAGGACCCATTTAGAGGCAGATAAAGAAAATGTATTCCTTTCTCAGAGAGTGCATGTAAGCTGAGCGCACCGCGCTACTGAAGGACTCCTGTCATAGGTCTATTTGCTCTTGGGTTGGGCAGTGGGGGTGTCATTGACTCCTTCCCAACCCCACTGGAAAGGGATTTTGTCAAAATCAAATTGCAAAAATGAATGTACTGTCTGCTTGCATGTGTGCCAAACAACTTCTTTATTTGCGTATGGACTAGTCACTATATTGACAGCCAGTACCGAACATTTCAACTATAGGTCTCTGGGGGGCTCACCGCATAAAAATCGGGTTTCTATTCTTGACCTTTTGTCTAATTACAGCAGTATGTCTCAGGTAGAAAAAATTACAGTGTGCTTTATCCAGCCGTCGGGTCACATATATATTACGGATAATCATTCATAAAATGAAGTCGACTAATCGATCAGTGGTTTTGTAGCTGAGACACTTTGATACTTCATAATTGCTTCACTTAAGGTCGACTTCCTGCGTCTGGGATTTGTTTTTCTTAAACATAAAATTAGAAATATAAATCCGAAATGTCGTTGAGAATTTGATTTTTATTTTGGCAAATTCCTTCTTTCTCAGTGTTTCCTTCTTTCGCATTTCATATTCTCTTTTCTTTACCCTTTCTCTCTCATTCCATAAAAATTAGCAAAATAATATAAGATACAAATGCCTATAATAATGTTATTATTCCTGGGTGTTCTAGTTCTTCACGTTCAATAACATTTGTTTGGCTCATTATTAGCACTGAATCGACCAAAGACTTTTTAGGAATGGCAAATCTAATAAAAATAAGCAATCCTATCGTTTTTTGGTATTCATTTGCCTGATTAGATGCGACGCACAAAAACAAATGAGACAATGGTCAGACGTTTCCGAAACCCCTTAATAGCTAATCTTGAAACTAATAATCTTAGAATGAGGAGTTGGGGACTGTATTATTCCAGCAGAAGGATCGTTGTATTCAATGAGCGAACTAACGATCAAATGCTTTTTAATTAGCTGAATTTATCAGAAAAGTGAACTAAAAATCACTACCGATTGCTTAAGTAAGAATACTTGTTATTTTCAAATCATAGCTAGATTCCTTGCACGAATCTCTCTAGCTCTCTCTCTGGCTCTCTCACACAAAACGGGCTCTCGTTTCGATACGGAAATGAGATGACTTGAATAATGCATTTTGAAGGACAAAACCTGCGCGTCAGATTGGAGACAATAAAACACAACAAAGACAGAAAACTCAATGAATCTCTGCAAGCTTCCATGAAGCAGCGAATTTGAGAAGTCAATAGAAGAACAGTGGCTCTGAGCATAAATTATCGATATCTAGAAAATTATACTGGCAACTAGGATATATCGACCTGAACGGTGCCGTAGACATCTGAATATCTTAGTTCTCACACTTTTTGGGTTACATTTTGAGGATATTTGACCAAAAAAATGGAAAGGACAAGTAACTGCAGACGACAGATTTCGAGAAAAGGAAACGTTTATGTTTTCGTTGTATTTTGTTTGTTTTTTCTGGCCATTAGCTCTGGTGAAGAGCAGTGCCAGAAACTGGACCCATCGCTCTTTCCAAGCTGCATAAAAGCTGGAATAGACGCCACAATAAGAGCTCCGCCAAACCAGAGCAAAGAATTAATTTTCAAATCCAATTTAACACGACGAACGATAGAAGAATTAAGAAGATGTTCTCCATATATAGATTTCTTTGTCTGTTCTGTTACTGTTCCACAGTGTATCGAAGGAAAGGAGGGTCCTATTTTGCCTTGTCGTCGAGTTTGTACTGATGTACTGAGAGGATGCGATGTTCAAAGGGTTAGAAGAGGAGATGTAGAATGGTTTAAGGGCCTTTGCAAGTTGTTACCAGACGAAGAGCCAACCACTGGTAAATGCATCGAGCCTAAGGACTTCAAACCACAATATAAAAACGGTTAGTTAAACGGCATAAATACTTATAGAAATTAAATAACACAGTCTAATTATCTAGCTTTTCTGTAGAAAGAATTACTGTAGAAGTAACTTTGTTAATACCTCACGAACATTTTTGTATGTATATAAATATATATATTTTTTTTTTACGAAACTAAGCCAATTTCATGATTCAAATCCCGACGAAAGTCGAAGCATGACAGAAATCCATAGTGCATCTCAGCAAGAGACTTTTTCTAACGCTTATTAGCATCGCTCTGAATCAGCAGCCTACCTACACCTGTCTCACTGACTTGACGTTAATTTCCAATAATCAAACTAATGAGTACTGAGCAGAGCGCTCAAGATATATTATAGAGAGAGGATTTATTTTGAAGGAAAATCTGATTCCATATGTATCTAATAATGCAAAAATCGATAGTTGTGTAAATAATGGCTTCCGAAAGTTTACATACACGTTAATTTCTACATATTTCAAAACAGGGGAATAACATAGGAAAACAAAGGCCGAAAACTATATAAATATTATTGTTAGTAAATGTTGTCGTACGTGCATGGTACCATGGTTACTATAGGATTTGTTCAGCCCTAATGATGCACTAGTAGTGCGAAAGCTTTTCTTAATAAATCGTATTTTTCTGGATTTTTATTTACACTTTTCAGTATTGGGTGTCCCCGTGATGTACATTTGAAAACATTTGAAAACAACTTGTTACATTCGTTACATGGTTATCACAGCCTTTTATTAGATCAGGAAATAAGATTAATAATATTAGATTAGGAAATAATTTGCTTTAAAAGAGTCTATAATTTTCAAACAATTTTTACAATCTTCTGTATGATTTTTGCCACCACGTGTCCCGCGCCGTCTTTTACGCCCCTGATTTGACCTGTCTGTCAATTTATCAATATGAAATAAATATACTCCTGGTTTTTAGTAAAAATACGCAGGTGATTATAGAAAATAAGCGCTCGCTGATTGGTCAAGAAACTCACACTATCACACGATAATCACCTCAAGCGAAAATCCAAAATGGCGGCCAGCCGCTTTGTTGCTGTCACAGGAAACAAATGCCTTTTGTCTTCTTTCTTTTCGTTTTTAAAAAAAAAAATCCCCGGTGCATTTATACTATAACAATTATTTGCCGCAGGCTCAATGATTATTTGGGAATATTTACCTAGCCGCTCAGAGACTCACGTCTCGGTAAATAATCCCCCGATAATCACTTCGCCTTCGGTGAATAATTGTTAAATATAGCGCCCTTTCTATGATATCTATTTATAAAATAATTGGGATACTACGCACGCTATGATTGGTCGAAAACCAAGTTTGATGAGAGTATCAAAAAAATCTATCGTTATTTTAGCTAGCGCGAGTATTGCAGCTGTCAGAATTTAATCTATCGCGCGCGCTCATTGGTCAGTTTGAAATTAAAAAAAGACGGCACGAAGGGAAAATATACTTAGCCTTGGGTTTCTTCCTTCTTTTCGCGCGTTTGTTATTTAATTTACAAAAATATCAAAAACACGCGTGATGTTGGTAGAACACACGAGAAGCTTGGTTTCCAACGTTCCTCTCGTATTCTCTCAACATCACGCGTGTTTTGATCAGAGTATCAAAAAACGGAAAACCGCTTTTGATCTGTTGACTCAAATGCAGTTTACATAAGTGAAAGACGATTAGTTTAATCTTGCTTCTCCTTTTACAGCTCCACTACAGCAAAATTGTTCCAAACTGTTTCTACCACAGTGTGTGGGCTTTGGGTATCAATATACCACTAGAACCTTCATCGAACAGCTATGGCTCATGAACCATCACTTCGATACAATATTAAACAAAACAACTTCAAGCAACGCTGCTTGTCAACCTGTTCTGAAGGAGTTACTTTGTACAGAGCTAGTACCCGCCTGTTTTGAGAACCAATCAGAACCAGCCATCTACACAGTATGTGAACCCAAGTGTCGAGTCCTTAAGAATCAATGCCCAGTTGTTTTCGGAAAGGAGATTGGGATTTTTGAGGATTGTACATTGGTGGCCGAGGAGGAGACTGAGTATGAAGGACTTTGTAGGGTGACTGAATGGCCTGGGACAAGTAGATGGACAAGTAAAGGAGGTAGGTTTTTATTCAATGTTCGATAATGCGCCTGCTCATATACATGAGTAGAATACTCCCATTTCGCTTCCGCCTTTGCTTAGTCTTATTATTATATTATAAAGCACAACCGAGACTAAGGCTGAGCAAGGAGAACTCGAAACTGGATTAATTGTAGATCTCTTCTTTGATTCAAGGGCTAAAGTGTATTATTATATAAGTACTGAGATTTACATGTTCGCAAGCTATTTGATAAAAATCATATCACAAAAGCGAGAAGCGATCCTATTGGCTATACGGTTTTTCTTCACTAGTGAAGAACATCGTATCAGCACTGTGATTGGCTATACGATATTTTTCACTATTTTTCTATTCGTTTATGGGAGTTGTAGATCTTGGTTTGCAATAATTTTGAAATATTTGAAAAAATTATTTTGCTGGTCACGTGAAGTCTTATTTGAAAATGGGGCGTACACAGCCTTTTTTCTTAACGTCATCTTGAAAAGAAAGTAATTTTTTGTACACTCAATTTTAAATCAAAAACTTGCAAACAAATATTTCGACCTAGCTCGCCACGTGAATTTAAAAATAATAATAAATTCAAGGATATTTAACTGCGAGAAATGGTAAAATAAGAATAAGACAAAAGGTTTTATATTTTATGCAAATTAGGTTCGACCAAACCTTAATGCACTTGAAGGGTTTTCTCGGTGCGTTCTCCGGTTTTCTTGGCTCCCTAAACTAACAAGCGCTAGCTATAAATATGAAGAAGTCGATCGTGCCCTGACTTAGATCGGCCCAAAGGTTGTTACTTTTGGAGTGGTTTCCATGATCATGTTTCTGCAATCTTTACAACTTCAACACGTCTTGAGTTTACCTGGCTGCAATAAAAACAAATGCCGTTGTAAATTTGATGGATGCAAAAAGGAAAAAAAAAAAACACATGCAAGCTGAAACGTGTGGAGTTGTGTGGGTCGCAGATACATGATCGAAAAGCCGCGTTCTAACTGCTATAGTTCTCGTCTCAGTAGTCAATCCCCATGGTGTTGTCTTGACTGGAAGTTCACAAGGACAAGGAATCAGCGTTAGAGCAGTAGTTATCTCTGTAATCATCGTCATAGCCCTTGGGCTTCTCGCGTTTGGAGTTTACATCGTTTTCAAGAAAAAGAGGATTTTTAGGCTCCGAGGGTATTACCGGCATGGAGAAGAAGGGGAGGATGAAGATGAAATGACAGTAGTTGTTCCCACGTAAACGATTCATTGATATGTCGAGTCTTGTGACTGGGTTATCAGGCATAAGCAAAAATAATAGACCTTACTGCTGCGAAGCTTGTTATCCAAGCCTGCACCAATGAATCTTTTCATTCCTGTCTTCCAGGCTTAGGAAGGAAACTTTCCAGGAATGGCTGTTGCACCAATAATATTTGTTATATTTATATTTATTGAACGTTTTGGAAACTTGTACTCTATGGATATTAACGTAGAGGCGAAAAAGGTTGCATGACCGATACCGTGAACATGGTTACTTAAATATTGCTGTACCACGGCCTGCCGTAAACCAAGATAGTTTGCGAGTGGAAACGCTTTTTTGATTGAGTGTGGCACAAAGCCCGGCCCGGCACCACAACTACTTTTTCACATTGCAATTTTTCCATCAAAAATATCTGCAATTATAGCTATAGATATTTCAGGTTCGGTTAGCCTTATTCATTGCTACGTTAAAATGTTTCGGTCAATATTTATGGCATGGGTAGGGAGGGACGGAGGTAGCCCACTAGTGGATTCCACTTTCTCATTTTTATGTGTCACCCCTTTTATACCTACCAATGTAGAGCTGATTCCCCTCAACTGAGTTGTCAAATGACCGTGTCATCCCCCTAAATCCTCCAATCACCAGCCCCTTTTCCTACAGGTGATAACTAGCGAACTAATGACCGATACCCCAAAAACCTAAATGAGCGTAAAGGCACGTCACCGTGGTTACGGACTCCGGTTCGTATAACGATGAAGCTACACAGTGTTTGACTATAACTTCTTTGAATAAAATACAAGTAAAGTCGATCTTGATATGAGACGTATAAACGTTTCGTTAACTTATAAAAGCTAGCTTCCTTACTTCTTGTTGTAACCTAACCTATGAGCAGCAGGCTCGATTCTATAGCTTCGCTTTCGCACACGTCAGTTTTATGAAAACCGTTGAATAGAGCTAAGCTACCGAGCGAGTCCTATTTCTGCTCGTCAACTGGAATATTAAAGCTCGGACGTAATGTTTTCCCATTTCAGATCATGTGTCATTCTCTTGATAAGATTTTAGTGAGCAACTTTTAAACAAAGAAGTAATAATCTAGGGAAAGACACGTGATCTGAAATGAGCGACTGACATTACGCCCAAGCTAAAGAGGTCCATGTGGACCCTAAGCCCAAAACCTCATAAAGGTTGCAAAATTATGCGAGAATTGCCTACGGGAGAGTCTAAAGGCTAGCTTGATTATGGATTCACCATTTCGCCTAACTTTCCGCATACCTTTTAGTTGGTGATAACCATGGTAGTCAATGTCTATCCCGAGGGTTGAGGGCATTAATGGAGTAGAGAACAGCAAAGAAACATGAATATATCGTTCTAAAAGACTGTCGAGAGAGATTTTGAGGTAGTTGTTGAAGTAGTATTTAAATGTAACTAGAGAAACCAATTAAAATAAAATGCTGTAAATGTATACTGACTATTCATTTATTTATTCACCCATGAAGAAATTTCTTAATATAGTCATTAATAATATTAGACGCATTATATTTATAGAGATGTTCAAATAAATATATCAACACGACATTTAAATTAAGTTCTGTAAGCTGGAAAAATGTAGATTGGTTGAACTTCTGCCGGAGACATGGAAAATGTGTTTTAAGAATCAGGGGAAAAATATTTACTGATTGTTTACTCTTTGAATATGGCCTTAAATGACAAGATATTTTTTACTTTATTATTCGTCGTGTTATGGTGTTATGGCCATAGTTCTTCTTTCGTGTGCCAAAAACTCGACAACCAACTTCAACAGCTCTGCTCCAATATAAATGGCGGCTACAACTTCACAGCAAGTTTTAAAAGCGTGAATGGGGTTTCCTATCAAGACGGAGTTTACTCAAACGTTTTACATCTTCAAAGAGAGCTGAAGACGTGCTCCAACGTGTCGGAACTAATGATTTGTTCGCGTTTTGTACCAAAGTGCGTTGAAGGTCGAAGTAGCCCAGTTTTGCCGTGTCGTGAGATCTGTGCGCAGTTCGTTGACCAATGTGGAAGTAAATTGGAAGAAAGAAATCTTAAGGTTCTTTATGCGACGATTTGTAACGACCTACCACATAGCCGAGGAGATGAAGATGTATGCATCGAACCAAAAGGATTAGAAAAACAAGAAAAACATAAGAAATTAGGTAAGTTTGAAACGACTAATTTTCCTTGAGAACATCTGTTGCCGTTGTTTTTTCTGCATCATGGCTGTTCGAAAACCTTCTAGTTTGATTGAATATTTGCTAGGAATGCTCTGGAGCATTCAATTGGTACAAACCGTCTTTTAAATTCCGTTTTAGGTAAAATTGTCAAAATCTCGGCAAACGAGTTGAAGTTGAATGAAATTTGATATGTAACATGCACCGACATCTTCTTTAAAAACCGGAAAAAAGAGTGATTAAACTGAGAAATTAACGCTTGGATGAACGTGGAAAAAAGCATAAAATAAAGATAAAAATAGCGGAAAATGGGGGGGCGTGAGACTGAAGGTGCTACATATGGAAGAAAATCGTACGAAATTTAATTCAGCTGGGACTTCACTGGAACATACATAATCTTTTAGGGTCTAATAATCACTGGATAAGTAATTTTCTTAAATATTCCAATGGGAAGTATTATATCATAACGATTTTTTAGCGTTATGATGTGACGTCATATACTTTCAATCAACGCTTATCCGCATCGCTTCATACATCTATTTGTAGATACACTAAACCCGTGACACAAATAGTAATTTTTAGTACTAATTAGTGATGATCAAACAATAGGAAACAAAGGATTCTGTATGAATTACTACTAACTAGTACTAAATATCATTCACGGGTTATTTGCGTGCACTCTATTTTAGTTTCTATGAAGCCCAAATATCGACTCAGACGGACTTAACTTATCCCTTGTTGCACTTTAATGGAGGGTGTATTAACTACAAAGATTTAAAAAACAACTAAATGAACGAATTTCTATACATTTTTATTAATCATATTTATGGGAGAGCGAATTTTTTCTTAAAAATTCTACCACTAAACTGGATTAGACAACAAACCATATGTAAGGCTGTCTGTTGGCTTGTGTTGCTAGGATACCAGACGAGGGATTAGGTTGCTAGGGGTGTTGCTAGATACAAGGGCTGTAAACTCAGTTCCGATGAGAGAGTTTTTGGAAAGGTTCAGGACTGATTACAGTGAGGACACTCGTGACCGTGAACACTTTTTTTAATGCATTATACTATAAATCATACCATGCTAGCAAGGGTATTTCTTGCCCTCCTCGCTTAGCCGTTCATGAGTCATGAAGTGCGTAAGAAAACACAACCTCTGCTTGCAGGGTATGTAAGTCATTCCTTGAGCTAATCGATTTGGAGATAAGATTTATTTTGATCAGTAAGTGTATTTGAACTCAACGCTTCAGTCAGGAATTAATAACCCAGTGAAAAAATTCAAAGTGTTCACGATTCGAGTGTCCTCTCTGTAGAGGAAAGGTGGCAAAAAGGTGGCACAACGACGCGAAACTCCACTCTACAGCATGTCCTAAAGTTACGAGTACATTGTTTCAGTTTGAGCCATATTCATTTGCATTCTCTTTCTACTCAGCGATCTCGTTTAACTGTTCTTCCCAAACAATCCCAGCATGCATTCAAGGGAATTATGGCCAATTACCAGAAGATATAAGAACCAAACTGACAAAAAGTTTGAGTCACAGCCAACCCTTGATTAAAAACGGCTGTGCAGAGTACCTGAAGAGGTACTCGTGCTACGTACAGACTACACCTTGCTACATGCACAGTAGATTGCCTTATCGTCCTTGTCGCTGGCACTGTGAACTGATGAGGAAAGAGTGTGATCGGGAGATAAGTATCTTTAATCTCTCGTTTCCCTTGTGTGATGAACTGACAGAAAAAGATCGTGTTGGTGATCTGTGCAGGATGGACTCGTGGCCTGTACCATGGCCAAACATAACAAAGAAAAAGGGTACTGTTCAAAGAGTTTGATAGCAATGACTGCTAGCAGGAGAAATGTGTGTGTGTGTGTGTGAGGGGGGGGGGGGGGGGGGTGGGGGAGGGACTATCCCGGCATTTCGCTGGCATCTTGTGTATACCTGCATGCATGGGTGTAAAGTTTAAGGTTGAATACTGTGAGCTCGAACTTCGAATGTTGAAAATCTTTAGGGCTTGAGAGGGGAGGGGAGTTGAGGCGAATATTTCAGAAATCTCTTTCAAATACTGATTGTTATATTAAATATATAAAAGAAGTGAATAAATCAAAAATGGCGGCAAAATTATTGGTGGGGCTATAGACCCTCAGCCCCCTAGATACGCGGCTTCTGTTACCTCTCTCACAATAACTGTTATGTAAAAGTCTCCTCTCTTTTCCAGAGGTACAGGAGACATGGAAAACATGTTATTGTAGCAGCGGATGTGGGCAGATAAAGAGAACATGCAAGACAAAGGGATCTTGTTTCATCCAATCACAATTTTCTATTGATTACGGATCCACCTACACTACCCAAGTCTGCATACACCCAGGGAAGCAAAGGGACTTTATCTGTAACAACACTAAAAACTACATGTACGCAAAATGCTGTGACCAAAATTACTGCAATAAACATCTTGAAGGGATGTCACGAGCATCTACGACAACAGGTAGGACACAGAGTACTGCACAGCACCCAAAACCTAGTAGGGCTAAAGCAGGGCCACCATAATAAATTTAAAAAACATCTAGTCAGTCTAGTCTAACCCTAACCCTAACCCCAACCCCAACCCCAACCCTAACCCTCCCCTACCCTCTCTTATTGATGATAAGTAAATACCTGAAATGGTTACATATCCATCCAGTATTACTCAGAAAATGACGTAGCAATGACGTCAGTTGAATATGTCCCTAGATCAGTTTTTCATTTGACGGGAGGGGGAGGGGAGAAGGGGAGACCTTGAGTATTCCCTCTGCAGGGGCGTATCCAGGGGGGATCAAAGGGTACCCGTGACTCCCTCTTTCAAAGCCAAAAGAACCTAACCGGCCGTTCATGCAGTGTGTGAAGATTTGTTTAGACTTAACTTAAGGAGTTAAGAAATTCAGTTTTCTCGCTTCTCGGAGCCGTCTTTTCGTTTCGTTTCCCCTCTATCGACCATGATTCTTTTTCGTCAAAACAACAGATTGCTATGACGTCATATTGACGTCAAATGACGCCATAGTGACAATTTGGCATGTTAGGACCCCCCCTCAAATTACAAATCCTCGATACGCCCCTGCTCTGAGAAGAATTTTCTATATCATGCACTATCAACTTTAACTTTTCTTTTAAAAACACACCATTGTGACAACTAAGCATTACATAAAGAGATGCAAAGCATATATAAAATGATCGCCATTAGTGCTACTGAAGGTTAATGGAAACATCTCATCACCATCATCACCATTTTCATCATCATCATCACCATTTTCATCATCATCACAATCATCACCATTATCATCATCACCATCTAAGGCACATTTCTAACCCCACTGCATGAAATAACATGTATGGTATATGTGTGTTTTCCAGCTAAGCCCACGAGTATTCCAATCACAGCAGTTACAAATGTCACATCAACAGGTAGGTATAGCTTTGTTATTAATATATTCTAATTATCAGCCTATTTTATTTCACAAGTTTTTTAATCATGAAATATGAGATGAGGGGGACATGGGTAATGTCCATGAGGTGGTTCTACTTTTAAATAAATAACTGAAAGGATTTCGATCCTGAAACAGTCAATGCATAGTAAAACTCCCATGTCTAATTTGCAGCTAAATCTACAGGTAATCCATCCATAACTAACAATGTGACTCCCACAGGTAAGAAACATTTCACTCTAGTAAGTTATTCTCTGTTTGAAAGAAATTATGTTATAAATCTTCAGGGCTTAGGAGGGGGGGGGGGGGGGAGGTTGGGGTTGGTGCGAATATTTCAGAAATCTCTTCCGAATACCGATTTTTATATTAAATATAAAAGAAGCGAATAAATCGAAAATGGCGGCAAATTAATTGGTAGGGCTATAGACCCTCAGCCCCCTAGATACCCGGCTTCTGTTACATCTCTCACAGTAGCTGTTATGTAAAAGTCTCCTCTCTTTTCCAGAGATTCAGGAGGCATGGAAAACATGTTATTGTAGCAGCGGATGTGGGCAGATAAAGAGAACATGCAAGACAAAGGGGTCTTGTTTCATCCAATCACAATTCTCTATTGATTACGGATCCACCTACACTACCCAAGTCTGCATACACCCAGGGAAGCAAAGGGACTTTATCTGTAACAACACTAAAAACTACATGTATGCAAAATGCTGTGACCAAAATTACTGCAATAAACATCTTGAAGGGATGTCTCGAGCATCTACGAAAACAGGTAGGACATAGAGTACTGCACAGCACCACAAAAACTAGTAGGGCTATAGCAAGGCCACCTTAATAAGTTTAAAAAAACCACTAGTCAGTCTGGAGGAAGATCTCCCCTTCATATTGTCATGCAAGAGAACAGACTATGGACTCATCCCCCCTACCCTCTCTTATTGACAAAAATATCCAACGAAAAGTTAATACCTGAAATGGATATCCATCTAGCAGATCTCAAAAAATGATGTAGCAATGATTTCAGCTGAATATGTCCATAGCTTAGTTTTTCATTTAACGGAGGGGGTAGGGGGAGCCCTAGTTAGTTTTCCCTCTGAGAAGAATTTGCTATCTCATGCACTATCAACTTTAACTTATCTCCCAAAAGCCTAGCATTATGACACCTAATGCACTACATAAAGAGATGCAAGCCATATAAAAAGTGATTGTCATTAGTGCTACTGAAGGCAAATGGAAACAACATCATCATCATCACCACCATTTTCATCATAATCATCATCATCACCAGATCACTATCATCATTATCATAATAAAGGCTTTTCTCATGCACATTTCTAACCCCAATGGGCCTTAACAAATGAATGGATTAAATAACATGTATGGTATATGTGTGTTTTCCAGCTAAGCCCACGAGTATTCCAATCACAGCAGTTACAAATGTCACATCAACAGGTAGGTATAGCTTTGTTATTAATATATTCTAATTATCAGCCTATCTTATTTCACAAGTTTTTTAATCATGAAATATGAGATGAGGTGGACATGGGTAATGTCCATGAGGTGGTTCTACTTTTAAATATGTAACTGAAAGGATTTCGATCCTGAAACAGTCAATGCATAGTAAAACTCCCATGTCTAATTTGCAGCTAAATCTACAGGTAATCCATCCATAACTAACAATGTGACTCCCACAGGTAAGAAACATTTCACTCTGGTAAGTTATTCTCTGTTTGAAGGACATTACATTATTCATTAGGTATGATAGTTCACACAGTTATGCTTCTTTCGTATCTGTTTAAGGAACACCACCACCAAGCATCTTGGCAACTACAAACAACAGTTCTGCATGTACAGCCCACAATGGGATATACATCATAACAATCAGAGCATCTTTGGCTTCAGTACTGGCAATCACTTTCAAACATTAAGGAGTGTGCAGGCGTTTGTTATGATAGTGTTATTGCTGCCAAGGCATGCTTGACATAGAGTTTTTTAATAATTACTGTGATTTCAAAATAATTGCACTAATTTTAGGTATAATTAATTATGAAGATGATGACAAGGTCAATAATGAAGATGATGGTGTAATGATAAAAGTGATTGGGTGTTGGCAATGATAACTGTGATGATGATGGTAATAATGGTGTGATGATGATGAAAATAACCATCACCGTCACCAATACCACCAACATCCCTATTATCACTAACAGACAGAAATTGCCAATGGCTTAATATGAGAACGCTTTAGAGGATTATAATATGACACCTTCCTTTGCAAGCTCAATTTTGTACATCCACAACCTTACATCCTCATTAATATAGTTCACATGCTTACATTAATAAAAGAGAGAATCAACAGAGGAAGAGGAAAGAAATCACAGAATTCTATAAAAAAATTCATTTAAGTTTTTTTAGGATGATAATAAATATTACAGTTGCAAACAGAAATGGCCATAGTGACAATAAATACATTTTCCCTACTTACTTTTCCATAAAATTTTCTGTTCCAAGTGGCAATGATTGTAGAATATATTAATGTCCAATTGTTTCTTGAACTATGTACAAAGAACATTGCAACAAAAACCATAATTTTGCTGTTTTTGTTAATTTCCCTTATAAATTATGACCTGAGTAAGGCCTTGCGATAATAACTTTGATTCCTGTTTATCTAAAGCTCAATTAGTGATGTTTGTAATGAGACTTTTTCTGTGCAATTACCTTGACTTGTAAAACCAATTTTTTCATAAAGTTGTATTCCTTTGTCTCTATAAACTTCTGTCTTCAATAGCACCATATTCTTTTCATGATGTTTATGATATTGAAGCACACAGTAACACAGGGCCTTTGCAATGCCTTTTCTTCTGTGTTCTGGTAACACTGCTAGCCAGTGCAATCTACCTTGGTTTGAAACTTCTTCATCTTGCCAAGCAAATGCAGTTGCGATGAAATTGTTACCATATTTGACAAGAAAAAAGCCATCTCTACGGAACTGTGGCTTGACGAAATATCTGGAAAATGAAAAGCAAAAATACCTCAAATCAAGTAAAAATCCCTATTGATCTTTATATTTTCAGATTATGCAAGGCCAATAGGGTTGTAGTGTAGTATGAATAACTAGTGTTACAGGATGAATGCAATATCCAAGATACACACAAGGTTGGATGCATTTTCACTTTTTTTAATTGCATTTTAAGATGAATGTATTAATAAAACATATAATAGGTTTTCCTGCAGATTTCGATTTTTCTGTGTTATTTTTAAATTATCAAACTGTTTCATCCATCGGCAGATAACAGCTGTGTCTTAAAAAATCAACTATGATATATTGTGCTCACTCTAATCCAATAATATTGTTTAATGAAAATCATGGATTACCTTTGGATGAAAGTTTCAGTTGTCCAGTCTGTTAAAAATCCAGGTTCAAAAGCTTTGGACACTAGGTAGAAGTTTTAATAGAATGTGTACTTCCAGAAATTATCCATATATATCCCCCACCCCCCCACAGAGGAATTTTTTAAAGACCTACCCCCGGAATCCTACTATTTCTATTCACAAAGTATGTTTGACAGTAGGTTTTCAAAAATGGCCTTGGAAAAAATCATAAAAGACTGTAAAAAGGAAGGTTAAACACAAACAATTTGTTTTTGCTAAATACGACTTTAGGGTCAAATAAAAGTGACAGTTCATTATCATGTATATGTTATGTGCACATTTTGGATTTTACTTACCTATGTCTAACCAAATTTTTTCTGCACCTTCCTACAAAAATAATTAAGATAATTGCTTTAAAAAAAATCGTTTTATGCCCAAAATAGCAAGGTGGTCAGCCTCACCTGCCACGTATGTAAGGTATATCCATCGGGAAAAGACGCTTTAGGAATATCACGTGATTGTAAATCGTAAAAGTATAAATACCACTTTTCGTCAGCAGTCCCCATAGAGAAACAAAAGGGAAAATATTTAAAAAATCAAATTCCGATCCTGTTTTCTCTTTCTTTTCCTTATTTATCTAATTCCATCAGGCGTTCCTCGTATCTCTAGTCCCAGTCTGTTTGACCGCTACCCAGGGTTCATTGCAGAGAGTGTAGTTTTCGCGCCAAATTTGTCACATGCATGATTTCTTGCTTGAGATATTTTAGTGCAATAGCTGTAGAGTTAGTCAGAAATTCTTGTCTTTTTTGCGCGATCCAGAGCTTCAATCATGGCAGATTACGACAGTGAAAAAGGTAAGGAACTCAGAAAGCTATATGGAGAGGTTTTTCTCTTCATTTTTGTCTATTTTGCCGGATTTTCCGGCTCAAAAATGAAGATTCTTTCTCATGTCTTACAAATCTTGGCGTCCTTTTCAGACAAAGCCAGAAGATTTCTTGCTGAATTTTACTACGAAGGCGACGAAGGCAAGATTTTCAAGTATGGAGAACAACTTGTAAGTACTAAGAGCTGGAAAATTCGATTAAAATTTGAAGAAAGTTTAAAATCTTTCAGAAATTTTAGCACGAAACCGTTAATGTAATTATCATAATTGAATTCACCTCGAACGTTTCAGTATTTTGTTTTCTTGTTAAATTTGAAGGTAAAAGTAGCTCACCGTGAACAAGTTCAACTACTAATAGAACTGGATGATATAGCAGAGGTAAAGATTCATGCATTGAACAAGTTCAAACATAAAAATGAATTATACGAAGCGTTTCTTTCATGTTTTCCCTAGAACACTTGAGAAACAAGTTTTCAGCGTTGTAAATGATCTTGATGTTGTTATGAATGTCTTAAGGGAGGGAAGACCTTAGTATTTCATAAGTATTAAATCGATTTATGTTATTGTTATATGGCAGATTGATCCTTCACTCGCTGATAATGTGAAAGAAAATGGTAGACGCTACAAGAAAATATTTGAAGATGCTGTTTATGAGATGTTGCCTGACTACAAGGAACACGAAGTAAGCTGAATATCATTTTCTTATAAATGTCTGTTGTATAAAAGAAGAAGTTAAAAATCGCTATATAGTAATTCTGTACTAATTTCTATAAAAAAGTGGGAACTTTTACTGGATAATCAGTAAAAGAACGTTTTTCTGGGCAGGGAACTAGCTATCCCAAGAACGGGGTAGGTAATTACTTTTTTCTGCCAACAAACTTGGGGAAGCATAGGTAAAGTGCTATACTAATAAGCCGCTTCTCACATATGCAACTTTTGCTTGGCGTTGTATGTGAGTATATTTTCAAATGCATGCTATTAGAGCAGTTTTTGCATGACTGTGAAAAGCTCACAGGACGAACGCATTCTTGACACAGCTAGGGATGCGCCAGATCAATCACATTCACTCAAGAATTCACTCTCCATCCAATCAAATACCCAGAACATGACATAAACATGGCGCGGACATGGTCACACCAAAGTCACTGCACTTTCAGACCAATCACATTGTGCAAGATAAAATCAGCCAATTAAAATTCTAGAAAACATCACAGGCAAGGTACTGAGCTTTTCACAGTCATACAAAAACTGCACTTTGGACCTCAAGTGACTGTCCTAAAGGTGTCTGCTGTAAGGAGAGTTTGCTATACTTCATATACACTGTACATTATGTTCATGTTAGGATTGATGGAAGTTTAAACCCAATGTTTACCATATATTAAATATTCTAGGTTCAAGTCAAAGACGCCTTGGATATTTACATTGAACATCGATTATTGCTGGAACAAAGAAACCGGCAAAACCAAGCTGAAACTGTTGATCTTAGAAGCAAATATCCACCAGAACTGCTCAGAAGATTGTGAGTTGATACTGAGTTTGCACTTTGTGTCAGAAAAAGTCAGAGAAATCCATGCCACTACACGTCAACATACACCTATACCTTATTATACCTATATCAG
Source organism: Actinia equina (assembly GCA_011057435.1). NCBI lineage: Eukaryota > Metazoa > Cnidaria > Anthozoa > Actiniaria > Actiniidae > Actinia > Actinia equina. The sequence continues at coordinate 466,793 of WHPX01001272.1, forward strand.
AATATATATGAAATATATATTTGTACTGTCATTGTAATGTATCAAATTGAGCTGATCCTTGCAGTATATGCAGCTGCAAAAGTTGCTTCATGTACTGCAAGGATCAGCTTAATTTGATATATTATCATACCACATTTCTCCATAATATCATATCTATGCAATAATCCAAAATAAAATTTTTAACTCGGCACTGTATGATTATAACCAAGTTTTAAAAATGTTTTTTTATTCTACCTTTCAGTGAAGTATGTTTCAAGCATTTAAGCATACAGAAACCTGAGTCTGTGCGTAGGATAAAAGCAGAGTCTATTGGCAAGCTAACAGTAGTACGAGGCATCGTAACAAGAACCACAGAAGTCAAGCCAGTAGTCGAGGTTGCAACTTACACCTGTGATCAGTGTGGTGCAGAATCTTACCAACCAGTATGTATTTATGGCAAATTGAAATTTCATTTTCTCATTTGAAATGTGATATACTTGGCATAGATCTAGTTAAGAGAGATCTAATGCGATGCTTACTTCATATGATGAAGTTATATCTTTTGGTCAATAAACAAACAAAACACAGAAAATATACTTTACTTTTACCAAAGCCTTGTCCTGGATGAATTGATATGGGTAATTTGATCAGTTATATGGTAAAGTCTCTCATTTAAAGCATAGCCCGTCATTATACTGTCTTATTTTTTAGATCACATCTCAGACTTTTATGCCTATGCTAATGTGTCCAAGCGAAGAATGTAAAGTCAACAAGTAAGTCTGATTCTACTCATTACATACATGTAAATTTCTGTGGATGTTAGTATTTTTTATTTTTTTCAATAAAATAATAATTTTCCTGTATCGTTATTAGGGCTGGTGGTCGTCTTTATCTTCAGTCCAGAGGATCCAAATTTGTTAAATTCCAGGAGTTGAAGGTTCAAGAGCATAGCGATCAAGTACCAGTGGGTCATATCCCAAGAACAATGACTATCATTGCTAAGGGAGAAAACACCAGACTAGCTGTTCCTGGAGATCATGTATGTGCTACTGGAATATTCTTGCCAATGTTGATGACTGGTTTCAGGCAGATGAGCCAGGGTCTGCTGTCAGATACTTTCCTTGAGGCTCATGTAAGTAATTGAAAGTACTTTTATGATATTTGCTGAGACAATAGAAGACAAAGTGTTGTCTTATGATCCACAGAATAAGAAGCAACTCAATAGACCTCCTTGGCTCTGGAGTGGTTGAGCATAATGTTGTCCCATCTCAGACCATGTGTCATTCCCTTGAGAATAATATTCTTTGTTTGAGTTGTATCCATATTCATGTGTCTTCTCATGTGCAACCAAGCGCAAACTTCCTCAATAGACCTCCTTGGCTCTGAAGTGCCCAAGCGTAATGTCCCATTTCAGACTTTGTGTCATTCCCTTGAGAATATGTATATTCTTTGTTTGAGTTGTATCATTATTCGTGTGTCTTCTCATGTGCAACCAAGTGCTAACCTTAAACAAAGAAATGATACAAGGGAATGACACAAGGGAATGACATTGGTCTGAAATGGGACAACATTACCTCAGAGCCAAGGAGGTCTATTAATCTAAAATCTAGAAGTTGTTATGAAATAGCATAAGTATAAAAACAGCTCTAATTGATGGCAGTGTTTAGACAGGTTCATAGTTAGTATATGATGTGAATTAATTTTTGAAAAAAGATGCACCACAAATGAGAGGATGAGAAAGATGGGAGTTAATGGGAGCCTAAAATTCTTTTTGCTGAACATATTTCCAATTTTTTTGTTTACAGCGAATAGTTCTCATGAATAAAACAGAAGATGATGAATTAGGAACAGAAGAGTTGTCTGAGGAAGAGGTTAAAGCTCTTTCTGAAGGTGAATAATCAGCTGAAGACATAAATAGACATTATTCATTCCGGTGCAATGTTTACCCCTTTCAGATCAAGTGCCTTTCCTTAGAGAGTATAATACTCTGTTTAAGTTGTATCTATATTCTTGTGTCTTGCACAACCATTAAACAAAGAAATGATACTCTAGGGATCAATGACACTTTGTCTAAAATGAGAAAGAATTGCACCAAGTCGAATTGGTGCTATTTCCTATATATTCTACTGACTGAGATGCCTTTAGAAAGCTTTTGAATGTGTGTGGCAAAGTGTTACATCAATATAAAAACAATGTACAAATTGAATCAGTATTTGAAGGTTTCTTTTTTAATGCTACAGAGGCAGATTTCTACAACAAACTAGCATCGTCATTAGCTCCTGAGATCTATGGACATGAGGATATCAAAAAGGCATTGTTACTGCTGCTTGTTGGAGGTGTTGACTGTACTCCACATGGAATGAAAATAAGAGGTAGATAAGTTTTACCACATTATGCTGCTACATGATTAATCTAAATTGATTGATCAAAATACTTGTGAGCTAAGAAGCGTTGATGGGAAAAACTATTTTTTGTTAATATTATTTGCATGCTTGTTATTTTATAGAAAAATATATAACAGTTCTTTTTGTGTTTGATACTCTGATCTAAACACTATAGAGCTATGGGAACACTGTCATTTAAAGCTGGAAGCCATTCCAAGCTTTTCTTTATGTTTTACTGCGATTCTATATGTTCTCTCAGGAAAACTGCTTTATACTTCTTATAAAATAACTGCTATAAATTTTACATTTTCACACTGGGAGCACGTGCTTTATGAGAGCACACAGCATGCACACACCCTTGTATTTTATAAAAGAAATTAAAAACTTGCTCACTGTGCTGTGTGAAGTTATAAAGCACTTAGGGATTGGCAGAATACTTGAGAAGTGTAGAGAAGCACTCTGCTATGCATTATGTTTCTCCAAACACATCTCACCTGTCTATGTCTGCCTGCTTTATAACACACCATTTTTCCTCTTCTAGGAAGTATAAATATTCTATTGATGGGAGATCCTGGTGTGGCTAAGAGTCAGATGCTATCATACGTCGACAGGCTTGCAACCAGAAGTAAGCATTTATTACAATTCAAAAATAATAAATAAATATCAAACACTAGATAGGAAAAAGATTCATAATTTATTTTGGTAAACAAACATTGTCTAGTCAAATTGACTTGACAAACATGTTGATCAGTCTGTTTGTGGCTGGTAATCATGTCTAGCCACCAAGCTGCTGTTAAAAAAAAAAAATTACATGATTAAGTGAAGCCATTGGCTTTATTCAAGCAAGATGTGAAGAATTCACTCCTCAATGTTCGGTAGTATCATATTCTGACAACAATGCAGAAGTGATTCTTTAACAATGTATGAAAAATACAAATTAAAATCAATGGAAATACAGTTTGTATCCTAATAATTCATAATGGACTTCATAATAGATTCATAATATATTTATAATAGATAAGATATGAAGGTCAATTGGCTTTAGAAATGACGATACAAAATGATAACAGGCTTGTGTAAAATATGTAAAACAATATGGCTGACATCTTACCGGTCCTTGTCCATTAACGTGGACCACAAACTATGGTCAGCGGTCAACTGGTACATTAAAGGTACATTATTACATGTACAATTATTTTGTATTTTCAGGTCAATATACCACAGGCCGTGGTAGCTCTGGTGTTGGTTTAACAGCTGCTGTAATGAAGGACCCCTTGACTGGAGAAATGGTTCTTGGTAAGGGGTATAACATATTGTTTCAATGTTGAAATATTGGAATTTAAAATTATTCAAATGTATAATGGGTAACACTAAAGTAAAATCAAAACTCTTGTACCACCAATAAGCAAAAATTTCAAAAACTGCTTAAAAAGTATTGATGGTATTTATCAGATATATAGAATCCATGAGTTGATTATTGTACTAGTGATGGGGCATGCATAAGTATATTGAGGTATAATGATGTAGCAGAGACAAAACATGCTCTAGCCCCTGCAAAATATAGAAATTGCTTCCAAAACTCAGCCAGTGTTGTAGGTTAATAGGGTCTGGAATTTCTTTTTCTTGGAATTCCTGGCCAAAAACAGCTGTAAAAGCAGGGCTTGAAATAACGGTCAGACATCGGACAATGTTCTGGCCAGAACTGGGACATGTCTAGTGAAATCTTTGCGTTGCTAGTTATTTTGACCAGTAACATTGAGTCACAAATGAGGTTTGACTAAGCTAAAGGTAATTTGGCGACATTATTTTAAACATGTCAAACTGATGTAACTCTTTAAAACATTTGATTATGTTTTTATTGTTTCACAGAGGGTGGAGCCCTAGTACTCGCAGATAAAGGTGTTTGTTGTATTGATGAGTTTGATAAGATGATGGACACTGATCGCACAGCTATCCATGAGGTTATGGAGCAACAGACAATATCAATAGCAAAGGTATGCTACATATATCATTAAAAGGTCTTCAGTTAGTGTATTTCCATAGCTTTTATTGCTACCGTAATGATCAACGCAAACAGTAATGACTAGTTAGTAAGCAATACATTATTGTAGAAAGAAATTATTTCCACATCCCTTCACATTACTAAATAAGCAACAAGACTAACTAGTAGCATTCTTTGTATTAAAGAAATTAAAAAGATAGAAATACCATTATTTGTTATCTTTTCTTGATGTAACTGTGCTATTTGCATTCAGGCTGGTATAATGACGACATTAAATGCACGTGTGTCCATCCTAGCTGCTGCTAATCCAGCATTTGGTCGATACAACCCAAAGAAATCAGCAGAACAGAATATCCAGCTGCCTGCTGCCTTGTTGTCCAGGTTTGATGTACTATGGTTGATCCAAGACAAACCAGACAAAGAAAACGATTTAAGGTATGAATACTATACTAAAATATGTTAATATATATAATATTTATATTTTATTTTATTTTAAATATATAGCAGCAAATAAAATAAATGGCTGGTCAGTTGCTGGTTATGATGTTCGGCAAAATTGGTCTTGGACCAGTCATATCTTGTTTCTGGCTCAAAGTTTAGGGCTTTCATAAGCTGATGGAGCTCTGGCTCTTGCTTCAAAGTTAACAGATAGCTAATTTTTCTTTTCTATGAAATGACTCTGTCCCTTGCATTGATCAATGACATAACTGTTAAAAAATGACAGGCAAGACAAAACTTTACCAGGACAAGTTCCTGTACTAACTGGACATGTCTGATGACCACCCATATTTTTCTATGCATTTTTACAAAAGAAAAAGGCATTCCAAAATGCTTTTTTGTTAAGTTACCATTTGAGTCCAATAAATGAGTGTATGTGATACTTTATGATGAACAGTGGATATAAATCAATTGACAATCAGCCAACGGCCAAGTGTTCATTAATTTAAAATTTCTTAACCACAAAATACTTACCAGTAGGCCCCCACTGTGATCAGATGAGGTGCTCAAGATCTTAAACACACTGCCATAGTTTATTTTATAATTCACTTTTTAGTCCTAAAACATTTAAAAGTAAGATCATTTAATAAGGATACTACAAAATATAAACATACCTCATTCTTATTGTTTGTGTTTTTTCTTGCAGACTAGCCCAACACATCACATACGTCCATCAGAATTCTTCTCACCCGCCATCAGAGTTTGAACCCCTCGACATGAACCTAATGAGGTAATGAACCATAAAAAACTTGTAAACCAAAGATAATTTGATACCACTACTACTTTCACTCTGAAAAATGCCTTCTTTGAATTAAATACAGGGAATTATCTTGAGTATGTAGAAATTGTGTATTTTTGTTGAAGGTAGATTGGATAAATGCATTTTCATAATACCTGTTTCTCAGAACTCAATTCTCTTAATATTGACACCCGTAATACAATGCATGAGATATGAGACCCACATGAAAAGTTACCGCAACACACAAGTATCAAATTAGTGGCAATTCACTTTGATATTGACACTCACAATATCGTGCATGAGTCCCAAACATGACCCGTCACCCAAGACTCAATGAGCTGGGGTTGACAATAAGTGTCAAGTTAGTGGCCCAGGGACTCATTTAAAACTTACCTGGAAACCCAATTACCAGATACACATACCATATGGCTTAAATAGATTGCTAGCTTTATCTCCGTCACATTTGTTGTCCAGGCGTTATATAGCCGCATGTAAAGAGAAGATGCCTGTGATCCCAGAGGGACTGACTGACTATCTAGTGAGTGCATATGTAGAGATGCGAAAAGATGCTAGAACAAACCATGACACTACCTTTACCTCACCAAGAACATTATTGGCTGTGCTGCGACTTTCAACAGCACTGGTATGTACATAATAATCATTGGCCTTTTAAGAGGATAGTTTGCTGCTAGTTCGTTGCTCTCTAATGTCTCTGTTTTAAGGCCCCATTTCTTTGTCAAATTTTCAGTACCCCTAATTAAACAGAGCATCATTATTCATGCAAGTACATGTATAGTCCCTTTATAAGCTTGCCCTTCATGTCATGTTTCATTTCACTTGCAGGCCAGATTACGGTTAGCTGATGCCGTAGAGAAAGAAGACGTCAATGAAGCCATGAGACTAATAGAAATGTCAAAAGCATCTCTCACAGATGAGGAGGGAACAAGGAGGTTTGTCTTCACTTTACTACCTTCTTGTGACTTACTTTAGCCATAATCTTGCTATTCGAAAATATTAAATGACATGACCCCATAATTGGTATCCCTAGGATGTCAGGTAGGTTGTCAGTACAATATGCCAGTAGGGTGGTGGCAGATGTTGAGTGGGTTAACAGTGTGCTGTTGATCAACAACCTACAAACACAGAATTGAGAATATATTGGAAGTGGTATTCTGTACTATTACTGCAATTCACTGACCTATTTTAAAGTCATTTATACAGCTGCTAATGCTTGTAATTGCTTTTTAGGGTTGTAAATCCAGTAGATGCTATATATGGTATCATAAAAGAGATCGCTGGTGATGCCAACAGTGTAAAGTGAGTATCATTTGCACACACTTTCAGAAAATTGAATTTTTTTCATTTTGCTTTTCATTTTGTTATGAGTGAGGGAAGCAGAGCATATTGTCAATACTGTTCATACTGGATCAAGTTGTTTTTGTGTTGAAGAAATCATGAAACATTAGATAGGCAGTTCATTATTACCAAAGTCTACTATAGATCAGCATCATTTTTTGTTTTGGCTAAAAGAACTGCAGCTCGACAAAATATTTTCCGAAATGTGATTCAAAACTTGATAAAAACTTTTTTCCCCCTTCAATAATTTGATAGTGGTGTAGTGAGGGAGGTGATATCTTACTAAATCTGTGGCTATAGTAGAAAAAAAATTCCAAAGATGAAGCTTGTACAGATGTGTTTTAGCAGGAAAATGGTACCTTGAACCCCCCCTCTCCCAACATGTCCTACTTCGCTATGCCACTGATTTGATAAAGAATTATAAGGCAACAAGATGCTTCTTCCTGATTTTTACTTTGTCTAAAGTAAAATTCTAATACTGATTATAACTGTTCATATTTTTTCCATCAGAATGCAAGAAGCAAAACAAAGATGTCTTTCTAAGGGTTTTACACCTGATCAGTTCAATAGTTGTTTATCAGAATATGAAGAACTTAATGTATGGCAGATAAACCAGGGCAAGACTAGGATAACCTTTGTCAGATAAGACAGTAATCTATCTTTTAGTGTGCTTCCAATAAACTATTGTCTTTACAACACAACCGCAAAAAACGCCACCAACAATACTGAGGGGGTTTTATTGAGTGCTAAAGTAGTTTTTATATGATTGTGAATATTTACTAATGGCTCAACAACAGCTGATAAGCCAATCAAACCATGGGAAATAACAATGAACTTGTCAGAACTCTTGAACACAGCACTTCTGCTGTCTAAGCATAGCCCACTGGCATCAGATATATTTCAGTCACATATGCTACCACTGATGGCTACAGAGAAGGCAAGATTGGCTTTGTGGATATTGGATCAACTAAGATCCAAAATTATTCTTTTGGCTTTTTCAGTTGCCAGGCTTAGGGGCAGAATTTAAAGCAGAATACATTGAAAACTATCAAGAGCAGTAGAGTACAATCTATATATATATCTGTGAAATAGTTCTAATATTAGTATGAAATGACAACCAATGAAACAATAGAAGAAAAAAAAAAGAAGAAATGTTTAGTAGGTGCTATCTAGTTTTTTTGCTATTTCATGGATATAAGGTTTGCAGAAGATATAACTAGCTAAAAAACTAGTGTGAGCTTCATCGGTGTTTCTAATGAAACACTAATGATAAAATGGTAAATTATACACTGTGAAAAGATGAAAAAACTTACTAAAAAATAGTAAAAAGTTAGTTACTAGTAAGTTTTTTCATCCTTTCGCAGTGTATAAGGTTTGCACTCAAGGCACTTCCTTATATTTTTTATTAAAGAAGCCAAAACTTTAGTAAACCGACATGTCTTTATGCCTGTTTTAAAGAAGCCCTCTGATTGAAAAAGTTTTTCTTAGAATTGACTGTCATTCAACAAATGAATTAAGTCCGTTTGTCCACAAAGACAACAAATAAACATACCAAATAAACATATAACCTCATCAGTTTTTTTTTGTACTCTTACAAGATGCTTGCTACTTGAAGAACTGAACGTCTGTTTTACCATTTTATACTTTAGTTTCAAAGACAATGTACATTTTCCTTTCTAAGTAATAACTGTAATATTTTGGTAAATAAAGTTGAAATCTAGCTTGTCTTCATTATAGTCTGGCAATTGCAAAATAAAAAAAACAGGGGTGGGTGAGCATGAGGGGAAGTATTAGGGGATTCAGAAGCATGACCTGAGAAGTTGTCTTCTAGGGAGCTTGATTGTGGTTTACATCCACTACTGCTTTGTAAAATTGAATTCTGCATATAAAATCTGATATCTTTTTGGAATTTCCTTCTCACTTTTATCAAGACTCAGACAACTGGATTTAATTTTCAAATGGACAATCTTGTCTTTAGATAGTCGATTGGTCATGTGATTGTGAAAATGTTATAGTTTGAAAGGCAAATTTTGGAATAGCCGGCTTTCCATCCGGCCTTTTGTTTTGAAGAAAATTAAGATGTGACAGGCTAATTTTTGGATAGCATCAGAAATGCATTTTTTGAGCTTTTTTCTTTTTTCTTCTCGTGTATTTTGTTGTTGTATGAACAGAATATAATGTAGCTGCATTCTCCCTTGATTTCATGAAAGGACAACGACAAGAGTGTTAAGTGAACTTTATTACAAAAAATATTTCATTTTCCCCTAATTTTGTAACAGATATAGCTTTGGCATATCACAGCTTTGTTTTCGCGACTTTGAAAACTTTCATCAAAATATTCTTTTTGATGAATATTTTGGTCCATAATTTATGGATTTTTTTCGAAAAAGATGTAAAACTGCCAATTTGAAAAATACCTATATATGATATACAATATAAAAATATACACGATATCGCGAAAACAAACCTGTTTTGATGCTTAAATAATGTGTATGTGATTAGAGCAGGCAGATTTCTATGCGTGGGAACTTATTAATTTGCGACCCTATGCACCAGCTACACATTCTAGTGCTGGCAAAACGTTTTCTAAAATATAATTTGACCCCGCTATTCTGTACCCTGATATTTTTGCCAATTTTATCTCTATCTTTGTTACACCATTTGGTTGAAGTAGGCATAAACAGTTGAACGGGCAAAAACAAAGGATAAATATTCAAATCAACTTTCCATTAATGGAAACTACGAAGTACTTAGGTTGTCAAGTAGATCAGTTTTCGTATGACTGTGAAAAGCTCGGTTCCGTATGCGTGCCGTGTCGTGACCATGACGTTTTCTATGCGCTGTGTTTTGGGCATTTGATTGGATGAGCAAATTATCGCGCAGTTTGACTGGATTGGCGCATACCTTAATGTATTATGACCGTGTTTGTGCCGTAAGCATTTCACAGTCAAACAAAAACTACTCTAAGTAGTCATAAGTACTAAGTACTTATCGTTAAATTTCTAACTTCCTATCCTATCGTATTTCCCCATATTCAATAAATAGGCGCGCGTGAAAACTGTTACTATGCTGAATAAGTTCAATTCTAACTTCCCTAAAAACGAGAGAAGTTGCTAATCTTTGATATTGTTTTGATCTTTATCTTGAATCTCCTGCAACATCTTGGTCATTTCTGGCGAACACGATATTGTCTTACTTTCACTTGAGGTAACAACAGAAGACGAGATATTCTGTGTCATCTCTACACTGCGAGCTTACAGTATGTTGCACATCTAGAGGTCCCGTTTCTTGGTTCATACTTGCACTATCAGGCACTTGGGAGGAGTCGGGCTGGTCAGTAAAACTTCGAGCACCAAATACTTGATTCGTTGAATCTAGCAAGGGTGTTGGAAACACTGGTTGACGCCTGAATAGGCCTGCACCCTGTCTGGACATCAATTCGTGATTGAAAAAAGAAGGCTGGGCTGTTCTGGAAAAGAGCTCTTGGTTAAAAATGGAAGGCTGCATCATTCCTCTAGCTCCCAGCGAAGAGGATGGAGATTGGAATGGGTTCTCTTCACCAGATGAAGTGATCTTTTTCTCTTGCAAAGCAAAGGACGCCATTTGTCGACTTTCCTCTGTCTTTGTGCCATCTGATTGTACCACGTTTTGTTCCTGATACGAATTAGCAATGACAGATTGTTCAGCTCTGTGTACACTGGTTGTGGTACTGCTAAACTGTTTGACTTCTTTCTTAACAGTGCTGAAGCTACGAAACGCATCTTGCGTAGCTGTAGACAGCGATCCAGCTACCAACTGAGTACTATCTGTTGGCATCATGGCTTCTTTTAATGGTGACGTCGATGAAGATGGGACTTCCTGAGTGCTTTCTGAAGCACTTTCTTGGTGATCTCTTATACCTTTTTCCTCATTCTCTTTCAAACTTGGCTCCCCCTTTTCACTGGATTTTTCGGAACTTTCATCTGAAGCTTCAACAGTGGCCACATCTGATGAATCCAAGGTATCTCTACATTCTTCAAACTTCTTTTTAAATTCTTGGGCGTTTTCAGCGGTCTTGAATCGAACTGCCAACGTCTCTTCCTTCGGTTGTTCTTCAGAGATATCAGCAAGGGTTTGCCAAATCCACGAGCGATCGGAATTATTTGCAGTCAACGACATATCGATGGTTATAAGATGGTTAGCACAAAGTTTATGTATGTGATCACGCCTCATGACAATACGAGAATGGCCCTTTCCTGTAAGTATTTTGATCTCACCGACGCCTCTTTCTTTCCATTGCTTTAGTTCCTTGTCGTAGCGGTATAGTTTTGCACGTTCTTTGAAGACAACCTCTTCGTTTTCTTCTCCTGTGACAGCCTTTATTTTCTCTGGTAATGCGATGATAGGTTCAAAGTGAATGTGGTCACCAGAAACATCATGATGGTATTCGTCGTCGTGATCATCATCTTCTTCTTTCTCTTCAACTGGTTTCTGATCGTTCAGGCCTTTAAAAGAAAAGGCTTCAGATGAAGACGGCGCTAGGCCAAAACTGCCTACCTTCCCTACGTCGCTAAAAGACAGCGAAGAGATAGATTGTGTCCCAAACAAAAATCCGGACTGGTCTGGTTTTGATGAGTCTTTATCCTCTGAAACAGTTGAATCAGGTTCTGTAGGCTCTTTCTTTTCTTCGGTATCACAAACCTCTCGTTTGTTGATCTCTCCGTTATCCCCCTCCCTTGGAGCGCCAATCTCTGGACATGTCTTGTTTGAACTGTTATTTGAAACATGACAAGAACCACATTCCCATTTCGCATCATCAGAGCTTTCGACTTCGTTTGTTTCATCTTCCTTCTCATTAGATGACTTTGACACTTGATGCAGTTCTCCTGTAGCTTGGATGTCAGTTGCGTTAGTTGTACTGTCAACTTCGGAAACGGAATCTCCTTGCCTTCCACTAGTACTTGAGGTTTTCATTGGTTCTTTAACAGCTTCCTTATCTGTCTCACCACTGGTACTGTCGACCTCGGAAACCGAGGACTCTTCTTTTTGCTGCCTTAAAATGTTCTGGCATTCTTCAAATACTTTCTTAAACTCTTTTGCTGTGTCAAGCGATTTGAACCTAACTGCTAGCTTTTTCTGCTGTCGGTTCGTCTTCAGATAAATCCGCCAAGGTGTACCAGACCCACGAACGATCATTCCCGGCATTGGGGACCAGGTTCATATCAGTTGTAATAACATGGTTTGCACAAAGTTTGTGGATCTGGTCCCTTCGCATAACAACTCTGAAATTATTGTTGTTTTTGTTCTTAAGTATTTTAATATTGCCAACTCCACGCTCTTTCCACTGTGAAACCGAGCTCTCAAATCTATACAACTTTGCTCGATGGCCGAATAGCTTTTCCTCGTTTTCTTCGCCAGTAACTACTTCAATCTCAGAAAGGCTCACGAGAGGCTTAAAATAGATATCCTGATCATCTTCTGTACCGTCATCGGTGCGTTGTGATGAGTTGAATAGCTGTGTGCCTTGTCCCGCAAATCCTTTACTTGATTTTTGCCTACCAAACTGAAAGCCCTTGTCAGTGGACACATCCGAAAATGAAGAAAATGATAAACCTGAAGAAGATCCAAACACAGTTTTTGGTTCTTCGCTTTTCCTTGCTTCTTTCCCTGTTGTTATTTTACTTTCGACTGGTAAACAATCAGGAGAAGTTGTTTTGGCTTTAACAACACTGCTAGGAGCATGCGGTTGTCGTTCGTACAGAAAGAATCCTTCTGGAAGGAGAAGACTTCGAGCGCGGCGTTTCTCTTCCTCACTCGGTTCGACAACACTGGTCAAAGCCAGATCTACTGTATCCTGTTCTCTTGTTTCAGCAGCAACTGTGGAATCAGCTTCTGCCTTTTCTGTCTTGGATTCTTTTTGGGGTTGAATCACGGCTTCTGTCACAACAGCAGAGGACAAACTGTCTTTGTCTGCAGTGGTTTGGTCAGAAGAGGAGACTCCAAAGGGAAATCCTAGCACTTTGCTAGCAGATTTGGATGAATCTGCTGCAAATCCAAAAACGCTGGTAGTAGGGGGTTTAGCGGCAGCCGTATCTTCTTGCGATGCATTTGCATTACCAAATACGATTTGGGGTTTTTGAGATGAGGTGTCAGTTGCTGGGACTCCGAAAGTTACGTCACCAAATGATACGGGAGCCGAACTGATATTCTGTGCAAATGAAAACCCAGTAGCTTCAGGTCCACCAAAACTAGACAACGTTGGCTTGCTTTGGGTAGATGAGACTGCTTGGCTTGTGTCAGCGCCAGGTTTAGGCGAAGAGCACGCTGCACAACTCGTAGAATCTGCGTTATTGGGTACAAGACAAACTTCACACTCCCAGGACCCTGGCTTCGTTTTGAATTTGTCCATAAATGAATCAGCACCAGGTTTAGGCGAAGAGCACGCTGCACAACTTGTAGAATCTGCGTTATTGGGTACAAGACAAACTTCACACTCCCAGGACCCTGGCTTCGTTTTGAACTTGTCCATTAATGAGTCTTTCTTTGTTACTTGCGTTGGAGTTGAATCTACTGCAAATCCAAGAACGTTAGTAGTAGGGGATTTGGCGGCAGCTGTATCTTCTTTCGGTACACTTTCATTACCAAATACAAATTGCGGTGTTTGAGATGAGGTGGCTGTTGCTGGGACTCCGAAGGTAATGCCACCAAATGGTACGGGAGCTGAACTGATATTCTGTCCAAATGTAAACCCAGTAGCTTCAGGTCCACGAAAACTAAACGGCGCTGGCTTACTTTGGGTAAATGAGACCGCTTGGCTTGCGTCATTACCAAATACGATTTGTGGTTTTTGAGATGAGGTGTCAGTTGCTGGGACTCTGAAAGTTACGTCACCAAATGATACGGGAGCCGAACTGATATTCTGTCCAAATGAAAACCCAGTAGCTTCAGGTCCACCAAAACTAGATAACGCTTGCTTGCTTTGGGTAGATGAGACCGCTTGGCTTGTGTCAGCGCCAGGTTTAGGCGAAGAGCACGCTGCACAACTTGTAGAATCTGCGTTATTGGGTACAAGACAAACTTCACACTCCCAGGACCCTGGCTTCGTTTTGAATTTGTCCATAAATGAATCAGCACCAGGTTTAGGCGAAGAGCACGCTGCACAACTTGTAGAATCTGCGTTATTGGGTACAAGACAAACTTCACACTCCCAGGACCCTGGCTTCGTTTTGAATTTGTCCATAAATGAATCAGCACCAGGTTTAGGCGAAGAGCACGCTGCACAACTTGTAGAATCTGCGTTATTGGGTACAAGACAAACTTCACACTCCCAGGACCCTGGCTTCGTTTTGAACTTGTCCATTAATGAATCAGCACCAGGTTTAGGCGAAGAGCACGCTGCACAACTTGTAGAATCTGCGTTATTGGGTACAAGACAAACTTCACACTCCCAGGACCCTGGCTTCGTTATGAACTTGTCCATAAATGAATCAGCACCAGGTTTAGGCGAAGAGCACGCTGCACAACTTGTAGAATCTGCGTTATTGGGTACAAGACAAACTTCACACTCCCAGGACCCTGGCTTCGTTTTGAACTTGTCCATAAATGAATCTTTCATTGTTTCCTGTGGTGGAACTTCTGAACTCTTTTCTTCATTGTTTGATCCTTCACTAAAGCTTTTATCTTTCTCTTCTTTATGAACGATACTTTGTTGAGAATCATCGGTTATTTTGACAGCAGTGGTATTACTCTTATCATCTACTTCAGATTTGTGTTGCACCAACTTGTCTTGGCACTTATCAAACTTTTGCTTGAACTCTCGAGCAGTCTCCTCATGCTTAAACCGAACTGCCAATTGTTCTGCCTTAACTTCTTCATCTGAAAAATCTGCAAGTGTATTCCAAACCCATGATTTGGTTGAGGTGCCATTTGGATTAAGAGTCATGTCAGGAGTAACATAATGATTGGCACAGATCTTGAGGATGTGATCTCGACGCATTAGAATACGAACAAGACTATTCTTTTTGTGAAGTAGAATCTTAATGTCACCAACTCCACGTTCTTTCCACTGTTTTAAGTCCCGGTCAAACCTGTACAACTTGGCTCGATGGGAGAAAATTAACTCCTCCTCTTCCTCGCCAGTTCGTACTTCTACTTTCTCTGGCAAGGAAACGAGTGGTTCAAAGTGGGGCCCATCTTCATAGTGTTCTTCACCTTCACTTCCTTCGCTTTCTCTACGGTGAGCTGGAGATCTTGAAAAGAGTGGTACACCAGGTTTAAACTCTTCCTTGTTCTTAGTGCTTCCTAAGATTCCAGGACTAGAATCAATATTTGAAGCAATTGAAGCGAAGGACAACGATGAGATGTTTGAAGACCCAAATAGGAAACCTGAGGATTGGGGTTCCTCCTTTTTACTTTCGGTCTTCTCAATGTCATCTTTGGACCTGTTCGTAAAGAAAGCCCGTTAGGGTAATAGATAAACAAAAAGGTGGAGAAATACAGAACAAAAGCAAAGCCTGCAAAAAGGAGCGCGACCATAAGGAGCATCGAAACAATAGTGGTCACATCAATCGCTGAGTTCGAATGTATGAATAGTTAAAAGTTAATATGTAATACTTCAAAGTGGTGAAAATAATCATAAAGATATTAAGAGCTACATACTTTTCTGCAACAGAACTTTTGTCATGCAACTCTTTATCTTCTGTTGACTGCTTTGAAGGCGTCACTTCACTTTTTTGTGTTGGTGACACCTGCTTTCCTTCACCTTCCGACACCTGGGGTTGAACTTTTCCCTCTTTTCCTTTTTCAAAAGCATCTTTAAAGCTCAGAGCAACCTCAGCAGTCTTGAAGCGGACTGCCAATGTCTCTTGTTTAGGAACTTCATCCGCAAAGTCTGCAAGCGTATTCCACACCCAGGACTTTTCAGATCCTGCGTTAGGTTTCAAAGTCATTTCTGGCGTAATTTGGTGATTGGTACAAAGCTTCAATACAATGTCCCGTCGCATAACAACACGGCACTTGCCTAGAACTAGTGCTTCTTAAGATTTTAATGTCACCTAATCCACGCTCCTTCCACTGATTTCCTTCTTTGTCAAATCGGTACAACTTTGCTCGTTGGCAAAAAAGGACTTCCTCATTTTCCTCTCCTGTTTTTTTGGTAATCTTCTTGGGTAGTGGAATGATGGGTTCAAAATGAATGTTATCATCCTCAGCTTCTGGGTGCGTACCTGGGGACTCTGGAGATGTGGGAGATTGTGGAGACTTTAGAGAATTTTTTAATGGCTCCTTATCTCGTGACAACTCCAGTCTGAAATTAAACTTCGTGTGGGACAATGACCCAAAGGCAAATCCTGTAACAGGGCTAGCTGAGGTTCCACTCGTTGGAGGTATTAATGAGGTTGGAGTAGTTTTTGAAGGGGTTTTGTTAGGAGAGGTCTTGCTAGGGCTGTGTCTGTAGGTCTCTTCCTCTAATTCCTCCTCTGGGGCGTCACCTCGTCCAATAGTGAACACAGGCTTTTCTAAAGCCTTACTCTGAGCTATGCCATCAGCTTGTACTCGGTTGTTGTTGTTGTCCAAACTGGAAAGTAGTAGATTTTGGTGTACTGAACCTACTACTCTGAGAAGAGTCTACGATAAACGTATGTGGTGTTTGGATATTTAGTGCTGGTTCTGATGTTTGCCCCGGTTTGGGTGTGACACATGCGACACAGGCAGTAGTGCCAGGATTGTTTTGGATTAGACAAGCTTTGCATTCCCATGCTCCCGCCTTGGGTTTAAACTTGTTCATTAAAGAATCTGTCCCATCAACCTCCTCTGAACTCTGTCCCCTGTCAGGCGTTTCTAAGACCGGAGTTGTTGATGTACTACTGGGTGTTACACTTGCCTGCTCATTTATAACTCCCACTTCCTTGCCTACTTCAGATGCTTTTTCAGACGTCTTCCCAGCTTTTTTGTTTTGTTTCGGCTTTTCCCTTGCAAGAGCAACCAAGTCATCAAATTCGTCTTTAAACTTCAAAGCTATTTCTGGCGATTTAAAGCGTACAGCAAGTTTTTCTTGAGAAGGCGTTTCCTCAGAGAAGTCTGCAAGGGTCTGCCACACCCAAGACCGATCAGAAGTGGAATTGGTTCTTAGTTCCATGTCTTCTGTAATCCAGTGATTGGCACAGAGTTTGTGGACTTGCTCTCTCCTCATCACAACTCTTCCTCGGCCAGTTTTGTTGTCCAAAAGAAGTTTTATATCTCCGATTCCTCTCTCTTTCCACATGGAGGCACTTGCATCAAAACGGTATAATCTTGCTCTCTCTGAGAACAACAGAGTATGATCTTCTTCACCTGTGGTCACTTTGATTAGCTCAGGAAGGGGAATGAGAGGTTTGAAATAAATATCCGTTTCATCTGATGCATCATTTAGTGGAGATCCGAAAAGCTGCTGTCCCGCCATTGGAAACAGAAGATGAGTTGCGTCCTTTTTCTCGAACGTCGCGCTAGCTGTTGTGGAAAACGATGCAAACGATAATGGCTTGGCTCCTAGTGACGTTCCAAAGATATGATTTTCTTTTTCTGAAGATGGTTTTGCAGAGTCTTCAGGTTTTAATTGAGTTGTTGTTGCCATGTTGTCTTTTTCTGATTTTTTCAAAGCATCTTGTTTCATCTTCAAGCGCACGTTATTGTCACAGCCCAAACATCCAGGACAAGGCTCTGTTCTTGCATGATAGAAAAAATTCAAAGGTAAGAGAAGTCGAGAAGCTTTATCTCGATCTGCCATTGTCGCCCTTATTTCATAGATAACAAAGCATTCATCGTTTTTGGGTTGGCCTTTCTTCAGAGGACTTCGGGCTGTTAAGAACTTCCTTCCAGATACACCAGGCGTAATACTCATTAGAGGAGGCATTTGTATCAGGTTTTGTCCTTGAGGTAGAAGCTGATGCGTAGTGGGACTAGGTTGGGATACCACTGTGTTGTTGAGATCATCACCGTTAGGATAACTGTTATCTTCTTCGTCGTATTCGTCACTAGAATGATAGCTACCGGACTCTTCAGATTCAGTCTCAACGTCATCAGAGTAGTCATCCAATTCCTCACTCGTTTTTGAAGAATCGTCTGGAGTAACTGCTGAAAAGTTTGAGGAACCCTGTAGCTGGTTACTACTCGAGGTTAGAGTTTCCCTAGGTTTGCTTTGTAAAAGTGACATCAACAAGTCTGGGGGCTGGGGCCCCTTTGAAGCTAAATCATGTGCCATAGACTTGTCTTTTATTTGTTGTAGTGATGCTAAATTCCCTGCATTCTCACCCGTTCCTTGGACTGGTTGTGACACCACAGAAGCACTTGCACTTTTGCTTGCAAGTTTACTTAAGATAAATGACGCAGGATACATGGCATCGGGTTTACCACTCGAGGGTGTTACAACTGCTGGAGCCATTCCGGCTAACGGTTCTGTTTTGTGAAGGTTACCAAATCTGAACTTTTCTTCCAGTTGTTGTTGCCAGAACAATTGTGGAGGGATGGTGGAAAGTACCGATGACGAAGCTGGTGCAGTCTGTTGAGAAGTTGAAAGTCTTTCTGAGGATACACTTGTTGAATTTGGGACGACCGCATCACCTGAAGCAGAGCCTTTTTCTTCTTCATTATCATTGTCAATATCAAATCCTGGCAAAGCATTGCTTGGTGAAGCACTAAATGTCAAAGTCTTCACTTCCTTGGGATCGTCTTTGTTTTGCGCTTCTTCAGACTTAGGAGTTCCATTACTAGGAGATCCGAATGACAAACCAATTGGCGATGAACTTGTATTCACTTGACTAAAAGTATTCGGGGTGGTAGACACACCAAAAGGCGCCAAAGTAAAGAAGGTGCTTGAGTTTTGCCAAAACTGAATGTCAAAGGAGAACTTGAAGAGGTTGATGGTTTGAAGCTAAAAGAAAAGGGTGTGGGCTTCTGCCCAAAACCCCCTCTTTTAAAGCTAGTTTCTTCTGATTCCTCAGGCTTTAATGGTGCAGGATTAAACTCAAATGGGAATTTCTGAGTTGCATCTGGTTCTTGAATTGATGCCTGTTTTTCATTTCCTTGAGGCAATGCAGATGAAAAGTCTGTTGATGGTTCGTTAAATGCACTGTTCTGAGGTTCGAAGGAAACATTTGGCGCCCCTTTAGAAGTAATTTCAAAGTCTTTAGCTTTTTCTGAAAAGTCCAAACCCTGTTTTTGGCAACTGGAAAGCCGGCTGTGTAAAAAGTTTTGAAGTGTTTGTCTCCTGTGACAACAGAATCTTTAGTGACAGGTTTGCTTTGGCCACAAGCTGCACATTCAGCTTCATTTTCTTCATTAACCACCAAACATTGAGTACATTCCAGCTTCCAGCCTTGGGTAAAAACTTAGTAAAAAGCAAGGACTTGGCGTCACCTGAGATTAATGTTCCATCCGTCTCTGTTACTGATGAAGCTGCTGCGGCACTGTTGTCGGTGTTGTTGGCGCCACATGCAGCACAGATAAAAGTATTAGACAAATTGGACTTGGAACAGATACCACATTCCCAGCTCCCAGGTTCCTTGGTTACTCCTGCTTTAGCCTTCTCTATCCTATTTAATCTGAATGGAGAAGTCGGGACACCAGATAATTTACTCTTACAGTTCTCAAATACTGCCTTGAACTCTGCAGTTTCCTCTGCCAGTTTAAATCTTACTGCAAGTTGTTCGACATTAGGAGTTTCATCAGCAAAATCAGCAGCAGTGTTCCAGACTAAAGTGTTTTGAGTACCAGCCTGGAGAGGTTTGAGTTCCATTTCCGTGGTGATGAGATGGTTGGCACAGATCTTCAAGATATGTTCGCGTCTCATTAGAATTCGAAATCGGGTTTGGCCAACAGCACTAAGTATCTTCAAGTTCCCCGTTCCTCGTTCTTTCCAGGATTTTAGGTCTTTATCGTACCGGTAAAGCTTAGCACGCTTATCAAACAAGACAACTTCGCCTTCTTCTCCAGTTTTCTTTTCAATCCGTTTTGGCAGAGGGATGATAGGTTCAAAGTGGATTCCATCATCAAATGAAGTAGAATCATGGCGCACACTTCCTTGTTCTGACTCGCCTTCTTCACTCTGCTGTAGATCACTTTTCTTCTCTGGACTATTCGTTTGACTCAGTCCAGCAAAGAACTTGGAATCGATTTTCGTTGGCTCTGGGCTGGTCACGACTGGAATTCGCGGTCCAAGTCGTGATTTTACTGACGGTTTGGCAACTGGTGTCGACTCCAATGGTCGACCATTCTGTGGTGTTTGTTGCCGGGAATATGTTGGAGTAGTAGACATGGTATCGTACAAAGCAGCCCCTTGAGTTACTGGACTAGTAAATAGTGGTAGGTTATGTTGTGCTGGTATACTTGGTACAGGAGCAGGACTTGGGTAGTTTGTAGGACTCATGAATCCTGAAAATCCATGGCGTTTTAGTTCACGAAGTTCAGTCTAAATAAACACAAAATAAAATATTGCAGTCAGAAATCTCAAGGAACAAAATAAAGGAAAACAAACCAGAAACAGCACCAACAAACAAAAACAACAATAACAAAAATGAAACACAACGAGAAACAAAATATTCCTAGGAATTATCGCGAAAAACAATGCCGAGCAATGGCTGTAGCTAAATAATAAAAAAATGAAAAAATATAAAATAATAAAAAACTACACCAGAGGTAATATGAGAAAAAAATGACCAGGGTTTTGATTTGGCGTGTTGAGTGCTCGTGTCTGGGTGTATGGCTGCAGTCTTTACAAAACGGCTGTTTCTAATTATGTTTCGACAACTTCAAAGAAGTCTTGTAGAGAAGATGGGACAATAAGGACACTCACAACAATCACAACAACAACAACGACGACGACGACTGCGACGACAACAAAAACGTCTTATTTTATGACAACTACCAACACAACGACAACACGATACTACAGCCAAAATCAACGGTCAATATTTTACCTCTAGGCTGTGTACTTTATTGTTGAGCTGCTGAAGATGTTGATCTCTGACCGCCATCTGCTCTTGTAAGTAGCCATTGTTTAATGTCACCTCACTCAGTTTGGCAATCAAGTCTTTTGAACTTGCATCTTGTGGCTGCAATCGATAAACATTCCCATTTCATGAATCATAATTTGCTAATGTTGGGAGAGGTTTCGAAGATGTGTGCGCTTAATACTTGGAAAGTATCTCCTTTGCCAAACACTGTGAGCTCTTTAGACACCATGTACAATTAATTGTGTCAACCGAACTTACTAATTTGTGCAAAGATGAGAATGAATCCCAGCGAGGTCGGAAATTAATTTTTCCGAATTGAATTCCAAGGGCTTTCGCCCGGAATAACCTCGTTCCCAAGCACTATAACTTACTTCTATATCTTTTACCAATTTGTGCAATTTGTTAAAAAGCTTTTCACGGATATAATATTATGCACTCTATCCAGAAAACAAATTACATGCTTATTTTACGGAAAAATTTATTAAATCTAGCAACACTTGGGCCATACCTGTTCCAGCCAGAAATTGTCTTCTGATTCTTGGACGTCTGACATGGTGGTGGAGCTGCGACTCGCTTGGAAGTCAAGCTGCCGGAAGTCAAGTTGCTTTCCTTAAAAGAAAATCAAAACAGAGGCTTGGTTATTTAGAAAAAGTAACCTACATGGTGGTTGTGCATGTTTTATTTAAGCTAGAGGACTTGTATGTTATGAGAAGAATTCTGAAATATTCAGAAAGACAAAATGTCCTTTTATTTAGATCTTACTTGGATTGGCTTGAGCTCTGTTTGGATCTTCATTCAACATGTCTTCAATGTCGTTCAGTTCATCCTGTAGAGTCTGTCGTCGCCTCTGCAGTAATACATTACAACAGAATGTCACGTTATAGAATATGCATGTATGTGAAATGCATGTAGTTACAGAAACTTGACACACTGAAGTATGTAAAGGTAAGTTAAAGTGCTAGAGAAAACCAACAAAGTCTATGGAGTGAATAGTTGATTTTGACCACACAACAAGACAGCAAGACAACGATCTAACACAATAAAACGACAATGAAGACTCCAAAAGACCACTCAACACCAATGAAGTCAGGATAGCAATGGCTCTTACAGTACCTCTTCACTAGGGACCTTATCTAAGCAGGCAAGCAGCAGTTCTCTGGCTTTATTCAAGCAGTTGTAGTACTCCTGTGCTGGTGTACCAGACTGAGCATCTGAACCAAGATCTTCTGATGCTGCAGCTTGTGCTTCGACATTAGCAAGGTACTTGTAAATCTATTAAGAGAATATTTTTACTTCAAGCCAAAATTAACCCTCATAACCACTAATTAATTATGGGTAGTCATATGTGACACCAGCCAGACCTTTGAACATGTTATTTAAAACTTACACCTAGAAACTTGCATATACCATCCCTGCCAAAATTTATGGTTTCAATTCAAGTTCATCACATTAATTTTACACCAAATAGATGATTCTGATTGGATTGTGGTGTTCCTTATATGAAATAATCCAATCAGAATTCGAGTTTTGAATGAAACCATTAATGGAACCTAGGGGGTAAGCCAATCTCGTAACCAGAGCAGACTCGTACCCAGTCGTCATTTGTTTAAGGCTTTTTTGCGCGCGTTGCACGGGGAACTCACTAAATCCTACCCATCAACCGCAGCGTAAGATCAATAAGACAATAAAAGCGACTGGGTATGAGTTCCTAACCAGAGCTTACGTTTCTCTTGGTCAGTATTGAGAAACGAGACGAGCGTGGACTCTGGGTAGGAGGTTGGGGGGTAAGTTTTTTCACCGTAATAACTAAATGAGGTTATGAGAATATATATATATATATATATATGATATAGACATGAGACTTGGTAGCTCAGTGGTTAGAGCATGGCATTGGAATCGCCAGGGCAAGAGTTCAAATCTTGTTCAATTTTTTCTGAGTATTACAATTTGCAGCTGCATAAGTTGCTTGGTATACTTCGAGGATCAGCTCAATTTTACATAAAATAGGTTCGTTGGTGTGAATGGGGTATTATGTCAAAAAGTTGTAATGAATGTTCCACTAAAGCTGAAATACAAAAGAAAATGTCTACTACCTGAGCAAGGTTCCACATTCCTTGTGTTGTCTTGACTTGTTCAAACATTTCCATTGCCTCTTCGATCTTTCCTTCTCTCAGGGCTGCCTCACCAAGGATAAGCCTGGCTTTTTGAATGTTGAACTTGATATCTATCTTCTACAAAAAAGGGGAACGAAACATTACAAGTTATTAGAATTACTCCAAACAAAAAGATATGATTTTTAGGTATACTAAAATCACAGTCAGGAGTCATGTTTATGAACACTAAAGAAGATCCTTGATCAGGGATCAAAACATCTAATTGTAAAACATGAAAAAGAAAACATGTGAAAATATTCACAAACTAACCATTAAGGAGTTCTGAAGTAAGGGGAAAAGAGAATCCTTTCTGACAGGGATGTTTTCATTCCTGTGAATAACAAAGTAAAGTAAGATTATTTGGTGAATAAGAATGACAGATTTCAAAAACATTGTCCGTCTAAAATCTGAAATGTTAATCAGAAACTTCTCGTGCTTTTTATGTTTTCTGGATCAAATATTTAGAACTCAAAGGTCAAGTTTCATATTCCAATATAAAAAGAAACTATGTTGTTTGTCTGTGTATTTCCTCAGAAAGAGTAGTAATAATAATAATTAATATAATAGTAATTATCTGAACAAAAAAAAAAGAGTGCATGGGATTCTGTTAGTTGTAGTTACTGGTCATTATACAAGTGTCCTTTTTGCAGCATGTTTCTGAGCCTCACTTTAGAATTCAGACCTATGACAGACAAAAGTTCCTAAAAGTAATTGTATAATGGAGAATGTTTACCAACTAAAGGCTGGTTGACAGTGCAACTCCAAGCACCAACCACTATTCATAGCACAACATAAAAACTCTGATTATCTAAATTATCTTACTTTTTTAGCCTTTTTGGTCACTATAAATTTATTGAGATAAGCATATATAAATGAAAAAGTTTTAAGTGATGTTAACCTTTCAATTTTTTCAAGTAAAATGAGAGCTTCTTTCCAGTAGTGAAGACTTCTTGCTTGCAGGCTCTAGAAGTTCATTGGGGAAAACATGATCATTATTAATTAAAAGTGCTTCAAATTAAAAATTATCAAGAGAGCTTAAATAAGAGAGGGACTCTTGTTATGCTCTCTTTAAAATATCCAATAATTAAAAACAAAAATAATGCTGGTATTTCCAACCATTTGGCTTCATGTTAATTCTGGAGTTGGGCTTTAAATTATGGCAAAATATCTCCATTATGAAGCAGGTCTCACCTTCCAGTGTTCTTCATAGTACCAAGGATTGACCCCAGATGTTTTCAAATAGGATGCCTGAATTAATAAAACCAATATGAGAAAAATACTTATGTTGATGGTATACAAGCAGCCAATCTGAGGACGTTTCTGTATCCAACTTTAACTCTGTGACTGATTTTTGTCTATCAAGTTTTTCCTCACTTTATATTTTTCATAATTTGATATAATATTATCATTATGCATAGCATACCTTATCTCCAAAGTTGAAAGCAAGATAGATAAGAAGCCGTACATGTAAGCCATGGACACCAAGAGCACGGATCACTTCTAGGCCTCGTTGAACGGTCGCTCTTACTCTGCCTGCACTGCTGACACTAAAAATAAAGCCAATTATTTCAAGGTGTCAATAACATGGTACTTACGCTCTGCTTATATTTCAAATTTTTCTTACCAAAACAATTCCATTTTAAGAAAAAAAAATTAAAAAATGAAGTCAGTCTGTTTACACTAAGTCAAACTATCCCAGATTCGTAGGCAATTCAGGATAGTTTTGTATCTGCCACGCTTCTCGTTTAGACTTCAAGTGATGAATCTGGAATAGTTTGGGACAAATCCGGGATTGTTTTGAATCCTGCATTGTAAGTGGGATAGTTGAATCCAGAATCCGGTGTTATTCTATAATCTAAACAGTTGCATCCTTGTTGGGTTGTCTAAAATCTAGCCGCAGTGGGGGGGGGGGGGGGGGGTAAAATCTTGACAAGTCAATCTCGTACCGAGAGCCCTTATTTCTTACTGCGCATGCTCGATTATTTCATAAAGATACATGTAGTTGCTTTGCTTATCATTTTACACACCTTGCAGCACCAGCATACAAGTTGTATGCAGCCAACCACCATTCTTCTTGTGCAGGTGAAGTCAGACGGTCACACAACTGTTGTGGAAGGATTTGTGGTTGGTAGTCAGGAATGTACAAATCTTGGTCCTCAAGGAACTTTGCTGCTGATGTTCGTATTACAGCATAGACAAAGGCCTGCAAAGTACCAAAGTCATTCATTACGAAAATCGAACTTGTTTTACAAGGGTATTACTTAATAGCCAGTGGCTTTGAAACCTGTTTATGATCAAATTGGAATTGAATTTAGAAGTTGGTTTTGAGGTGGGAGGAAAACCAGAGAACTTAAAGGAAAACCCTTGAAGCACAGGAAAGAACCAACTTGATTCAACTGAAAACTGTTAGTATAATGTCTTCACATTTCAAAACAGATACCATCATGTACTGTTTGTAATACAACATTCTATGAAAGAAGTGTACCTCAAGGTCTCTTAAGCATAATGTATCTGCAGCAGTTTGTTCAATGTTGGGAACATCCATCCTCAGTCCGTCAAAGATTCTAGCAACAATCACACCCACTAAAAAAGATTAGTAAGAAAAGTATTAGTAATGCATTTTCGAACTGAAGCTAAATATTTTTTGCACAATTTCTTCTGAAACTCGTTTTTTCTTTGCAGCTATACAAGCTTTAGCCTCCTATACATGTGTCTTCATTAAATTCTTCTATTGTTGCATGACGATGCAAAGGATGTAGGCATAGGGTAGTAGGTAGTGTTTCTTTACCTCCTGGCCTGATGCTTCGCTCATAATGATACCAATGCAATCCTATCCATGTTATAAGCTCAAGGTTCCTGGGATTATTGCCAACACAAACTGAAAACACAAAAGATCAAGTTATTGCACAATTACTGGTATCCTTTCTTATGTCCATCCTTTCTACCATTATTTTGCTTGTGGTCAAAAATGTGATATTTAGTTTCTGTCATAAGCAAGTAAGCAAGTTTCTGTCATAAGCAAGTATGTTTAAAAAGCAAGGGTGGTGTAGCTGTTTGAGTGCTTGCCTTTCACTAGTAGAGCCTTTGCTCAAGTCTCACTGGGCTCGGCATAGTATGTGTGTAGAGTTGCTTGTTGGTTCTCTCCTATGCTTTGAGGGTTTTTGAAGAGCCACTTTGAGGAAATGCCACAGTTGAATCCCATTAATTCATTTCTCTATTTTACTTTTAAAAAATCTTTTTTTGTTATAAGTATGTGTGAAGCGTACTTCAATTTTTAAAATTACCTTCATCATATTTGACTAACTGTTCAACAGATGGAAGGTTTATTTCAAGAAGAAAAAACTCTTCATCATTTGCCAGGAACAACTGATAAAACAAAAAGAAGCAGGTAAACAGAAGTAAGTTATAGAATATGCATACAGACAGGATTCACATGCTAAAAAAAACTGATGCCACTAAAAGTCTTGGTAATTCATTAAGCTTATCATTACAATTACTGTATTAAAAATAACATGACTTTAACTTGACAAAAGATTTAAACTACAGAAATTCTTAAAATACCTTTGATTTATCTCGATGTTCACCATACACTGTATTCAAAATTTCTTCTTGACCCTAGCAAGAATAAGATTAGAAGTTAGAGATTTTTTTCAGTGGAGCTCCTGTATTGTCGGCTCATAATTACCGTGCGTTATTGGCTCATGAGATTTGATTGACGGCGAAGACAGCACTTTTTTGGTATCTCAGTCTGGTTTGTGAATGCAACGGTTCACATTGGAATCTCAACATCGATGGCGGAAAATGTATTTTCATGTTTTACATCCTCTTTTTACAACTTTGACTCTTCTTAACTTATTTACTGACTTGTGATACACAAGGATAAGAACATGATATGCTGTTCCTACGCTTTCTGCTACAGGTGAGTGAAAAACAATGCCAAATATTTGTTTTCATTCAAACTAAACTTTCGAAGAAAACTCAACTTTAAGAAGTTATTTTATGACAAAAATAGTTGTAAAATCATATAAATTCTCTTATTAACTATTTGTTTTACAACTTGGTAGAGTAATAAAATTAATTCTAGTGTTAAAAGTACAATCAAAATAGGTAAAACTTATGAAAAATTTTCTTTTTTGTGAAAACTCAAAAATGTGCTTGGCAATTTTCCAGAACTCGTTGCTAGGGTGATCACTGTTAGGTAGGGAGAATTTCAAACCAATCAGATTTTTTCTCGCTTTTTTCTTCATTTTAGATTTAATAATAGGAGGATCGCGCTACGAAACTTATTGCAATTTTGAGCCGACAATTCGGGTTTATATAGGCAGCGTATGAAGAAAATATATTCTGTATTGGCCTTTGACTACAGCCAATACAGAATATATTTTCTCCCAACTAGCCTCCAATATAAACCCGTATTGTCGGCTCAAAATCGCAATAAGTTATAAATATTAAGTTTAGTATATAATTATTGATGAAATGCAATTTTATGTGATTTCTGAGAATTCTTACCAATGGCAGTATTTTTGCGAATTCTCATTTGAAGATATATATGAAAAACCACTTAAAACAAGTTACCTGTTGAGTACACCAGTCAGATATACAATTATCCAACCATTCTTCTCCATACTTGTGAATAACTGCTACAAGTAGGTGACCTATATTGATCAAAAACAAAATGAAATTATCCAAACATCAAGATATAAGAGAAACTCAAAGAAATAACTGTTGATAAATGATGTTAAAAAGCAGCTCCTACCAAGATTCCCACTAGCCTGTCACATTTTGCACTGGTTTGGCCAGGAACCTATCAACTGCCCTATCCAAAAAGGACATGAAGTCCTAGCCATTTGCAGTTGTTATTATTAAGACAGCAGTTACTTGTATTATGTGACCCTTAGAAACATTCGTCCAGACAGGACTTTAAAAAAAACATCCCACAAAAGAGACCAATGCTTTTAACAATTGAGCTAACCAGGCGGCAGCGGTTGCAATATACTGATTTCTGGAAAGCTTTTTCAAGGATAAATTGTGTGTGTGAACAAACCTGCATGACTTAGCCTGTAGCATGCCATATGATACCATCTGAGTGCATCTTTATTCTTTGGTGCTTTAGCAACCCATGGAGTAGTAATATCTGGTTCTTGCACTTGGGCACATGTGGTGTAACACACACTGGCTAGTTTTAGGGCTCTTGGCCATGTTAGGTAATTCTAAAATGCAACAGATTGAAGATGATCATGAGATCGAGCCACCAGTGAATGGAATATTTTGTCAATAAAGGAACAAGTTTCAAAAGTTTATACTGTAAACTAAAAAAACCGTGACTATCTGCTCAAGGGTGGCAAACTGGATCAAATTTCAATGTGAGTGTCCACGCTAGTACTCTACTAGTTATCACCCATTGTATGTGAGTTGAGTTTGTTTGATGTGTTGTTCTCTCCCTTGTCATGTGGGTTTTCTCCGATTCTCTGGTTACGTACCTCTATAAAATCAGCATGAGAGTGGAGTGTTGTATGTTTGAAATATCAGTTGCTTTAGACTCTGATTCCGATTCTAACTTCATCACAAGCGAATACTTTGTTTCAAAGTATTTGAGGAAAATTTAGTGTTAAAACTAAATCAGAAACAAAAATGTAGTTGTTTATACTTCAATGCTATAGTATATATATATTAATATATATATATATAGTATATAGTATATAGCTGCTTATATTATAGAAATGATGCAATGTTTTATTGTCTGTTCATGGTTGAGTTCCCTTACCTCCTTAGCTAGTTTCAGGATAAGAGTTGCATAGTGTAAGTACAACTGTCCTCTCATCTCAGTAAGAACTACATCCCATTCATATTTCTGTGAGTGACTTCCTCTTGCTGTACTACAGACTTTTCTCTCATGTGCCATTGTTAAACAATGATCTAATCTATTAAACCAATAACAGAATTACAATAAATACTTCATACTTTGGCTGGTCATTTGCCACTCATGATGACAGGCCAAATTAGTTTTAGCTCAATCATACATGTACATCGTTTCTGGCTCAAAATTACTGGTCAAAATGACCTGGCAAGGCAAACATTTGATTGGACAAGTACTAATGGACTACTGTACTTTGATAGTACATCAGCCATCTTGGATCACAAGGCAACATAGGGTATTCAGGGGCAAAACAACACAAAAGTGGTAGAAATTATATAGAGTTTTGTGTGTTTGTCTTTCTTTCGAAAAAATTTTTATCAGAGTGTAATCTGTAATACCGTCGTTATTGCCTTAGCGTCAACACCAGTTGACTGACTTCTAATGTTTTGGCAACCAATGAGAACATGTTTTAGTGTAGGGTGTTGACGCTTAGGCGATAATGACAGCATGTAGCATCATGCCACATTATTAGCTAGCTTATCAATTCATCTCCTGGATGCCTCATAATCCCTTTTCTTCAAAGGTGGCTGCAATATCAAGTAATCTATACTGGCCGGACATCATGTAATGGCAGGCTGTTATCTTTAGCCCTGGGCCTGATCCAAAATTTGCTTTGCTGGTAAGCTTAAATCAATACTTGAGTCAACTTTATATGTGTGCTATGTACAACAACACTGGATAAATTTGGCAGGACTTGCAATATTGTGTGATAATGGAGAGGCAACTGATTAATATTTACATTTATTCATTCACATTATTTACCTGTAGAACAAGTTGATAGTTTCTCTAGTTTTTTCAGTCTTCAGAAAAAGATTCAAGAGCTGTAATAGTGCAGCCATTAGGTGTGCGTGTGAGTCCAAGATGACATGTCCTGGCCCAATATCTCGGTCAGAGTGAACTAAAAGAAATTGTTATAGATTAAATTTAAAACATACAAAAACATAGAATGGAAAACAAAGATTAGTTAACTTACTCATTTTGTCCTGTTTAGCCATGTATTTCTGAAGAGGAAGAAAAAATGATAAAAAAGGTTTTGTTTTGGATATCAAACCTTAATAAAAACCCTACCAGGACTAACCAGCTAGTTATGATCTTCTCCTATTATTTCAATATTAATGAACACCCTGCCAGGAGTAATTGGCTAGTTCACAATTTTCTCCTATTATTTTATAACTTAATGAAAACCCTGCCATGCTCCTTACATAGTTACAAGGTTTTACTCAATAAATGTATTATATTATAATATAATATACTATTATCATTATTATACAAATGCCATATACCATGTCGTACCTCGAAAACATCAACAGCACACATCCACCATTCTTGGTCATCATCAAATGCTTTTGTTCTGACTACGGATGCACAGTGGGAATATGCCTCGACTAAACGACCTGTAAGATGACGATATTATATATCATAAAGAGAACTAGAAAACATCCTTTATTCAACATTTAATCTAAATTTTTGAATTTTTTAAAACATTTTGAGGTTCCTTTAGTATTTTTTGGATCCTAAATGTTCAACAAGCCCTAAAAAACCATATTTGCAGTTTTTATTGTCTTGCACAATAAGGGACAATGTTTATCAGTAGCTTTTCCAGTGCTGAAGTGGGTTTTCAAGGGTCTAATGGCAGCAGGTTTTTCATTTCAGGATGTTTTTCTGCTTCCTAGTGAATACTTTAGACTGGTATTCAGGTCAATTCGCTCGAAATTGTTGAAGCTGGAAATTTTTCAAGAAGGAAAATTTTTTTCAAGGGAGCATTCATTTTAAGAGGGGGAGGGGGCTGGAGGAATTAGAGTTGGGGGGGGGGGGGGGCATATTAAAGGGGGTCAATGTTTTCTTTTTCTGGTAAAAACGTCGTTTTTTTTTTTTCCAGTTAGCTATTGCAGGGCCATTATAAAATTTCAAAGCTAAGCTGAATAGCCTAGCAAATTGGGAACCTATGCTAACAGCTACAGGTATTCCTCTTCCCACTCCACTTCAAAATAATGAATGCTCCCTTACAGGCAGTCTTGGGCATGGTAGGAGTCCTCTGATGTCTCTGAATATAAAATAGAATCTAATGTGTTTACAATGCACCACTCCTGAATTGACGGCTTAATGCCTAACAGGTTTTGCAACCCAAATGTTAAGGCAGTAAATAAATAGAATCAATTCTAATTAAAATTACCTGTTGCAGCATAAACTTTGATTAATCTGATATGCAGCTTGACATCTCTTGGTCTTTTGGTCTGATAAAGAATAATATTATTACAGTGCATTTTAAATAACAAAAGGTTTTAAAAATAATTCAAAAATGTTTGTTTAAATATTTGTTGTGTGCCTGACACTTTGTGGTTATGTTTGTAAAAATCAAGTATTTATAGTAACAAAAATTATGTATGTTAAATTTAAAAAATAACATTGTCAACACACCATTTCCTCGGAGATGAGATCTTCCATTTGTTCATAATCAATCTTGCCCACAGACTCCAGTAGATGCATCTAGAATTATAATAAAAATGAAAAATGCTAAAACCTAGTGTTTTTCACACATGCACCAGTCCTCTATACCTGTCCAAAAACACAAATATTTCAAATATTAGCAGCATAAAATAATGTGGTAACATACTCTGAGTTTAAACACAGCTGTGTGGCCAGGATAGAGTCTTGCTGCTCTGTCTGCCCAGGCCTGGAATGAATATCAAATATAATATCATGCTTCATTCTTTGAATGTTATCCTTTTATTTCCAGGGACTGCATTTTTTTATCTATGATACAGAATAGTATTATTAGTAAGTGTGAATTGAATGGATAGAACTGTGGTGTAATAATGTTAGAATGTTGATCATCACAGTGAATAAGCAATCTAAGCAAACGCTGTGAAGAAAGTTCTTTATTAATAGGAAGATATAACTAGCTAAAAACTAGTGTGAGCTGCGTCTGTGTTTCTAATGAAACAGTAATGATGAAAAGGTAAATTATACACCGTGAAAAGATGAAAAAACTTACTGACGTTTCACGTTGTATAATTTACCTTTTCATCATTACTGTTTCTTTATTCTTAGTAATCCAAACCAGCTATGTAAGTCTCAGCTATTCTAATCCTGGTCAATAGTACGTAGTTGGTTTTAATTACCAAGACAACTATGCCTCAACAGAAAATTTCAGCTTTGATTAAAACATGTATGTAAATTCACTAACTTAGACCAAAACTTTAATATGTTTTATAGCATCTCTAAATCACAAGATTAGGAAATGTTTTCCCCTGTATCATCTTCCAAATTAATTTAAAATTTTGCTGATGACTGAAATAAATATAATGAAACAAATCATTCTCATCTTATGAGGGTAGCACTGGATAGACAGGGGCTAATAACCAATGGCCATCCTTATTCAAAGTAGATTTTTGTAAAAATTTTTCTTAAAATACCAATTAAACAATTCGATATAATCTTTTAATACTATTTAACTTATACAGACTTTCATGAGTTAGATTTCTATATAGGACACTACTTACTCTTGCTCTGCCTGGATCAACTGGGACTTGGCAATACAGTTCCACAACTATAACATGAAAAATATTGATGTTAAGTTCCCATAGACAAAGATTATTTTCATGGTTTTGCTATATCTTATAAAAGAATTGGTTATTGATAAGCATGCTTCCATTGCGTTTTAGGTGCAAGTGAACAGTATGCTACTTAAGCACTCAAAAAGTTAGAGTCGCCCTATGCGACTCTTATGCTTCCTTTATGCTTAGCATAATCTCCCAACTCTATGAAATCATACTACTCAATGACTAATCCTATAATATATAACACTAGTGTTTACAACAATCTGGCTTACCTTTGAGAACTAAATCATGTTGGGTGTTGTTCAGGTCTAGGGATCTATTCATTTACGACAACGAAAAAAACACTTATTGAAACTAGTTTTTAAAGGCTAAAATACACACAGTGCGCATGAGATAATAATATTAAGAAAGTGAGAATTCACTGGTTTAAATTACGACTATAATTTAGTTAGTGGTACATGATAAATGATGTGGCTAAATCTGATATGATATGATTTTCGATTTAAAAAAATTAAAGTTTTTTTTGTTTTATACGAAAAGGATGACTAGAAGTTTTCAAAACAGTAATGATGAAAAGATAAATTATACACAGTGAAAAGATGAAAAAACTCCATCTTTTCACGGTGTATAATTTACCTATTCATCATTACTGTTTCATTAGAAACACCGACGCAGCTCACGCTATGTTTTCTTTTAATCAAAAGAAAGCCAAATCTACCTTCTATAAGAAAGTAATGCTTTTTCAAGATTTCCTGTCTCTTCAAACAGCTGTCCCATCATTCTATGACCCCTGTGTGAATAAAAGCAATAAATCCAACATTTAATTATATAGCTATTTCAAAAAAGGTTGAATACTGAATAAGTAGTGCTCTACAAGACCGAAGGACATTGTGGGTCTCATTAATTTGAAATAAAAAGTAAATATACAGCAATTAACTCTCTACATGTAGTAAATATATTGATTTAGATGGAATACACTAAAAATAGAATAAATAATTATTATTAATCCTACTTTAGACAATATCACTATGAATTGCACTTCAGTTTTGGAATTCACTATTCAGTATGCAGTATTCAACCTTTTTGAAACAGCTGTATATAAAATATATAAAATATAACGTGGGTGATGAAGGGATTAAGGTGACTGCCTACTTTTGGAAATTGATTTAAACTTTTTCTAAAACTTTTTTTAAAACTTCAATTTTCTGAATTGAAATTTAATGCTGATTCCAAATCTGGAAAGAAAAATAGAGTATCCCAAGCTTGTTTTCGAGATATTCAGCATTTAATGGTAGTCTGATGCATGGAATGTGTTACCATTTTCTGTGCGGCAAGCTTCGAATATTTCTAGTTTTAAAATGGGAGTAAGGGATTATTTATTTTCTTCTATAGTCTAATTATATTATTTTATATATTGATCATTCTTTTTTTTTTTTTTTTTATAGAATATTTTTATATATGATTGTTTATAGTTTGATATTTTAATGTTTTTTATGACTGCTTAGGTATATTCTATTTGTTATATTCTATTTAACTATATTTTTTTAGCTGTATTGTTCCTTCAGGTGGTCTGCCTTGTATGGGGTCCTCAACTCTTTTGTAGACTATCCTTATGGCTTTTTTTTTTTTTTTTTGTATGTATGTATTTTGCCATTAAATTGTAATAAATAGTCTACACACAAGCTTTTGAAAGAAATTAAGATTCATATAGGAAATCACACGATCTCGAGAATGCTCGTTCAATTACAAGAACTTTCAAAACATTACTTGTCTATTAATTTCCAAATTGTACGAGAAGGTTGTGTGATTTTTCGTTTATAGTTCACTCAACAAAATTTCAGTTAAAAATGCGAAGCGACACCGTTCATTTTCGTCTATTTGGCAGCCGATTTTCAGTCCATCGCACAACTGAAATGCATAAGAAGATTAGTTCTTACGGCTTTAAATTTTACTTATGTTTTTTAAGTACAAAATGATAAAAAATAATTATTTTGACATTGCTTTGGCCGTGTTGCCATAGCTACTTAATTCAGTACTCCTACGGAGTATGATTAACGCTATAATTATTGTACTCCTCTCGACCAATCAGAGTCAAGTAATGTTGTTGAGTGTACTATAAATAAGATAATAGTAAGTTATTTGCAGACTATATAATTGCACAAATGAAGGCTAGTCAATCATCCTACAATAATACATGTGGATGTTTTCAACAAAAAGACAAAGAGATACATTGATTTGTCATATTTTGTAGTTTCGGTGCTCTTAAAAAATCTCATAAAGTTGAACAAAAATCCCTACAAAAATCTATTTTTTCATGTTACTGATTTAAACTTTTTCTAAAATGTTGATATAACAGAGATTTTTAGGAGTTTTTTTGAATGAGCTATTAAAAAATAAAGAGTCCCGTGCAAAATTTGATGGTTTTGCCCTGTTGAAGCTCATAATGCATATGGGTCTTCAATAAAATCTTGTAGATTTTTAAGTGGTTTTGAGTGCGCACTTATTGTGGGCTCAAATCCAACATTCAAAAGTAGGCAGCCACCTTAAGGAAGTCAATGAACATGGATGGATAAATTAGCGAAAAATTAAAATAACTTCAAAAAATCAAAAAATAATCATGGTCACTGGCCAAAGAGGTCTTAGCTCAGTCATACCTTGTTTCTGATTTAGCCTTACTGATCAAAATGACTAGAAAGGCAAAGATTTGACCTGACAAGTGACATTGTTCTACCATGGCTGGCCATTATTTTAAGCCAAAATAAAGAGGGAAGGAGAAAGGGAAAGGAGGGAGGGAAAAAAGGAAAGGACAAACGAAATAAATATGAAAAGAAGAAATACAAAGGAAGAAAGGAGAAAGAAACGAGAATAAGAATGAATGGATGGAAAGATGGTTGAAAGGCACAATATGATATCAGAAATCGATCATTATCATAAATTAGTCTCATACAAAATAAACATACATGTGTAACTTAATCCTACTTATTTGACATTCAAATTAGCTCAAAAGTCTTCTTACAAAAAGCTTTCCAAATGTCATGTAAGCTGGCTTTTTTGTTTTACCTGAAATCGCTCTCATTGACGCTGAGATAGGCTTCGAGATGTCTGGAGAAACAAGCACATTTTCAAGATGAGTGGTTGTTTTTAAAGAGCTGTGTGAGCGATTCTTAATCCAGCGGAAAGGATGAATCGATGTAATGTTACAATACGCCATCTGGAAGTCTGAATAGCAAATTGTGAAAGCGAAACCGTTTTTTTTTTTCATTTGAATAAACCGAAAACGGAAGTGTGAATAAATGGCGGGCAACTTTAAAGTTGATATCATAAACCATTACCTTTTGGCTTTCACGTTGTCTCGGGCCTCTCTGTAAAGCCGAGCAAATGCAAATCCTTTGAGATTTTTCTAAACAACGAGATAAAATAGCAAAAATGACTAATTATTGCTTCTGTTCGATGTCAACTGGTTTGAAATTCAAGGCAGAACGTACGGAAAAATAAAGACGCAGTCTTTTACCTCTCTGGTGCTGTCAATATTTCTTTCCACTTTAGCCACATATTTATCCACCTCATCTTTAGTCCATCCCATGTTTGCGAGGAATTTAGCAGTCCAGATCAACCTTTTTGAGTCAAATTTTCACAATTTTCTTGCATTTTTCCTGTAATTTGCCTCCAAAACTCGTCGTCGTTCGTCACGTTTTTTGCTACTGCACATGCGCTATAAGATAGGCGTAAGGATCACGTAAGGATCGCGGGCGCAATACCGAATAACCTTATGCTTTTAATGGTAAATTTAAAGTTTTTATGCTCAAAAATATTTTATCGAATTATAATTGACTTGGGGTTTCGTTGGCCATTTAAATACCAGTACTCCAGTCTAAAAAAACACTTACAATGATTATCAAAATTTTGTAGAGTTTTTTAAAGATACATTACAATATTTTTAGCATATAAACATTTATTTTGCTGATAAATACTCATTATTTTCTTTTTTTCTTTTGATTTAGCTGTGATTTTATTCTAATGATTAGAAGCAACTTTAGTGTAAACTGGGAAGCCTGTGGATTTGACCGGAAAACGAAAATTAGCCTAAGCAGGGTAGGGAGGGGAATAGACAGGAAATGAAGTTGGCAATCCCTTGCGGGAGAGTAGATGTTGTCTTTTGTGCAGTGAAACAGTAATGGCGACCAACGAGATGGAAACCGACGATCACACTCATCTACCGGTCTCTAGCGGCTTAAGAAGATCAAATTCAGCTCCAAACATAAGCGTAGCAGTTTTAAATCACAACACCCCTACATTCCAGTCATTATCCTTACCAAGACAACGAAGATTTTCCGTGAATTCTCCCAACCAAAACATGATAGTAAGTAAATACTACAGCTAGAACTCTACTGGACGAAGGAGCTGTTTTGGAAGCTACAACGAGTCTTTTCTTTTCTTTCCTTACAGACTGTAGGTTCTCCTGCTTCTAGAGTAAATCAACTAAAGAGGGTAGGTCAAACCTAAATTCTGTTCAAAAATTATGTTGAAGATCAACATTATAATATTTAGCTTACTTCTCATGCATCTCGACTTGGAAAAGTTGCAGATACGATGTCATGTCATTAGCGATCTTTATTTGATCTTCTGATTTTCTTCTACATCTAGGATGAAAGCGTTGACGATATGCGTCGAGAGGTGCAGAGAGAACAGTAAGTCTAGTTTGTACAAACAAGTTCTTCAATCTCAAATCGATTCAATATTTCTATGACATGGTTCGAAATTCTTGAGGTGGGCATGAGCGAAGAAAGATGGCCAAATTATCAATCACCTTGTCTAGCATATTTAGACACGTCGACTTTTCTTTTCTTAGCAGTAGTACATCTTGTTCTCAAACCCAAATGAACTTAGAATAGGTTTTAAATCTTAACTTTGAAATCTTCATAGTTTACTTTAAAAGATAGACTTCTCATTTGCGATCAGAAAGTTTGTCCATCAAGTACTTTATACTGTCAACTGCTTCCAACAAATACTTATAAATTTCAACCTTTTTATTTAATTATCGTTTTAGTTATTATCATGGAACTTTGAAGTTATTTACACAATTAACGATGAAATAATGTTTTTATATTTACAATTTGTAATGAAACTGTGTACATTGTAACTATAATTATTTTGGGTTTCGTGCTGAAACAACTCAAAATACAATATTTTACCATTGCTATACATCAATTGTTGATATTATTAAAACTCCGTATTTGCAAGCTGCATACTGATATTTGTAAATATTTTTTTGCTTTCGTCAATCGAAAACAATCAGTCAGTACCTTTTTATATTTTTCACTAGTACTGGTACAATAATTTAAAAAACTATTTCATTACCAACCTCTAAAAATGTCTGAGTTTGCATAATGTATTGAGGATTGCAGTCAGATATTTTATTATCTTTCATGGGCTTGCTCACACACTCTAATGAAACCAGCTTTTACACCAATCATTGGGTCATGTGATAAAATGCTTATTGACTGAGTTAGGTTGGGCTGAACGGGATAATATTTGGCTGTTGTTCATTTGTACAGACCTTGCTGTGCTCGTTCATACAGCAGTATGACCTCAAGCCAAATATTTTCCCATCTGGCCCTCCCACTAAGTCAATAAGTACATAGTATTTCAAAACAAAATCCATTTTGTTGCATTATTATCAACACCTTCATCATCATTATTATCATCATCATTATTATTAATATTATGAACATCATTATTATTATTATTATTAATTTGAAATGAATCCTAACTTCAATTATAGTATTCCTATCATTGATTTATTTCTTTTACTTGCTATGCCTTTTACAAAAAAAATTATGCTTGATATAATCAAAAATGATAGCCTTGATTTTAGTGTAAGTTACATGTATGTATACTTTTAAGTGTAATTTGCTTTTCAAATATAAATTATTGACATTTAATGTCCAATAATAATAAATTTTATTGTATCAATAATTATCATTATCTAAACAGCAGTGCCAAACTCCACCACTTGACCTTAGGCTAGTGTTTATATAGAATAATAATATTATAAAAAGATTCAAATATAAAAATATGTAAAATATTTAAATATTATATACAGACAATATGCATAATATATTAATAAATACATAAATGATATAAAATATGGTTTAAGTCTTAAGCTTACTTTTGAAAATTATTAATGATGACTTGTCTTTAACTTTTAGTGGTTGATTTATTTCATAAATGAGGCACAGCATTTAGTTGAAAGCTTTTATTCGTAAAAGAAACACTCCAAGTGTATTGCACATTCTCGGCATAGAAATTGACAGAAATATTTTAATGTACATTTTACTCACTATCTTGCCTATGGTCTTCAATCCAACCTCATCCAATTAATAATTTCATTTTTCATGATTTTTGTATTTTTATTTTTCAGTGAAATTCTTTCTAATTTACATTTGGTTCAAGATCTAGATGAAAGCATGAATTTGGTAAGCACAATATAAATTAAAATCCATATCTTTTGGCTATTTATTTTAATTTAAATATTATACATAATTGGGAATAACTTAAATATAACACAGTATTCAGGATATGAGCCGTGCATCGAAAATAGTGGCTGCTGTAATACATGTAAGTTGGTCTTTTTATATCATTAGGTTTGGCTCATGTAAAAATTTATTTTGACCTTAAGGTGACTGCCTACTTTTGGAAATTGATTTAATTAAGCTTTTTTTAAAACTTCGATTTTCTGAATTGAAATTTAATACTGATCCCAAATCTGGAAAGAAAAATAGGGTGTTCCAGCTCGTTTTCCAGATAATCAGCATTTAATGGAAGCCTACGCTTTGGAGTAAAAATTGTCAAACAAAAAACCCTACAAAAATCTATCTTTTCATGTGTTACTGATTTAACTTTTTCCTAAAATGTTGATATAACCTAGATTTTTAGGAGTTTTTTTGAATGATCTATTAAAAAATAGAGAGTCCCGTGCAAAAGTGCAAGGGTTTTGCTCTTTGAAGCTCAAAACGCGTATGGTTCTTCAATAACATCTTGTAGATTTTCAGTGGTTTTTGGGTGTGTGAACATCTTCGGCTCAAATTGAACCTTCAAAAGTAGGCAGCCAACTTAAGGAGGCTCAAAACGTTTTTTTCTTGAGTGCGCACACACTCTATGTCTGATGTTATAGGCATTGCAATTGAACTTGTAAAAGGAAAATTTAGTATTTGAACTGAAAAACTCAAAAATTCTGCAGTGAAATTTCTTCAAATTTTGCTTATGGCTTTGGTTTATGTTTTTGAAAACCTTAAGGAAAAATTTTCAAAATTTTATTAGAGGGAACTATTCCAAACAAATTTTATTGATATTTATGAATTCCCCTCTTACAGATTTGTTTTTTTCATCAAATAAAAGATTACAGTACTATAAGTTTAAATATTCTGGATTTATAAAAAATTACACCATTTGGTTCCTGAGTTATGATTTTTTAAATAGACATTTTTGATGGCATACTAAGGGTTCTGATGTTGTCATAGCAATGTCTTACATCATTTTTTCATGTTCATTGTGATCTTTGGTATGGTCTTTGGTGTTCAGGGTTTACTTGCTGTCATATTATAGCCTTTTTTTTTCACATTGTAAGTGTATGTGAAAGCACCAAACGCTTTCCAGTGAAGTGGCAAGCTTATGCACACCATGTTTTACTAAATTATTATTTATTATTCATTTATTTAGGACCATGACAAGCAAAATCAAGATACACCCATGCAAGAAAGACGTAATTCATTTGATGGCAATGCAGAAATGTTTCCATCACCTGCACCATCTTCTCCATCACCTACAAGATTTGTAAGGGTATATAGTACATATTTTATGATACTTCTGCTTTTTATTACTAGTCTTTGTAGAATGGAGGCATTCAACCCCTGAAATAAAAAATACAAGTCAACGTGTAATAGTCAAATAGACAAAAAAGAAAACAATGGAATGAGGGTCTACTAAAGCGTGTTCCTCTAATATCTATTCCACAGGTTTAGTGACTTCACTCTAGTCAAATAGACACAAAAGAAAACAATGGAATTAGGGTCTACTAAAGTGTATTAGTCTAATATCTATTGCACAGGTTTAGTGACTTCACTCTAGTCAAATAGACACAAAAGAAAACAATGGAATTAGGGTCTACTAAAGCGTGTTCATCTAATATCTAATGCACGGGTTTAATGATTTGACTCTATTGCTATGGAGTAACTATAACAAAAGTAGTTAACAAAAAAAAGTAGGAATTCATAGTTTGAAATTCATTACTAAAAAATACAAAGTGTAATCATTCATGGTTGTTTTTCAGCAAATTCCAGTTCGAAATGCTAGAAGTTTAACACCAAGTCCTATTCCAAGTCCCACACGAACAGTTACGGTGTAAGTTTACACTTTTTTGTTGTACTTATTAATGAGAAAAGAAAATGTTATAGCTGCAGGTTTTAATATTCTACAAATGCACAGCTTCAGCTTGTTGTGAAATTGGTTTTTTGATGCTACCAGTCAAGAGCTAATATGAGATAGAAGAAGTCTTCTATTTTTTAAACATGATGGCCAAACTAATTTGAAGAATAAACTACTTGCTGTAATTTTCATAATAAATTGTTAATTAAAAATGGAGCCATGTTTCTTACAGTAGACCATCATCATGCCAGCATTTTCTTTATTTAATTGTGCTCAATACAGGCATTTAAAAATTGTTTAATTTCTAACATGGATCGGTTGTCATTGTTCCAGCCCGAGAAGAAGTCTCAGTCCTGTTTGCTTAAGGCCAAGTATTTTGTCACCCACTATGTCGTACCTCAAAAGAAAATGTCCTTCACATGGCTGTGATCTTGGAGTTAGCCCCTCAAAGAGAATCTGTGATGGGCCATCGCAAAGTACATCTCCAGAAGGACCATGTGAAACATCGCATCTTAATTTTGATGAAGAAAATTATATACATTTAGACCACGGTGTATCTCATAATACAAATACCACGTTGTCAACAGCATCATCATCTGTACCATCAACACCGCCCATGTTATTGAGTGATACACAAAGAATAGGTTTCCCTAGTTATAGGTCACGATTTACGCCACCAAGATCACCGCTGGCAGGACCAGCAATTTCGCACACACATACGGACACTCCTGTATCTATAGCAACAAGCCAGCCTTGCTTCACATTTGCTCCTGTTAGAGAATGAGTTTTTAGATGATATACAGTAAGCAAAAATGTAAGTATGTCTGTCAGTATTATCAGTTACATTTTACACAGTAGTGCGTTTTCTACACCCCAGGAAATCTAGGTGCAGTATGTTTTAGATTTTGGTTAACATCCTTCAAATTTTAATTTTCCTGATTTTAACTTTTAAAATGATGGCAAAAATCCAGAAGACACCTGAAAAGCACTCCCAATTATTTTTACAACTCTATACTCTGACCAAGAAAATATTGTCAGGTTTTGCAGAGTTCCCACAGAGAAAAGCTCTCAAATCAAGGGAGAGACCTAACAAATGTTACTCATATGAGTCTGGGAACTGAACCTGAAACCCCAGAGGTGAGAGAGGAGTGTATTACTGCTACAACACACTTCCCTTTCTGCCACTTTTTGACACGCATTTTCCTTTTACAAATTACTGTTCATAATTCATAATATTGATATGGTTTTTCTTTTGGTTTTAGGAGTATTTTTGTAAAAAAAAGGAAACAGAATTTATTCTTGTACAGACCATTCCTTGGAAAGGAAATTATAGAGTAATTAATTAAATTAATAAATTAGTTCCATAGTACCATAATAGCAGGATTCATTGTATGGCAACACTTCTCTCTCTTGAACTGTCATTAGTATGGGTCTTACTTGGAGTTGCAGGATGTATTATATTCTGGGTTAGGGTTATTGTATTGCAGGGTATTGTTTAGCTCCAAACTCATTGTTGTCGGCTATTGTTTTATTGTGTTCATGGCTCAGGTGCCCTGCAACACCAAGAATTTTATTAAGAGCCATTAGTATACACCCAACCATATATGTGCAAACAATTTGAATATCTATTTGACTAGTGACTGACAAGCTACTGACTAAACTCATGTTCATGTTGAAATGTAAAAGCGTTTTTAGATGTATGAGAGGCTAGTCAGTAGTTTGTCAGTGCAGAACAATAGTTATTCAAATTGGTAACCATATTTCAA
Source organism: Actinia equina (assembly GCA_011057435.1). Lineage (NCBI taxonomy): Eukaryota > Metazoa > Cnidaria > Anthozoa > Actiniaria > Actiniidae > Actinia > Actinia equina. Next base: position 509,535 of record WHPX01001272.1, read on the forward strand.
TTCAGTTTATGTTCTATGTCTTTCTGAAGTGAAGGAACTGTATAATCATCAAAGCATCTTATCAACTTAAAAAGCATGCCACATGACTCAAGTCACTTGCATTGAATTGCTTGCCTCCTTTGGACTTTAGAAGGAGTACATAAACAGTGCTCTTCATGTTTGTTGTGCATAACATTGTAAAATGACAGTTCTTAGTATTTGTGGTTGTATTTAGTCATAAGAAGTATTTATTGTAGTGATGGTTTCAATGTGTTCAATGTGATGTAATTGGGGTATTCAGAATAGACTTAATCACTGTAAAGTTCTATCATGCAATTCACTTGAGTACCATATAATATTTCTTTTGTTTGGTAGTAAGAGTCCATCAAATGGATGAAACAGTCTATAGCTATTGACTATCAAGAGACAAAGTACATGATTAGTGAAATCCATGCTGTTCTCAAAGGAATATGACATATGGTCCTGCCTGGAATGAGAAAACAGTGAATAACTCTACAGTATGCCATTCATAGTCCATAATTTGTTTAGTATTAATTTTGTCATAATTTATGATAATTTAAGAAGTTATCATTCAGTACATCCATGACTGCATTTAATATTACACTGAGTTTGTTTAGAAGAATGTTTTCTCATTTCAGACCAGGCCTTTGGGTATAACTAATACTTATTGACTGGAAATGTGGGAACGGTGGAACGGTGTGTTGTGTGGTCTCGAGATGGCGATGTTTCCTGAGGGCGAAGCCAAGGGAAACATCGTCATTGAGGGACCTCCCCAAAAAACCGCTTTCTAGAGGTTCCAGTCTGTAGGTACTTTGTTATATACCAACTGTCAAAGAACATGCAGCAATAATATTTGATTTTGATTTGGTTTTGAACTTGTTCATGTTCACGTGATACAGGTGTCCTCTCGCCCAATCAGAGTACAAGAAAAATGGTTTTTGACATTTAGTATATAACAAATTTTTTTGTTTGAGTCTCGTTCATCCCAATCTTAACATTGATTTTTTTTTTTGACATAATAGGCCTTATGTACTAACAGTTCATGTGACCCTATCACTTTCAAATGAATGGTTATGTCAAAATGAAAACCAAAATGAAAAGAGTACCTGGATATTATTATTAATAGTAAAAATGCAATAAGTGTTAGCTCATAAAGTTGAATATTGGAGAAATGATTTGAAAATATAATATTGAAAATTTAATATTGAATTTTTTGTAAGGATTTGCAAAGACAATGCTCTGGATGATACAAATACTTATACAATATTGATTTTACACTTACTTAATGCCACTTACCCAGTGTTAGATATTATAAGCTGACATTTCGCCAGCTTAGCAATATTGAGGTACTCCTTTCTGATGTACACTTCTTCTTTAAAGGGGGTAGGGTCACATGTCCTGTTACATGACCACTGGAACCATACTCCTGACAAATAAATTTCAAATTGCTTTGTTTCTGTAAAAATTGAGAAATTTGTTCCCTTGCGTGTAATGGGTCATCTAGCTCCAGTACCAAATAGTGCAAGTCTAGGGTCTGTTCAAGAGACAATAAATTCCACACTTAAAAGCACTGTAGTAATAGAGCATCTGATAACAAGGATACAAGTTTGGTCAGTGTAACTGACATTCTTTAGCAGTTTTTTAGGTACACACTCTTTTAGTAGTCGATTGTTGTATATGGTTTCACTTTCAATGTACCTTCTCAACCAAATTTTGCAAGATATTGTGCCAGACTCATCTATATTAATTTCAGTCAACCAATCAGTTGTGTTTATACATATAATTATATTTATGTTACTTAATGAATGTTTATCAAGAGCATTTGAGTAAGTCTATAAGTGGTTTCAGGACTGTTCCAGGAAATACCTCTCTCTCTATACTAAGTTAACTTTGTGCTACCATTGGGTAATGGCTGTATGTACTGACAGAGATAAAATGAATATCTGGTCAGATCATGTTGAGCTGAAAACAGGTTCTTAGCTCATCATAGCCAGGTACAGCCATGCTCTACTCACCTTAAATTTTAGAACTTCATGATGTTTAATTGTAAAACACTTTGGATGTTCATGAACACCTAGAAAATCTCTTGTTCTCTGGTCATCTCTCATGTTTAGATCAGAGTATCTAAAACTGAAAACTGTTTTATATATTCATTATTCCTTAAATTATTTTCTGGAACCAGGAGTGGATCTAGGGGAGGGGTGCAAGGGATGTGCACACCTCCAGATGAGCCGCTATCTAATGTGTTACCAGTATGTTTTTGTGAAATGTTCTAATCATGAAAATGATGCATCCCCTTGTAACAACATCCTTGATCCACCCCTGAAAACCACAATATCCAAATTGAGATTCTAATTATGCCGCTGCAGTTAATATCTATGAAATATGAAATGTTGACATTAGTTTAAATGTTCATAAATATTAATTTAACTGATGGCTCTGGCAACTACAAAAATGTTTGACACAATTTTGTTTTGGTAACAATGGGGTAATTTAAACCAAGATGTATATATTCTATTAAAATGGCTGCATTATGAATGTGTGATCTTATTTTATGTGGGAAGAGATTTCCTTTGGCTGGTTTGACCTTCAGAAAACCCTCAAGGTCAACCACCAGAATTGAGGATTGTACGTTGCATTTTTGATTACCAATTCACATGATTCTTCCAAGAGGAACCACGAAATATATATTTTTTACTCTTGAAATATTGATCATAAACAGTAATCAATCTCATGGCAAATTTCCATTTCAAACAAAGTTCATGCTTATAAATGCTATAAACCAAGAATACTCGACTCGTAATTCCATTCAAGGAACCCTGTCAACTCAGATCATCAGGGGCTGGATAAAATGGGGTTAGCCAACAAGATTGAGAAAAGATGATATTGTACATGTCTATGCATGAAATCGATGGAAATTAAATTTGAGAGTAAGTAAGTGAGTAAACCAATTTTCAATGAAGTGAATTTGTATTTGTTCAAACTTTATTGCCCTCATTTAGATATGCAATCTGCAACTTCTTAGGTGTAGTCATCACATTAAGAACGTATAAGTGCCAGCAGCCTCCACGTGCTGTACAGGCAATTGCGTTGGGGTGTGCATATGCCTTGTGCTAGCGACACCGGTCTGTTAATGTTTTTCTTGTTTTTTTCAAAAAAATTGTTTGAACCATTGTTTAAAGTTAGTCCTTCATTTTTTGTTGTTTGCTTTATTTACTGGCACAAGGCTGCCATAAGCTACATTATTCAATCTGCTTTGAACATGTTCATCATGAACCACAACAGAGTGACCTATAAATAAAATCAATGCTGCTACAGGTGCATCCCTATTAAGATCATCCCATCTCTAATGAACATATAACCAATAAAAATGCCTTAATCATAAGAGCACACTTTTTATGATTCTGAGAAAAGGTAGAAAATTGATGACTTTCTTTGAACTCACAGCCTGCAAGATCATGAGGGAAACACTAAGTGTGAAACATGATCACCCGCTTTAAGTGATGCAAAAATTGATGTGGCTAAATGTAATTTTGGCAAAGTTAACATTTAAGGCTAGTTGGCAAGCGATTTCTCTACTTTTTGAGTGGGGGGTGGGGGCACATCATGCTTGTAGGGGTCAAAGGTATGGATTACATTGCTTGCACTAGCTTTTCTTGGTTGACTAAAGTTTGTTGAACCCACCCTGCTATGAGATTAGTATAGAGGCGAGTATCTATTATAATTTCTCACTGAATAGTAAGAGTTACATTGTGTCAGGGGGGTGGAATGTGGTTGGTTACCATGGTTACCTCCTTGCCACTAAACTATCCTTATCATTGCCGATGAGTTTAATAACAGTTTCTGATAGGTCGGTTGAAAATGACATTTGTTAAAGGAAAAGAATTTAATTGAAAATCTTGAACAGCTGTTTCAGGAATATTTACAGTATGTAGAGATTTTACAATACATCCAGCAATAAACAAAGTACTTACATTTAAAATAGTTACCATTTTTAGATACAAGTTTCTACACCAGTAGCTAAATACTAGTTAAGTGTACAGTAGACTCAATAACACTAAAAATAACTGAACAAGTTGAGAAGGGCGAATCCTGAAATTCTTTAAACAGGAGGTCTCTTGGTTAGTAACCATAGATTGACATTTCCTATCTAAATTCTTGGAATTATTAAATATCAGTAAGCAATTGATAGGTGAAGGGGAATGTTTGTGCATATTAGATTTAGACCAGGTTCGGGAACCTGGTGTTGTAAGTAGAGAGAGCCTGGCGGAGAGAGAGAGATATCGTCATTGTATCGTGTGGAAGCATGTTGTTGTTCAATAATAAAAAGAAGCAAAATCACTTGTATCGTTTTCATTCCAACAGGGAACAACCCCTTAGGCAACCCCCTGGATCCATCCCTGGCTGATGACTGTATTTATTACTGATCTGAGAAAGCTACAGACTATATATGGTACACTATGTATATGGTTATGATCATGCTATAGTTTTGACTATTTGACATATTTCTCCATAAATTTCTTGTGAAATTCTGATCTTAGCATGTCGTTGATAAAGTGTTGACCCTACAAATAATAGGAAAATGACTGAGTTATGTTCAAGTAATGGGAAAAGCTATGCCTTAACAACCAAAATGTTAATAGTAATTTAATCATTATCATCATCATCATCATCATCCTCATTCCTGGGCAGCTTACCTTAGAATCTTCACCTTTTGCACAGTTTTTGAATACTACATCATCATCCCATCTGAAAAATAACAATAACACTTAGTGTTAACAGTACCATGGAGTTATACTGTAGGAGGGTGTATCCCATAGTGATGAAAAATATGTTGAATTGCTTTATGTGTTGTAACTTTCATCATGTTATTTAAACAATATTAGTCAACTATAATGCATTGCACGCAGAAAACAATGAATGCTAAGTAAAGTGGAATTTTCTCTGCCAGACAAAATGACATTTGTTTGGGTGAAATTTTGGAATCCAGTTCAACTGGTCTTGTTATTCCGGCTAAACATGTTATGACCATCTTGATATAATGGTACATAGTCACTTTTAGAAAGCTTTTTGAAAGATTTGAGAAATTTTGGCAACAAATCTTAGGTAGATTTTGAAAGTTGTAATGTCTTATAGTTGGACGACCAAAAAATCATTTTACAATGAGAATCACTCTGAAAAGTTCAACCTACAACCTGTGGAAAGAAAGGAAGGAAACTTTGGGAATTTAAGAACATTGGTATAGTGAATTTGCAGAAATGTTACTCCATTGGTGTATGGAAAAGCTTCAATAACGATGTAGGCCAACAATGTAAACAATAACAAGGGAGCACAGTGCATTGTAGTTGACTAGGATTCTTCAACCACTGTTTTCATTTCTATGTGATAATTATGACAACAGTCCCGGCACTAAATTGAGCAATACCCTGCAGTCAATCAGAGTATGTAAAGGTACTGAATAATATACTTGATTAACGATAGTCTATTACCCCATTGCTCTGTCACAACTGTTGTCCAATCAGCAAGAACCAATGACAACAGTGGTAAAAACCTATGTTTCACAAAACTAACCTTCTCTTGACACTAAAATTACTCTGGGGATTTAATAATGGGTTTCCTGACATTATGTTTTCCATGCGGACTCTTTCCTCCTCTTCCTTCTTTTCTTTTTCCTAAAATATAATATGTGTGAGTCAGGTCAACATGTACTACTGCTGGTGAAACAGAATACTCTAAAGACTAAGTTTGATTTAAAAAAAACAATTTTCAATTTTGTTAAAGACATGTTCTGACAACATCTGCATCATCATCATTTAAAAAAATGCAATGAATCATAATGGCAGTATTTACGACTAATTCATGTTACGCACGTTCAGTAATTTGAAGAAATCAAATGTAGATTTCAAGACTTCATGATTGTTTAAATTTCAAATCTCCAGCCAACTACTTCAATATTCAAAAACAAAAACAGTAAAAATTAGGATTTGAACCTGCTATCATAAATGATTGTGAAATATCTCACAAAAGCATCTACTTTCTAACCACATAACTGGCAATGAGCTCGAAAATCTTTTTTTTTTAAGTTAATAACAATTTGAATCACTCAGAATGTTGAGTGTAGTTCGAACCTAGACTTGGAAAATCAGCCAAAGCCACCGAAAGTTCAACCGAAACATGAGAGATACTTTGATCTTAAGTGGAGATTTGAAATTTGCAGAATCTAGTATTTATTCACAAATTTAATATAATTTAAAAGGGTGGTGTTCCTTTATCGAAAATACTTGTAGAATAAAATGAAAATGTAACAAGAAGTGAAGCATTACATTCTCCTTTGGTTAGAAACTGTCCATCTAAGTTTAGAATTACCTTCCTCATTTCTTCTTGAGCTCTTTCCTTTTTGATTCTTTGCAATTCAGCCAAGAGTTCAGCAGTGTCATCTTCATCATCACTAAATGATAAAAGAAGGTACATTATCATCCCACAATCATTTACCAGTACCTACCTATATTTCTAGACACAACCAGTACTTACCCACACACAACAAAACCTACCAACACACAACCAGTACATGTATCTATACCCACACATAACCAGTACCTAACCAAACATAACCAGTACATATATCTATACCCATACATAACCAGTATCTAACCACACATAACCAGTACATATATCTATACCCATACATAACCAGTATCTACCCACACACAACCAGTACATGTTATATATACCCACACATGACCAATACCTACCCACACACAACCATGAGTACATGTACCTATATACCCACACATGACCAATACCTACCCACACACAACCATGAGTACATGTACCTATATACCCACACATGACCAATACCTACCCACACACAACCATGAGTACATGTACCTATATACCCACACATAACCATGAGTACATGTACCTATATACCCACACATAACCAATACCTACCCACACACAACCATGAGTACATGTACCATATACCCACACATAACCATGAGTACATGTACCTATATACCCACACATAACCAATACCTACCCACACACAACCATGAGTACATGTACCTATATACCCACACATAATCAATACCTACCCACACCTAACCATGAGTACATGTACCTATATACCCACACATAACCAATACCTACCCACACATAACCATGAGTACATGTACCTATATACCCACACATAACCAATACCTACCCACACACAACCATGAGTACATGTACCTATATACCCACACATAACCAATACCTACCCACACATATCCAGTACATACAATGTACCTATATACCCACACATAACCAATACCTACCCACACACAACCATGAGTACATGTACCTATATACCCACACATAATCAATACATACCCACACACAACCATGAGTACATGTACCTATATACCCACACATAACCAATACCTACCCACACACAACCATGAGTACATGTACCTATATACCCACACATAACCAATACCTACCCACACATATCCAGTACATACAATGTACCTATACACAGCCTGCAGTATTACCATTTTTTATGAGTCATCACCATCTTCATCTCTGTCATTCACATCCCTTAATATCAATATGTCACATTGCACAAACAGTATTATCACGAGGTCATCGTCATCATCGTCACCTCTTACTATCAATACCCATACAAACCCAGTATTACAAACCTTTCATCAGAGTCATCGTCATCATCATCATCATCAACTGGATCATCTGCATCACGATTTGGTGCATGTTCAAGCCTGGCTCTTTTAACTTGTTCAGCAGTACCTCCTCTGCCACTCTTCTCCTTTGCTCGCTCTCTCTGAGCCAGATGTTCTTTGTCTTCGAGTTCCTTTCTCAAGTCACGACTACGAACCTCATCTATGGTGTCCTGGCCAACTTGCCTGTCATGTGTAGAAATATTCGAATGTTGAATGACTAGTTAAATACATGTTAACATATGCTTCAAAAAATGAATTAAACATCAAAAACACAAATCTAAAAACGCAACAAGTCAATGATACTTCATATTCGTTTAAAAAAGGCCTTAAAGTATTAAAATAAGACACGTGAAATATTCTGTTTCGTACCTATGCTTGAGTTTATTGTGTGACGGCAAGTCTCGACTGGAATACTGCTTGGATAGAGCCGATAAATCCCCTTCTCCTTTACCTCTACCACCCCTCGCCGTGTCCCATGTCGGTCTGGCAGCTGTAGTCATTTTTCAAATAGAAATAATTAAAGAAAACTAGAGGACTTTTTACGAGTCTTTCTGCTTCTTCCTTCGTTTTTCCAATATGGCGTCCTTAGGCTCACACGCATCTATTTCTGATCGAGTCCGCTGGCCTATCTAGAACATTTTAAGGTAGCAGCGAACAACCTATTTCCTATGACAACGGAGTCCTTGTATGATCTTAATAATATAAATGAGTGCCTATGAAATGGTTTACACGTTTAGTGGTACGAATAGAACACTTTCAATATTTTAAAATGGCCAACAGTTACATAACTGTAACTCACAAGTTAGTGTTTACAGAGGGAAGACAATTGAAAATCCTGGAAAAAACCCCCGTGGCAAGAGAGATTAACACTACAAACAAACTCATCTCACATACCGGTATGTGTCTCAGCCAGAAAATCAATCTGTGACATCAGGTGTCAACTAGGCAGCTGTGAAATACAGCACCCGAGCAGCAAGTATACCACCCATGTATCAATTGGTGTCAAACACTCTTCAATACTGATTATTATCGCTTTCTAGGTTTTTATTATAAATATCAATTATAATAATCTTAATTTCATTTTTTTATTTGCCATTATTTAATTTTTAAATTTGCTCACTGTGCACTAGCTTTACGCCCACCCCAATCAGCAAATCAAGCCAGGCCCCTCTCCAGAATAAAGGTTTGGTTTAAGAAACATTTTCTGCGTGCAGGCGGAGGTCGACTACATGCTGCACAGATGTACATCATACATACTGTCATAAAGTAAAGTCAAAAATACTGAAGAAATACTTGGATTTGCAAAGCACAGTATAAGATACTACATTCAGGCATCAAGCCTGGCTCACTCAAGCAACATAAAATGTAAATGCATGCAAGCGATGTTCACACGTAAAATGCAAATACAATTGATCACATTACTGCAATTATTTTCCTAAACATGCAAACCCTGTGTCTGTGAGCTGCAAGCAGAATTTTGGTTTATCGCTGCTGTCAATCAAACCTAATAAGTCACTACCTTTCATATTTTTGACTGACTGCAGCAAAAAACAAATTTCAGAGTGTATGCAACTTGCATACACAGAGTATGGATGTTTATGAAAGCGGTAAGATATAAGAATGGACTGTACATGTAGAGCTGGTTTATATCCAAAAAATGCTGGTCTTACATTTGCATTGCTCTATTTATATGTAATTTTGCTTATGTTTGCAATCATAAACACATGTCCATAAACTGAAAATGCAAGCAAAAATGAAAAAGCTTCCATTTCTTGCATAATAATTCGAATTTGTGTTTGCTTTAATTGCTGACAGTTGTTCACCTGTGATTTTAATTGTTTGCTTTTGCATTTGTATTTGCATTTGCATTTGCTTATGTGAATCAGGTTTAACAGTTGGAAGCACATGGCTTTCTTTTGATGGCATTTTGAGAGATAAAAAAATCTGGTTTATTGCATGATACATGTATTCCTCTTAGCTTATGTATAATAAAATAAGATTATCGCAATTAAGAAAAGTTATTTTCTCCTTTTTTCAACGATTTTCTTGCAATTTATATTATCGCCTTAAATAATTGCAATTGTCAGCTTATCTTCAACTACTTCACACATAGATTCTTTATATTCTTATACATACAAATAAATATAAGCACCTAAGGAAAATATTCTATAATTCATTCCGGAAGCACCCTAATTCATTCAGTCACACCTTTCTGCTAAGAGCAACTGTCAAAAAATTGCTTTTAATCTCATCCTATAAAGCAGTGTTTTTAAATCTTCAAGCTTAAAAGATGCATTATGAACGATAAAATATACTATTTTGTGTTGAAAACTGAAAACACGTTTATGCGTGAACATAATCACATATAAAAACAATTGTAGCCTGTTTAATTTTAGAATCAATATTTCACTTTGAGATATGATATAAAAGTGCAGATAAAAAGTCTTTAAAAATTCATTTAAAATTTACTTGGTAAAGGTACTTGCTCTCACATAAGCAGAATACGTCTGGGGAAAACTAAAAATATCTTTAACATCAAGAACTAGCAAGATTAGAATCAGGTGGATTTAGGAGCTGATCTGGTAGTGCCATCTTCGCCGTCCTCATAAATCCCAGCGATCACACCTTTTATTACGGTATCTGGAATACAATTCCAATCTTCGATAAAATTCTTCTCTCTCTGATAGAAATGAATTACAGGATCTTTAGTAAATTGTAATAAATGTTGATGTGTAATCCGTGAAACAGCGTATTCCTCTGCATCTAGATCATCAGCTGAGGACGTTCTTGGTCGGGTAGGTGTAATAACTGGTATAGGTAATCGAGTTTCAAAAAACTCTGACAAAATATCATAGATCTCAAATGTCCCAATTAATTCTTGAAGGTATTGTTCAAGCCCTTCGCGTCGTGTCTCCAATAACTTAGTCCCTTTGTTCATCAACGTTTTTGGAGGAAGATTCGGGGTGTAAATGATTTTCCGCAACCTTTTGTCCAGTTTGGAGAAGTGGCTATATCTCTTCTCGACGACATTACTCGCTCCTGGTTTTGCAACATGAATTTCAAACACTGTATAATCCCCTTTATCATCCCTAACTTTACGGTATCTTGGAATAGATATAATAATCATTGTTCCTCGTATTCATATGAACTATTCACGTCATGACCCTATCTATTTAGGCTGAAAATAGCCATAAAATATCGCAACATAAATCACTAAACGACGTTAGTAAATATTGTACTCAACTCGAAGGGGCTTGGGACTGTGGCAAATCAACTCCCCAGCCCCTCCCCTATTAAAAATAATCACGAATTCGAAGTTAAACTAATTATCCTATTATTGAAGCTTTTAAGAAATATTTAGCTGTTTTCTTAGCAAAATTGAATATTAAAGGATATACGTTTGTAGGATTATGAATTAATTTGTTTCTAAAAGGGATTGCGTTATTTTGTTTTAGGGGAGGGGTAGGTTGATGTTTTCGCTGAGTGTAAATACCGTAGGCTCAAGTATCCTCATGCATAGAACCCGCGAATGAAGCCAGGGCGGTTGATAGAAGAATTACTGTGATGAGAGGAAATGGTAAGATTAAAAGCACCTTTTACTGTTCTCTGCGCTGCAATACTCCATCCCTTACCAACCCCACAACCTTCCTGGATTAATGAATTCCCCATTGTGTGTTCTACAGCACAGATTAAAGTCCTCTCAACGTGAAAAAGTCAGGCAGTTTATTGCCTTCACTGAGACCAACGAAAAAACAGCAATAACTTGTTTGAACCAACATGAGTGGCGGCTGGACATTGCCTCAGATAATTATTTCCAAAACCCAGAACGCTACTTCACGGAATCTAGAGTTGCAGTGGATAAAAAGAAGATAGCACACTTGTTTGATCGCTATAAGGGTAAGAAGTCCTGACAAACAGAACGAGTCAGTGTTGGACATCATATATCTTGAGTATAAGTTTGCATTGCAAAGAAAATTTTCTCGTACAAGGTCATGACTTTGAAGGTTGATTATGTAAACTGTAATATCTTTAACAATAGCTATAATACTGCTCTTGATAATTAGTTTGAGTATTTTTTTCGTTGAACTTGGGCTAGTTGACGTTCACAATGTTTCCTTGTCACTTGTGAACACTCTATTTCCGTTGATAACAACAACTTGTATTTTAAACCAACAATTCTTCGCCAATATTAAATTAAAAAATAGATTCTTTGAGACAAGACGAATGGAAAACAACTCTTTACAACATAAGAGTGTTATTATTATTCTCAGTTTTGAGAATGGCTTGGAATTTTTGCTCCAAAATAAGGCTAATCTGAGAATAGTGATCTACAATATGATTAGAGGAAAGCTTATAGTAATTTTTTATTCAAAAATTTCAAATTGTTCCGCTTCAGTACCGCATCATTATGGCTCTAAATCAAGGTTTTTGAAGTCTTTGAAAGATTTCCTTGTTGATATATACAGATCTATAGATTTTTCAGAAAATATTATGAACCAAATTTACAGGTTTTATTTTCAGATCATATCAAAACAAGAGTCTGACAGAAGTAACTGCCAGCAGTGAATAGCAGTTGATAAGTCCAATTATAATCATTGCTAGATTTAGCAATCTCTGATACATATCTGTAGTGTGGTTCTTATTTCAGATCACATATCCACTGATTTCTAATCTTGCAGTACCTCTTTGTGATGAAATGAGTCTTATGTACCCTTGACATAGAATTACATAATCTTGGAATATCCAGATTCCAACACACATACTTTAAGCTATATTATCTAAAATGTATTTAAACATCTATTAAAGTAGTTACAAAGGTACAAGTCTTTATATTATGACCATTACAAATACATAAAAAGTATTACTGGTAATCTAGTGTTCAGTGCTAATAGCAAGCACCAATCTAGAGTGTTGAAGCTTTAAGTTTCCTTACAGGTTGGGCAAGGAAATGGAAAGTATTCTCATTTACCAATGCTCTCTTTCTTCTTTGTAATATTATGAACATTCTGATAAAATTGTTTCCAAAAACACCAATTAGCTCTCTACATCCAGTAATTATATGGAGTTAAGCAAATAGCTTACTTAAAAGACATGCTTCGCTTGTCAGGCACAAATGTCCCGGTATGAGTTGACATGCTAAATTAATTTTTTTTTATAGCATTATACGCAAAGCCTCACATTGAATCCTTTGGGCATGACAAGCAAAGCATATCTCAGAAGTGGGCCCTTGACTTATCATTTTTGTTCATCATTCCATATTATTATCAAGTACTCTAAGCTCTGAGAGGTAAAGAATGATTTCCAGTAGTAGCTTTATTCATATTAATTGAACTTCATCCATAACTTGCTCAAACCATAACTTCAAGCCAATTCCATATTCCGGACCAAAAGTTCAATCATTCTTATCTAACTCTACACGCACAAAATACAAAGCCAGCACAAAATACCTTATGTGACTTACAATGTAATTCAATGAAGTAGAGAGAATAAGAGAAAAATATCAATGCCCTTGGCAGGATTCGAACCCACGTCTTCGGTATTCTAGTCCGATGTGTTAACCACTACACTACAAGGACCAACCACGCTGGTAACGCAGCCAGAATATGAAATGTAGGGTAATCGTGAGGATCCCAGAGCGATATTTTTTCTCTATAGATAAGTTGAACACCGTAAATATATCGCCCTGGGATCCTCACGATTACCCTACATTTCATATTCTGGCTGCGTTACCAGCGTGGTTGGTCCTTGTAGTGTGGTGGTTAACACATCGGACTGGAATACCGAAGACGTGGGTTCGAATCCTGCCAAGGGCATTGATATTTTTCTCTTATTCTCTCTACTTCATTGTATACACACCGAACGCATAATTTATTACTACTTTACTATGTCTATTATCTGCGTACATATTTACGGTGTTCAACTTATCTATAGAGAAAAAATATCGCTCTGGGATCCTCACGATTACCCTACATTTCATATTCTGGCTGCGTTACCAGCGTGGTTGGTCCTTGTAGTGTAGTGGTTAACACATCGGACGGGAATACCAAAGACGTGGGTTCGAATCCTGCCAAGGGCATTGATATTTTTCTCTTATTCTCTCTACTTCATTGTATACACACCGAACGCATAATTTATTACTACTTTACAATGTAATTCAATGTTGATTTCATAATCATATTGACTTTCACAACTCTGCAGTAGACTCATGCAATCATTGAGCACCTATTTTTTTGTTTTATCCTCCACATTACAAGGGGATGGAAAAACTATAAGTAAAAATGCAGTACATTAGATTTTGAGTATCTTTATTTTCACTAGGCGCTTACAGGGGGAATGGCCGACCCAACAAGTTTTAGATCTCCAATTCACAATTCACTTTTTGGATGTGAAATAACATGCTGATGATGAATTCTGTAGTTTAAATGGTTTGTTGTTCACTCGACTGATCACACACACACCCAAAGTAAAATATGTGCGAATTTGGGCAGAACAGATTCTATTGTTCAAATACCTGATTGTGATTGGCTAGTTTGTATGAAAATTCCTCTGGGTGGCCTAGGTTGGTATAGTCAGGAATCCATAGTCACAACAAATCTAAATTGATCTCCCTGTGGTTATATTGTTAACTGAAATATTGTTCCTCAACAGAACATGGAGAAGAAGACAAAATTTTGGCTGAAGGAATAGGCCATTTTTTAGAAGACTTAAACTTAGATCCTGCTAGCCTCAAAGTTCTGATTATAGCATGGAAATTTAGAGCAGCCACTCAATGTGAATTTACAAGGAAAGAATTTACAGAAGGAATGATAGAACTCAAGTGAGTATTGCCTTATTTTGTCCTCTTCCATATATATATATATATACCTATTTCAATAAAAAAAAAGATTGTTGGTACCAGAGAAAATAGGCAAAATGTCATTCCAAGATGAAAGAAATTATGGACATAACCAGAAATAGAAATATTTCCTTTAACTAGAAACAACACTGCATTCTCTCCACTAACCTACATGTTCTGGATAAGAATAATAATAATAATAATGATGATAAGGTACCGATGATAATAATAATAATAATGTGAGTGACATTTGTTTATCACAATTAAATACCATAGGAGATAGGTAACTTCTGGGGGTCTGTCATCTAGTATATAGCTAGGAAGGCACAACTTGACTGACCATATCATACGATCAGCAAGCAACTAGCAAAAAAAAATTGATAATAATAAGGAGTCATTCCAGCTATTCTTGGATCTTGAAATGACCTATCTTCTATGGCCTTTGGCTCCGAGAAACGTTTTTGAACAAGGGGCATATGTAAGAGTAGACTTAATGAGTGGAAAACCTACTTGTTGCCATGGAGACAAGGGTAATGCCCAGGTTGAACATCTTGTTAAGTTCATTGTATATCTTGCCAGATCTTGGATGATCTGGAAAAATCATTGTAAAATCTTGCAGGATCTTGCATTGAATATTCTATGATCTTGAAAATACAAGATCTTTGAAGAGTTTTGGGCAAGATGCTTCCAAGATCATGGCTTAATTGGTAACTTATGATATTGGCTTGGTCATGCCAAGATCATGGAAAGTTCTTCGTCAGGATCTTGTCATGTTCATACGTCCATTATCCTGGCAAGAATCTTGTCCTGAACTTGCCTGACCTTACATGAATCTTAGCAAGATGTTCAACCTGGGGTAGCGTTTTGGGGCATATAGTACCAATGGTTTTTCAGGACCTTAACCAAAAGACGTTTGTAGGCATCTGCTATAAAGTGGATGACCACTTTAAATGGCGGTCCCTACTAATAACCACCTCTCGTTCAGAACTCACTGTAACATATATGAACATATCCATATGGAAATTAAGAGCACTATATAAAAATCATAATTAATCACAAATCGATATTAGAATATGTTGGCTGTCAAGCAATGCCGATGCGTTCCTAAGTGAGGGTGGAGCTTGCATTTCACATGACAAATATTAATGTCTACAATACTCTATTTCATTGTCTGCTGTAAATCAAGACAGCCCAACTATAATTAATAGTAATATTACTTGTTAACAAGGATTTCTAAGAATTTTCAAATTTCATAGCCAATAAAATATTCTGATATACATCATTCCATACTTTGATTCAGTATCAAGTTGGGGGAAAGTCTATAAGGAGGGAACAAACTGTTTATTCCAATTATTTTGTATGGGAATTCCCATTATAACATAAGTTTCTCTAAAATGAAGATTTCTAGATATATTCTGAGACTAGTACACATCCATTAATCAACTAAAATGGATATAATTGTATTTTCTGCAGTTGTGATTCCATTGAAAAACTGAAGAACAAACTCCCATCACTAGAATTAGAGTTGAAAGACCAATTAAAGTTTAAAGATCTTTATCAATTTACTTTCAACTTTGCCAAAAATCCTGGACAGAAAAGTTTAGGTAAGTTACGAAATGTGAATAGTCACTGCTTTGTTTGATCATTATCATTACATTCTCACTAATTTTATGAAACTCCATTATTTTAAATTCAGAAGATATAAGAAGTAAGTCATAGTGCTTGGGAACGAGGTTATTCCGGGCGAAAGCCCTTGGAATTAAATTCGGAAAAATTAATTTCCGACCTCGCTGGGATTCGAACCCACGACCTTCGGAATTGTACTACCGATGCTCTTCCAGCTGAGCTAGAGGTCAGACTGAGAGCAGGCCGGGGTGAAATAGATGTTAGGTCGCGGTAATTATGATTCAAAGATGAGAGTGTATATGGACCGCGTGGCACTAATGAAATAGTTGAAGATATAAGAA
Source organism: Actinia equina (assembly GCA_011057435.1). Lineage (NCBI taxonomy): Eukaryota > Metazoa > Cnidaria > Anthozoa > Actiniaria > Actiniidae > Actinia > Actinia equina. The sequence continues at coordinate 526,055 of WHPX01001272.1, forward strand.
GTAAGTTATAGTGCTTGGGAACGAGGTTATTCCGGGCGAAAGCCCTTGGAATTATAGTGCTTGGGAACGAGGTTATTCCGGGCGAAAGCCCTTAAATTCAGTTTATTCAAAAATTTCTGGTATTGCTAGTTTTCAATCATTCCAAAGAGAGTGTAATAAATATTACAAAACACATGTCGGCCATGTTGGAGGATATAATGAAAGAGACTAATGACAAAGTTTTTGTTAAATTCATCCAACATGGTGGCCATGACAATCATCAATATGCATACTTGTAACCATCATAGGCACGATTTGATACTATTTTTAGAATCAATCAGGGTTTTTTTTGGCTTGCACATACTGTACACACTTTGTTGATATGCTGGTTGCTTGTGTTTTCTTGAAAAATACATGCAAACATGAACAGACAGCGTAGAGCCATGCAGTATGCACACACAAAAAAATAAACGATCAAAGGATTGTGTAGATCCAGAAACTATCCACATACCACCCCCGCTACCCCCAGAAATTCCTAATTGTGTGTGTGTGGGGGGCGGGGGAGGAAAGCTGGAAGCAGGGTATGGAAAATTTCTAAAACTACACTTTGATCCTTAAAATAGCATGAATGATTATAAAAATAGCATCAAGAATGATTGGGTGTAGGGACTCCTTCTCATTTCATTTTCTGTTTATTCCCTTTCTACCTCTTTGTTATCTTTCCAGGATCCTTCCTTTTTTCCAACCCTCCCTCCCTCCCTCCCTCCCTCCTTCCACCCTATCTATTAATTTGTCACGCATTCATTTCCTTATTTCAATCTTTATATTTTACAGATTTAGATATGGCAATAGCTTACTGGAGAATTCTACTTAGCACAAGGTTCAAGTTTCTTGGCTTATGGACTGAATTTCTAGTTGTAAGTATCATAGATGGTGAATTTTTAGTTAAACTATAGTGTGGTTGGGTATAATGGCAGGTTATGGCATAATGGATGACATAACGGTATGGCATGGTATGGTATAATAGTATAGTTTAATGCTATGCAGGGTCCCTGCTACTCCTTAAACCCCTTGAAAACTCCTTGAATTTATATCACCTTTTCAAGGGCACTTGAAAAACTCTTGAATTTTACATTTTTAGCAAAAGTCCTTGATAACTCCTTGAATGTTTGCTTTGATCATTACTTGCATGGTTCTGAAATAGATCTGGTCAGAAAGATTGCAAAATCTGAAAGTCGGCCATGTGCAGCCACCTGTGTAAAACCTTGGCATAGTTAGCTGAACATACTCCTTGAAAATTCATTTTTGGGTCCTTGTATGCTCGACCTTGAATAGTCCTTGAATTTTAAGTGGTTACGTCAGCACGAATCCTGGGTATGGCATAATGGTATGGCATGGTATAGTATTTAATGGTATGGCATGGCATAATGGTATGGTTGATAATATAGTATAATGGTATGGCATAATGGCATGGTATGGCATAATAGTATGGTGTGGTTAATGGTATAGTATAATGGTGAAGGGGTGAAAATGAATATGGCCTAAGTGATTCTTTGGGATATGTTTTTTAAAATAGCCTAAACCATACAAAAATACCAGCAAACAGCCTCTTTTAGTTTAAATATGAATGTTTAGCATTTATTTTTCATGATTTTCATCGGAAAAGTAGAAAAACGCTCCTTAGTTACGCATTGGCTTTGCTTGACAACCGATCATCCGTCCGTGAACTAATGTACATTTGCATATCACTTGATGCCTCATATTATGGTATGATATGGTATAATGGTATGGTATAATGAACTGGTATAATTATATGGTATGTCATAATAATGGTATAAATTAAACATGATGTACAACGCAAATTGCCAAAAAACTAATTTGGTCAGCCATTTCCTTTACTTTATTATGGCAAGGTAGAACATTTATTAGCTCCAATCTGTCATTTGTACTGTCTTCTCACTTTTCTTATCGATTGTATACTCTTGTTTGACAATTAGAATCATCACAAGCGTGCAATATCTAGGGATACATGGAATCTCTTACTCGACTTCAGTAATATGATAGAAGATGATATGTCAAATTACGATGAGGAAGGTCAGTCATCATGCTACATTCCTTTTATAAAGTACTAGATTCTGTTTTACTGATAATGAACACAGTTGAATTTACTCTGCGGACACACTGACCTGGACCACTTGAAGAAAGTAAAGCAATCATATAACATATAGTGAAAACAAATAATTAAAACCAGGCAAACTTGAACCAATGAGGAGCAAGCAACAAAGGCCAGATATCTGGAAAAAACAGAGATTTCATCAACAACCCACTGGAAATTAGAGTTTGTGATTGGTTGAGGTCAAATAATAATGAATAAATAAACTTTGTCTATAGAAGATGACACTTGACTGTGATGTAATTCAACTGATAAACAAGGGTTCTCTTTTACAGCGCAATGTGCAAAAGTATGACCACTTTTAATGTATTCGCATACTTCCATGCATAGGCTTCCGTACAATAAACCAACACTATTCCACAAGAAGCTGGCTTGTTTTACCACAAAAAAAGCATGTAAAAGCTTGTTTGGTAGACACAAACGCTGTGCATAGAAAATAATGTGCTCATCTGAGCTCAGGTGAACCATGTGAAGGTCTAATCATTGAATATTGAATGGTGTAATTACAAAGGCAGCACCTTCTTCCAACACCCTGAGTGTTGGTCTGGCTGAGGCTTGAACCACGACCTCATTCACAGTAGACTGGTATTCTTTCCAATTGAGCTAAATGGGTGTCAGCTCATCAGAGAAAAATATTAGCTAATCAGAATCAAGAAAATATGTAAAACTATGTCACTTTTCTCTTGAAATTATGGATTTCCAGGCCTCCAAATGAAAAAAAAGCACTTCTAATATGAGATTGATTACAGTAATACAATAACTAGTGAGAGAGATATATTTTTTATTGCAACTGCCGCCACCACTCCAGATCAGCTCATGATGTTTATTGATTTCAATTGTTGTGACTGATTTTGCTCTCTCCTGATATTCTAAAGTTTTTATTTCTTAAATTGTGTTCAGGTGGTCCTGGTTAGTGTGTTAGTTGCACTGCAACCCTTTAAGATGCCCTGAACTGCCCATAAAAATCTTGCTTTATCTTGCCACCATGCATCTCAGTTCTGTTTTCATTGTTTTCTAGGAGCTTGGCCTGTCCTAATAGATGAATTTGTAGAATTTGCAAAACCAAGACTGACTCCCGGCAAACAGACAACCGTATAACACCAAAGCAAATTCCTTTTATCCAAATAAACCCAGTTTACAGACTGTTAAATTTAACATTTTTTAATAAACTTTGTCTACACGATCCTTGAATATGAGCTGTACTTAAAACATTTTCGAGTCTCTCCAAATATTTGCAGTCATAGGAAAATTAAATTTGGATCAAGACAAAGAGCTCCAATGCATTTGTGGTAACTTTATGGGTAGGTGAGGTAATAGCTTCCATGTTAGCTGCTGTACAGTCAAGTGTAGATAAAGTAAACTTTCTACTACAGACGTTTTTCTTTGTATATAAATAGAGGATATTACATGGTCTCGCAGAGATACGAAATTTATCTATGAAATAAATCAAGTGAGAGATTTTCAACATGATTGAGAAGATAAATTTGGTATCTCAAAGCGCCCATGTAATGATCTGTTTATTATATAATTATCCATGAAGTCAACTTGATAAGCTTTTTATTATTATAAAACGTTTTTAGCTATTTTCACATGTGAAAATATCAGTATTTCAAAAAGGAGAAATATAGGTATTTTATGGATATTATATGATAATAGGGATTATCTCTTACCCCAAGTGGTATACTTTAGACTTATGCATGCAAATCATCTGAGATGAGGAAGTGCAGCAGTGTAAATCAACAACAAATTACAAAAAGCCAGTTTGAGCTTATCAAGGACTTTGACTTTTCTTGAACTATTGTTATAGAAATGTAAAGAATTTTGTTCCAAAATTTCACATTTCTTTTCTTCAATGAAATCAAAATTGTTTCAAGGACTATGGTAATTCTAGGAAAACTATTTTGTATTTAGTATAAACCTTTATGGTTTATCAGGAATCCGGCGTTCTGATTGGCTAATCTATTAGTTGTAACCAAAAGGTGCTAAAGAAGAAAAAGAAAGCAATCATTTCCACAGCTGTATTTTTGCAGAAAATATCCATAACCCTCATCCAACAGTGTTTGATTGATTTTTTCATCCTGCTACAAGTATTGCAATGGAAAATATTCTACACAATAATATATCCTTGCTCAGACCCTATGAATATCTTGAAAATTCCAATCCTCCTTTGGGAAAGAGGTATGGATATTTTAGGCATTGTCTTCTGGAATCATGCACTCACTAGGCCTTTTCTGGATTCACTTACAACCACAAAACAATGGTTTGAAGTGAATACCTCCACTTTTGTGATCAGTTGAGCAAATTCGGAAAAGCTCTACTGTATTGCGAAATCATGTTGGGTTCAAAACAAAGAAGCTGAGACCAAAGTAGTGCATAGAAAGTATGTTAATTAGATGTTATCTAGTGAAACAACTCATAAACCCTTGGAATGTTCATAAATTGTTGCACTCACACAAAGCATCACAGAGGCTTTTAAAACATCAACTGTGTCTCAAATAAACACATTTGAGAATAATTATCACTTTCTGACAGGACGCCTTTCAGCCTCCGCTTTTGTTTTGAACCAGACAGATTTTGCAGATGCAACATCATTTCCATACTTACCTGAGCCATAATCATCACAATAAATAATAATAAAAACCAATCAATTGAATAAAATATTACTGTCTGTTATGTTGTTTTATGTCGTATAATACCAATCAGAATGCGAGATTTACAGTAGAACAGTTATTTTATAATTTATAAAATAACGGTTCTAATTCTTGCATTCTTATTGGTTGGGATTTTGTGCTTGATGAGAGCACACAGCACTCATGTACTTTCAGTCTTATCATTCATGTAATTGGTATTTTATAAAAGAAATAAAAAACTTGCTTGCCGTGCTGTATGCAGTAATAAAGCACTTCTGGATTCGGCAGATTACTCGAGAAGTGTTTAAGAAGCACTCTGCTACGCGTCGTGCTTCTCCTTAAGTACACTTCTCCCATGTTCTGCCAACCACTGCGTGTTTTATAACTGCACACGGTATGTGCGCATGTTTTCTATTTTTTCAATAAAAATCCTGATAGAGGAACAAGTTGACTTCTCATGACTTAATCTTAGTTCACTTTGTTGGTTTGGGATGCTGTCAGTATCGGACAGGTCGGCTTGGAGCAAGTCTAGTTAATGTCCATGTATAATAATGTTTCACACTTTTATTTCACTAAAGGTACATTTCAAAGTGCCCTACAATAAATAACATTAATTTATGGTAAAAAAAACCAATGATTTTTGGACACTTCGTGCCTATAGAATGTGGCACGGCAAAATCGTCTTGGAAAAAGATCCATTCGACTTTTAATATTGAAATCATTCCAGAAGTCTTGGAAATAAAAAAAATGGTTTGCCTATATTTTTGCTAGAGATAAAAAGAAATATTACTCGAGGGAAAACTACATTGCAGGAAATGCAAGGCAAATCAAGGCCTTAAAATTATGGCCAGTCAGTCGAACGACATGATGACCAGCCAATTTTTTTTAGTTCTGCCATACCTAGTTTCTGGCTCAAAGTTACAAAGTTTCAATTGTGGCTGAACATTGTCCTAGTATTAGGGGCCATTTTTTAAGCCCTGCATGTGAGGCATGATGACCACAAAATGAAATATTATTCGTAATGCCTCTATCTGGGAAAACAAATTGCAGAGCGATTTCAGATAGGTTGTGGGCATGTGCTTATTAGAGCAAAGAGCACATGCGAGTTGCATCATTACCATCGAGAATAATGGTACCAGTTATGGTAATTTGTATTTTATTTCAAGAAAAAAAGCTTGCTTTGCTGTGTGGAGTTAAAAAGCACTTGGGGATTGGCAGAACACTTGAGAAGTGTCACAAAGCACTCTGCTAAGGTCATGCTTCTGCTAACACTTCTCTCCTGTTCTGCCAACCCTTGTGTTCCATATAACTGCACACAGCATGCATGCATGTTTTCTTTTTCTTTATGATCAATTATTTTTTCTCAAATGCCATCAACATATCTAAACAATTCCCATCTTTTCCTGAGATAAAATAGTTATTAACAAATGTGATTTATATTTCAATTTCAATTCCATGCTATCTTGTCTGTGATTTAGTCATCTTCCAATCCTCTGGACAACCCATTCTTGCTGACACAGTGGACACCTATTGTTTTGAACTATCCATAGAGACATACAGCAGTTGTGAAACGAATGGTTACATTCTCCCCAGACAACTGGAAAAAGACATTGAACAGTTACTAAGAATGTTAATAATAATAATCATAAATCGAAATTATCAAAATTTATAGAAACTCAATGTTGTGAAAGTTTTCAAATTAAGCTTGCCTAAAAGGCTCGTCCAATTTTGAAGACTTTCAAAACATCACTTGTAACTATAATAAATTCCAAAATTGTACTCGAGATAGTGTAATTTCCCATACAAATTTAACAGAGATAATGTATTGATTATGCTATTTTAGTATAGTTTAATGAGATTCCAGATGTAAATCATCATCAGGGCTTGGGATTACAATAAGATTGTTTCACAGGCCAGGGCCATACCTGCACAGCCAAATAAATTACTCTACTGGCTTTAATTTCCGTTCATGAGCATCGTTTGCACATAAAATGTACTTTGTTTTTTCCCCTTAACAAAGAATTTTAGTTTCGATGCCTTCTGTTCAAAAATGTTAGGAAAGAACCATTTTGAAAACTGATTTTTGAAAACTGTATTATCAATTTCCAGTGCATTACAACCATATCTCAAGTGCAATATTACAGAGGGATAACACAGTCTATGAAAGACTTTTGAACATTGTTTTTGCTAATAACAGCAAAAGGAAATGTCCTCTCCTTTGTGCAGTTCACATCAGTGGTTTGAGCTCGAGACTTTCAAGTTTGCTTGTTTACAATATAAAGGGTTGTTTTTCTGAACTTTTTCTAGTTTTTTTGTGTCATACAATAAACAAATAAATTATTATTACACTGCTATAGCTTAGTATTACAGCCAGATAATTTTAAAATGTGGCTGCTTTCACTCATAAAATTATGCGTTAATAATAATAACCTCTATCTAATACATTCTTATCCAATTTTACCTATAATGCATACCTTTTTTTACCAGAATTATTTTTAGTTTTTGCCTTTACTAATTACATCAAATCCCACTTTTCCTTTCTACCTGTAATCATCAATTTAATTTTAATTGTCCAGACTAAATCCTATATGGGATTGAAAGCATTCCAATGAAATAAGGTCAAAAAATATACCAACAATAATTAAATAAATTTATTGCCCACTTCACAGTTCCCTGCTCCATCTTGGAAGGTAGATGTGCCTTTGCATCAAAGCGAGATGAACGGTGAGCTTGCAATATAGAAACGTGAATGATCGTCAAAGGTGTTTAAAAAATGTCTTTGTTATTGAAAGCTCAAGGTTTGTCTTACTTCGATGCGAAGGCACAGCTATTTTTCAAGATGGCACAGGGAACTATGAAGGGGATTATTGGTTGATCTAACAAAAGAAAATATCATAAAGATATTTTTATGTTCAACCAAAGTGGTAACTTCAAAATACAATAATGGGAATGCATAATAATTACTCAGTTACTACCCTTGAAAAAGAAATGTCTTATATAACCAAACCCAGACAACTAGCCACTGCTCCAGGGCCGGGTTGTTCAAAGCTGGATTAGCGCTAATCCAGGATTAACTCTATAGGTCTTATTAGAGTTAACCCAGGATTAGCACTAATCAGGCTTTGAACAACTGGGCCCAGATGTCTAAGGATTTGGCTTTTGTCAATCAAATGATTGACAGATTTACCCTGGCATTCGGATCTTATAAAATGGGCATTTTTGAAGTCAAACTGATGGCTTTTGATGTTATTGATGTTAATGATCCAAGTTTGTGTAAACCTTTTATAAGTTAATAAAATAGCAAATAAATTTATTTGATCATAATCAGATGCCATCATATTCAATTAAAAACTGAAGTTATAATAAAGATATCATACCAACGCATTCTTCTTGTTTATTGTCTGACTGACATCTCAAGCAAGCATCTGGGAATACGAAAAAAAGAACGTTTTTAACTTACATTTTACAATTTTAGCTCATACAGAAGGTTGTCTCTTAAGTTAAAGATGATCAGAATGAATTGTTCTGCTTTTCTAGCCTTTATTAACCCTAAACAACTTATAACATCACACACACTTCTTTCATGAATATTTGAGAACGAACTTACCCATAACTTGAACTCTACAAATAGCACAAGTATCACATTCTACATCCCACGACCACATAGCTATGGCATTCCATTTCTTTAAAGAAAACATTTTTTGCTGTTCCTTGTCTTTTGGAGGAGGATAACTAACGTCTTCCATAACTGTGTCTTGGATCTCCTTCTTCTCGGTGTCAGCCATCTTGGAATCCCCAGCTTGCATTGCAGGCCGATATATGTAGAAGCGAGGGCACCGGAGGGGTTTATCCGGACTTACTACCAAGGACACTAGAACAGACGGATTGTGTTATATATCGGTGTGTTTGTTTCACCTACTTGTAGATAATAAATAGAGTGTATTGATATATGTTTGTTTCTGAATAGATGGTAATTAGGACTATCACTTATCTTAAAAATAAACGTCCTTTACTATGGCGCGTCAATCCGGATAAAAATACTTTTTCAAATAGCTAAGACTTATTTTGAGAAATATACGACTTATCGTAAAAATATGTGATTCTTGTTTTCCCATGCTCATTAATAATTAATGAGTAACAAGCCAATCAATTAGTTATTTTTGGGTCACATGATGTTACTTCAAACCTGGTAAAGTGCTGTGAAATGAATGCATTCAGTCTGGACTATGGTCTGGAGTAACTGGAACAAAATTAATTCTTTCCTATAGGACTGAATTAATTTTTTCAAATTACTCCAAGTCGAATAATCAATGAGATGGACAGGATTTCAAGTCCGCGCAATTAGTTCAAGTACTCGGCTACGCCTCGGAATTTGAACTACATTCTACACTTGAAATCCCGTCCAGTCCTCTTTCCGGGCTTTGAAATTTGAATATTACTTAAGAAATATACGACTTGTTGCTGAAATATGAAACTTGTCGCGCTAAAATACACGATTTGTTTATGAAATATAAAACTTCTTGTCAAAATATAAGACTTCTTGTCGAAATATATGACTTCTTGTCAAAATATAAAACTTCTTGTCGAAATATATGACTTTTTGTCAAAATGACTTGTCCATATCCTGCACCGGAAAACGTCCTCATGAGCAGATGTTTGAACTTGGTTTTGTTCATCATAATTTTTCTGGCTTGCAGTGGATCTATCTGGAGGAATGTTAGAATCGAATAATGAAATCAAGAATCCAAAAATAAAGTCATTAATAACCTCTAGGTGTTCACGTTTGAGGTAGTTTGACTGTAATAGAGAGTTTTAGATTGACTTTTTTTCTCCCCACAAACGGCAAACGTGAGCACGTTTACATAGTTTTCCTGTATTTTACTTTACCTTTTACAAACCTTCTCACCAAGCGCAAATATTCTTTTGTTTTTCATACTGCTTGGACTTTTTTGCGATTCTTTTTCACTAACTTTAAAGAATTTTTTACTGGTCAACTGACGTTTCACGTTTGCCGTACGTGAACGTTAATCTAAAACTCTCTAATGACAATGAGTTACGCGCACTGCGTGACAAAGTCAAAATTGGGTGAGGTCGAGCCAGTAACTCGAAAAGCGCGTATAATCGAAGCGCGTAACTCGAAGGGCGTCACCAGGGCAGGAGGAGGACTCCCTCCTCCCGCCCTGGCGTAACTCGATGAATACCCGATCCCGTAGGCGTCGCTTCGTCAGCGATTACTTTCTTTGCTCAGATGAGGTATTCAAATTTCCCTTCATTAAGGCAATCTGATTTAATATTAATTCGCTAAAGCTTAACGAAGCGAAAGGAAGTTTACTTTTAAACACACCGTCATATAATCCAATCCGTCTGTCCTAAGCGCCTTTCATAATTACGCGACCTCAACTGATTTGGCGCCAGCCCAAAACACAGGTTTTGGCTTCAGTCAATCGAACTCACGAAAATAACCGAATAACAATGAACTAGAGAAAGCGAATACGAATACCACTATTATCTATTGATTGTACTTCGTTGCTCCCGAGTTGGTCGACAATTGAGCAAGAAATCGCAGAGATTCAGTTGTAGTAGTAAGCATGGCTTTTGCGAAAAAGTGATGAAACTACATAGAGAATCGAATATGAGAGTATATCTATATCTTAGAGATTCGAATAGTTGTTTTATGGTGCAGCCGTTTCAGCATATAAAACCTCAGTGGTAGACTACGATCGATCCAGAACATTTTTCTTCGAACGCTATATGTAAGGTTTATACTATAATATTTCTTACTATATGACCGTGAATCTTAGAGCCTGGACACTAGCAAATCGAGCAATCTGATTGGATAGATCGCATCGCAGACTGGTCTAGATTCTCCGATATTAACCGGTCCGATCGCATATTAATCTTACGGCGAAAACATGTTGTCCTTTTCAATGAGAAGTGGTCATATAATAAAACTCTTATCAACCGAGCTTGGTCGGTCTGTACGGGATAATCTTGACCTCGTTCTGTACATTCCGATCTCGGTGAAGATTATCCCTTACAGACCTCCTGCTCGGTTAATAAGATCTAAAGTAATATTTCAAAGATTACATTGTATTCAGTAGACAAAATCTTTTGATGTGTAAAAATCAAACTAGAGCAATATCCTGAATTGTAGATTTACAAACTACACGGATATGAGTCACAAGTTCAAATTAACTCTCAAGGAAGAAAGAGGAGCTATGCACAGTGTAGTGTACAGGGTTTTCCAGCTGAAGTATCGTATTATGTGTATATATTATTGTATATATATATTATATAGTCTGTTCACTTAAAATATGACCAAGTCTATTAATATGATGACATTGAATAATGTTTTTCTGACGCCAGTCCAAGTTTGATAGAATAAGCTTTCAGGTATCCATAAATCTATTTTAAGCACAATAAAATATTTGTTTCTCTTGATGTTTGATCTGAATTTCCTCGCTAGTTTTTTTCTAATCTATTTGAGATAAATCACAAGTTTTGCATTGATATCAATTCGCTCTTGCGGTTGTTATCGCGAGTTGATTGACGGAAGCCACCCGTATTTTGGATTGGCGCCAAATTTGTCGAGGTCGCGTGTTAAAATTATGAAAGGTGCTGCTGTAACCGAGGAAAAAGTCCGGATGTCGTCATGACGCAGGCTAAATTAAGCAGAAACAGGAAAAAAAAAACATTGTAGATCGGTCTGTTGGCCAAGCATGCTCTCGGAAGGAGCTAGAGAGCATAAACTTATAATCTCTTGGTGCGATACATTAAAAGTTGCCCAAACCCAGGGGGTGTCCTGCAATTCACTTGACACCCCCTCTTAATGCCGTAATTTCATATTATCATATATTCATTACCAAACAAATTCCTGGATGATTTTAACAAATAATGTGTTTAAATGAAGATACGATGGCAACGAAAAGAGCGATAATAAGCGCTCCAAAAGGTATACAATTACTAGAAAACTCGACATTATATAATTAACAAAATATCTACCCTGCTGGCAAAAACCGCCTTTTACAAGAATGGGGGAAAAAAGACGAAACGAAGATATATAGACTACATTTTTTTTATTTCACTATACGGCAAAAATGAAAGATTAATAAAGGACGCCAGAGTGAAGTCATAGTGAAGCCCATCGAACTTATATGTCACGTTAGCCAATCAGAGCACTGCAGTCGGCCAGCGAAATCAATTTTTTCTTTCCTGCATCACTGTATGCCTTTTTACCACTAGGTTCTCATTTTTCCCTTTCTGTCGTTTTGAGTCCATTTTTATGCCGTATTAAATTTTAAGTAGTCTTTCGTCAGAAGGGAAACGTATCATATTTCTTACCGACCGTCACACGAAGGTCTCATATTTCATTTCGCGCATTCATCGGCATTACGTGCTATTGACAGCTATAGTGTCTGACCGAACCACTTAAATACGACAACACGAAAGTGGACAACTACTAAAGTAATGATATCTAAAAAAGTCCTGGTTTTTACTTTAATCGTTTTCCAAGCATTCCTTTTGCTTTTTCTCATCAAAAGTAAAGTTTGGAAATCAGATCATTTCGGTCATCGATTTCGTAATGATTGGACGAGTTGGAAAAATGACTCCCAGGCAGCAGTTGACCACGATGTTGAAGTATTTGGTGAAATCGATTTGAAAGATCAGGAGTTTGGTTGGTTGAATAAACCATTAAAGAACACCACTCGCATTACCTATAGACCTGAAGCTAACTCCACTACAGCTACTGTGTCAACTGAAAATTCAACACTTTCAAACTCCCTTAGAAGCAAGATTATTAAACCTGTCATTGATCAAGACAAAGAGAAACTCTTCCTCCTCGTTCTGGTGACTACTGTTCCTAAATCCCTGGAGAGAAGAGAACTCATTCGAAATACTTGGGCTAAAGCTGCCCAAACTCCACATCAACAAGGCACAGATAATAAGAGCTTCATGTCTCATGTCGTGTTTATGCTAGGAATAACAGGAGACTCCAAGCAAGACAGCACAATAGAAGAAGAAGCTGAAAAATATGGAGACATTCTTCGAGTCCCATGCATTGAGTCTTACAGAAATATTATCTCTAAGGTATGGTTTGCGTTTGAATGGGCCTTGCCATATCACCCAAAATATATCCTCAAGGTAGATGACGATATATATGTTCGCATATCCGGGTTCAAATCATGGTTGTCGGGGGAGGAGGTACCGGATAGACTTTATGCAGGGTATGTGCACTATAGAGCCTATATTTCTAGAAATCCAAAAAACAAACATTATGTGAGTAAATCTGAGTATAAAGCAAAGTTTTTCCCGAATTACTGCGCTGGACCATGTTATACTTTTTCAGGAAACTTGCTGGACGAGTTTTTAGCGGGATCCAAATTAGTTCCTAAGTTTCAGGTTGAAGATGCCTATCTTGGATTGGTAGCCAAGGGAATTGGAGTACGTCCCTTTGATATAGGGGGTAAGCTCTTCGTGTGGGATAGATCTTTGTCCGGTTCTGTTCGCCGATGGAACGACCAAAGACTTTCAAGGGCTCATTTGTTTAGGAGACAGTTTAACTCTCGAAGCTATCAAGTATATACATGAAAGATTTAGAAAGATTGATAATGTTGATGTGTAAATGATAGTGTTTGAAGGGTCCCACGTTTAAATAATATCAACTTCGTAGATGCTATATTGTCAATAATTGTTTGAGAGTTATTGACTATTCCCATTCCAAATCTCCTTTGGAATTTCTCATGTTTTTAATTAATGAGTTTTAAAGGAAATCTTCAAAATAGGCTGACATTTATTTGCTTAATTGATGATTAATAATTTATAAGATTAGCAAGTCTTAATTTTCTTGTAGAGAAAATTCATTTATTTGCTTACCACTGCTGAAAACAATTAAAGATTAATCTCAAACCAATAGACAAAATAAATTACAACAACAAAAAAGGGGAGGGGGTGGGGGAGAAAGGGTAAAAAATATGTGGTTAATAGGTGAATTTATATTTCACAGATTTATTGAGATCACTTTTTAACAACTTGCACAGCTGTATTGTTGTTAAACAACTCTCACTAACAATATTTATTACAACTTGTAATTATTTATTATTTGGCTAAATAGGATCATATCCACATATTGTTAAACAAATTGCTTTGGACACAGATGTGTTAGTTGTCATTGATTGTTAAACAACAAACATACTCAAAAGACACACCCAAAAGACCTAGCCAAAAGACATACTCAAAAGACACACCCAAAAGACCTAGCCAAAAGACATACTCAAAAGACGCACCCAAAAGACCTAGCCAAAAGACATACTCAAAAGACATACCCAAAAGACCTAGCCAAAAGACATACTCAAAAGACATACCCAAAAGACCTAGCCAAAAGACATACTCAAAAGACGCACCCAAAAGACCTAGCCAAAAGACATACTCAAAAGACATACTCAAAGGACAAAAGAATGTAATAAGTGGACAGAAAAATCTGTTTTATGTTAAAAACAGAGGTTTGAGTGAAGATATCATTCTTCACCTTTATTCCTTCCTTCCTTCCTTCCTTCCTTCCTTCCTTCCTTTTCTTTATTTCCCTTTTCACCCCATTTTATATCGTGTTTTTTTTTTAAATCCTTGGAATGGTTCATTTTTGGTTTTTGGGAAAAGAAAATAGTTCCAGGCTCTCATTAACATCATATAAAGGTTCAGTAATGCTTTGCAATAGACCTCCTCAGCTCGAGCATAATATTTTCCCTTTTAAGACCACACATTATTCCCTCAGGAACAAGATTCTTTGTTTCATAAGGTGATCCATATTTATGTATCTTCTCTCGTGCAACCAAGCACAACCCTTAAACAAAGACAACACATGGTCTGAAACGAGAAAACATTACTCCCGAGCTGAGGAAGTTTGTTGTGACTCAAGAGATGAAAAAAGAGTTCCATATAAAAAGGAATGAAAAAATACTATTACAAAATCAAACTTTATTTGCTATTCCAAAAGTTCATGCAATATTTTATAGTATTTTAGTATTGTATTTTTAAGAACATATGACTTTTTTTAAGATAAAAAGTTTTAAAGTTGTCATTGTTTCAATGAAATGTTGTTTCTGGCTTTTTGCTCAGCTATAAAATAATATTGTTATTGTACAAGAAAAAAATATTTGATAAAGGTAAAAACTCATAAAAGATAAATATCCTTTGCATCTTCTTTAAACTCAATATTTTAATTTCTCATTAAAATAATGATATTTCCTTTTCATTACATTATTTCAATTCTAGGGGCGCTTCTAGGAAGCTAAAAGTGGGAGGGAAGGGGAGGAGAGGTGCAAGAAATTTGGAATTTGATGAATTTTACCATGGACTATGCAAAAAAAATTTTCTTAATTTAATTTTATCAAACTGCTATTTTCTGCATTTTGATATAGTGCAGGCCATAATATTATATTAGTTAAACTAGCTCTAAAGAGTTACACCTACTTGCAAGAACGTTGTCATACCAAAATAGAACATTTAGGGATTTAGTGGGATAGGAATTATATTAAAAAACAAAAGAAGATCACTGAAGCTGAACTTTTTCTTTTGTCTTTTAATATATTCCTTCCTAACTAAATCACTAATGTTCTAATATCGTATAACAACGTTCTTGCAATTAGTTGTATGTTATATTTAGTTATTAGCTATTTAGTTGTCAAAAATCTCTCAAGTATGAAGCAACAGAGACACAAAGGTAGGTATTTGTTTTTGTCTCCAATGTTCTGCTTCAGTAATATCTGCCATTTCGTACAAAATAGCCCTAACTACTTCATGTAAGTCTACATAAAATGACACTATTCTGTAATTCATTTATTCCTTGATATTTCTATTCATTTTATATTATTAATTACCTCAAAAAATTATGTGTAAAATATAGTCCAAACAAGTAAAGTGTATGCACTAAGCCCCCACTAAGCCCTAAACCCATTAGTACTAAATTATTAGTACTGTTTCATACAGAATCCTTTGTTTTCTATTGTTTAGTTATTACTAATTAGTGCTAAAAATTAGTATAGGTTTCACGGGTTTAGAGTGTAAACAATTAATCCATGAAACACTAATTACTAAATAGTACAAAATAGTGCTAATATAAAAAATAGAAGACAATGGAATATGCATGAAATTGTTAAGTAAAAAATGCATCACAAACCAGGCTTCCAGCAAACTAAAAGGGCAGCTGTAGCCCCCATCGCCCCCCACTAAATCCACCCATGTGAGCATATGTATGGGGGGGGGGGGGGGGGGGCAGGGAGGGAGGGAGGATAATCTTTCTCATGTCATGTTGCAAGCAACACTAAACAGTGCTCCACAGACCAGAGGTACCCCTTCCTTAAAATAAGCATTTCAGAGTTTTTAAATGCCACTGTAAATTGTAATAGTTTTTTTTTTAACTTGACATTTTGTTTTGTAAATTGAAAGAGGAAAAAAAAATTCTGATAAATTGATGGTCACTACTGATAGGGGTGGGGACAGGTAACATTTTTGCAAAAAATCCCAAGTAGTCCTAGTCTCCCTCCCTCCAAAACAACCGATTCTTCCTTAATTAGTTGCATCTAGTAACGATCGAGCGGGAAACGATCGTGTGAATCATGGCTCAACAAGGTTATGGCTATCCTCCTCCAGTAGAATACAATACCCAGGCACCTCAGCAAGGCTACGGAGGTCAACAACCTGGCTACCCTTCTCCCGCTGGTCAATATCCCTCCAACTCAACCAGGATATGCAGCCGCTGCACAACCCGGTTATGCACCCATCGCAGAACAACCTGGTTATACGGCCGGTAAATAATCTTAATCCCAGAAGAAAAAACACCATCCTAGACTTAAATAAGCTTAATAATTCTGCAAGTAAAAGCTTAATAGACTTTTTCATGATATTTTTCGTACTGCCTTTTTTCTTATGCTATATCATTTAGCCTATATTGTACATTTAAAAACTTAATATGTTATGAATACAACCTCTTGTCGTTTCGGCAGGAACCGAAAAAATTACAAAATGCATAGAAAATTAGGTTAAAAACAATCCTATTTTTCTTCTCTGTCATAGTTTATATTCATGATTCGTCTTAATATGTTTTAGACTGAAAATCAGTTACAGTAAACCTAATGACACAAGGTCGCAAACTTGAAACTCAAAAATGTTGTTGTCATTCAGCTGTACAGTTTACGTTTCGCTTTTAGGAAATGCGACACTGTTCAAGCGGAGATTGGAAAAGTTAAAAGACTTTGACGTCGTTAATAAAAATCCGATATATTCGAACGATCTAGAATCGTTTACTTAGAATTTTCAAAGCACTGTATTCAAGATCGTAGTTTAAAATCATTCACTCTTGGGTTATCTAACATTTCTTCTTCTTTTAAAATGTTTCAGCCCCTCAAGGACAGGTATCATGGATGCCAGCACCACAAGTACCCGCAAACTGCCCACCAGGGCTAGAATATTTGACCCAAATCGACCAACTTCTAATTCACCAACAAGTGGAACTCCTAGAAGGTATGAAAACCGGGGAATTCGAAGCGAATTAATTGCTTGTTGCGTTATTGTATTTGCGCTATCTGAGTTTTGCATTTAATATTTGCTTTACTAGAGATCAGGCTTATAGCTTTTGATAACTTTTTCGTTTCTGTTTTCCCCCCAGCTTTTACTGGTTTCGAGACAAATAACAAGTACAAAGTAAAAAACAACATGGGACAGCAAATATATTTTGCCGCAGAAGGTAAGTAAAACCTTACGTAAAAATCGTCTGACCAAATTATCAGATAATTTGATACAAGGGTGGAGGTCTGATACTAGCTAGAAGCTTGTCAAAAAGTTAATCATTTTCTTCATTTCTTTTTCCACACATTTTTTTAATCTTAAGTTTGAGTGTTGGATTTTAGTAAATTTTAAGGGTTTTGGGTCCAATAAAGTGAGTGGCTTTAAATTATTCAATATGTTAGCCCTATAAGACATGCCTGAAGCTACTTATAATTAACTGTATGTTATTCTGTTTTAGATAATTAATGAGATCATGCATGTTTTGACATATATTTTTGGTATAAAATTTGATATATGTTAAGCATACTTCGACTTTAATCAAAAATATCCCTGTCAAAATCGATATTTATTAATTTCATGCAAGAACAAATATTCAGTGACCTGTTTTATCTTGTTTGGTTGTGGTTTCCATGGTGAAGGGTTTAGTATTCATTAGATAATGGTTGTATCGTCGTGCATAGGAATTGTCAGGGGGATTCTATTCAAATTCAAATTTCCAGTATTCGGCTAGTAGTCATATCCTTCGATAGCATAAATTAAACTATAATATATATTTATGTGCACATGCTGATGATACATCGTTTTAAAATATGACTAAAAAATGAGACCACCCAACTGAATTCGCTTCATGGTCTAGGGGTTAGGGTTGGGTTGGCATTAATGACTTTATTTTTGGATTCTTGATTTCATTGTTCGATTGGAATATTCATTACTGAAAACAAATCTTCGAAGCCTAGCATATGATACAAATGCCAAGCATATATGCAGCTGAAATGCAAGAGCAACTTTTTGTGCAGGGAATAATATTTTCATATTAATGACTTACCTTCTGCTTCTGCTACGAACAAGAGCCTACAAGCCAAGTTAATTGAATTTTTAAACTTTTTTTTTTGAATATTGAAGATTCGTTTTCAATATTATGAATGTTTGAATTGAATAATGAAATCAAGAATCCAAAACCTCCTCGTGTTCATGCTTGAGGTGGTTTGATTTTAAGCTCACAGTACAGAGACATAATAAGCAGCTATTTGAATTATTCATAAAACTTTTTTGAATGATTTTGTGTGAGTGTGTCTGTGTCTACTGATATAAACATGGACTATCGTTCAAAAAAGTTCATGGGTGGCAAAGTGGTTTATTGCTTGCCTTCACGGCTGTGGTCTGGGTTCGAGCCCCAGCCTAAATTGTCTCCCCCCACTGCCGCTTTCATTGTCGTCAACCAACGCTTTCTTCCCTGAGTAGCGGCTGCTTACCCAAGCACAACATTATTTTCCTATTGTTTGTGTTCAACCAATCAGATAAATGTCATTGTGTTTCAAGATACAATCAAAATGGTTAGAATTTGACAACTTGTAAACATTCGTGAGAGAAATAATTCTAAGACGCTTTTGAGTGGAAGCTGGCTGTGGGGGAGACTAGCTCTGGCCCAAATTGGATTAGATGTGAGTTGAATTTGTTTGTTGTGTTGTTGTGTCTCACTCATTAAGAATCAACATGTGGGTTGAGTGTTATATGCTGTAAATATAGAGTGTAATGGTAGAGCCCTGTAATGGGAGTGGTTAGTTGTAAAACATTTTCTTCTAGTAAGCCAATCAGCTAGGGTGGGTTATATTTCAAATATTTTATGATTTTTATTTCAGTTTATGTTATTTCTACTTCATTTATGTTGTTTCTTTATCTTATCCATTATTTTAATCTCTTTAATAATGACGTAAAACCGGAGGTCACGTCTGCTTGCACTTGACCCCTGATAAAGTGGACGTAAAAGATCCTGTAGTATTTTTTGTAAGAGTAGGGGATTGTTACCCGATACAACAGTCTGACCTTTGTTCCTGTGTTTATTTATTTTATTTTATTTTCGTATCATTTATTTATCTATTTATTATTTTATTTCCTGTGGTATGGGTTGTGTAGCGGCAGCCACAGGCGCCAAGCAAAGCTCACAGCCTACCACAGTTTGTGGTTTTTCTTTTTAGTAAAGCGCCTAGAGCAGATTTGGATAGGCGCTATATAAATATTTATTATTATTATTATTATTATTATATTTTCAATTTATATAATATTTTGAATTTTAAAAAAGGTATTTTCTTCTCATCAATTTTTTCTTTTTTATTTCACTATGTCTTGTACTCAATTGGGCAATCAATGGACATATGAGCAAGCTTCATACTTTAATTAAATCTTAGAGAATCTATTTAAATATCTATAGGTACAAATTCTAATGTTCAAAAATCAAAATAATATACAGGTAAAATTTAAAAAAAAAATTCTTATCATATGTATATGAGCTCATCAAGACCTAACCAATTTTTTCATTTTAAATATTCACATGTTAAGAAAAAAATATTTCTAAAGATAAATACCACGCAGACTTTCACAAATAATAGGTTGTGACAATTTTTGGTATTGATGAACAAGTTCAGTTTGTTCGTTTGTATAGACTTTGTATTAATAATTTGATGACCTTTTTCAAATAAGCTGTAGACAGCTGTTGATTCAATGTTTAATTCTACTGGATTATTCATCGTAGGACAAGGAAATTCCACAGAATGTAATTTGAAAGACCGATATCATGCTTCTCTTGAGTGATATTGGTTATCTTGTAAATTCAATGTAGATTATCCTTATAAGTCAATGAATTTTTTTAAAAATTCCATTGCAGAAATATTGAAAACTGACTTATTCATGAATACCGTCAAGGTTTATGATTTATTGGAGCTGTACATGTATATTGTCATGTGCATTCCTTTCAGTATTTCAAATTTCCTCACTTTTAACCTATTTATTCTCTGAACTTATATCTACCTTAATATACTTAATTTTGTGGCCTTTCTTTGTCTATTTTTGATAATATGTTTCAACTTTATTTGGTGGTTTGATGGGATCTAGAATAAGCAAAAGTTAAGATCATATGCAAGACCTAGTCGTTTTTTTTTGTGTGTGTATGTGTTTTTTTTCGTTTTGTTTTGTTTTTGAGCTTTTATTTTTATATTTTATTGACATTTTTATATTGAAATAAAGTTTATCATGAGAAATACCTTGATGTATTAAGCAGTCATCTCTATTTATTTACCCACACTAGTGGATTTACGATTAACAATGGGGTCTGCTAATATTATGACAAACCCATCGCCATTGAAAGATGACAGTAATTTGATTGATGGCTAATATGCTTAATATACAGACCGTAAAGTCCTCCACTGCATTGTAAAGCACATTGAGACATTGTGAAATGCGCTATAGAAGAACCCATTATTATTATTATTATTATTATTATTATTATTATTATTATTATTATAATATGCTGTTGGAATCCTGCAGTGTGGACTTCGGCTTGTGAATGTTCTTCTTAATTCTCTACAATTAACCTCTATTACTATATATAAGGAATATTTTATTGAAAAGTTCCTTGATGGATAAAAAAAGTTATTCCTAATGGGAGAAATAGAATGTAATAGAATAGAATGTTTTTCATAAACTTTTATTTAAAAGAGATAGAAAATACCACCCACTCTTAACTCACAGCCAATCAAAATGCACCATTGTTAGGATACAATACCAGAAAATATAAATATATTTCATTTTACTTAATATATTTAATATTAAATTTTCTTAAGAATGGCTTTAGTGACTTATTGTATAAATTACTGCAATTACATCAAATAATAATGAGGCAATGTCTGTAAAAATCAAACATATTAGAAAATTGGTTTGAAAATTTGATTTTGTTCATATGCATATTTGGTCAATATTTGGACATAGGGATGTTCATTTTGAATAATTTCACTTTTACTTTTCAAACATTGGCAGCCACGTTAAAATAATTACAACCGTGTTCTTTATAATTACAAATGTCAGAACTGAACACCAAGAAAATACATTAAGGATATAGCTATGTCTGCCTTGAACAGGTTTCATAGGATGCCAAGCCCAAACAACCTGCCAAATTTCTCTGAATATGAGAGTTTCGTATCAATGGCTCATTGAATAAACCAAGCTGAATTTCATATATGATTTAGCTTTATAACATTCAAAAGTTTTTTGGCTGGAATTTCAGATAAATCCAAACACCCAGTGCATATCAAAATGCGCTTTGCAAACTAAGGGTGAAATATCTGAGAACCTGAAAAATGTAGTTTGTAAATTTACCATTTCCATAAAGACAGATTTTCTCTAGTTTGCTTCATTTTAATATAATGTGAGTGCCTTTCTCAGACCTACCATTTGCACCTCGGATTTACGCTGAATTGAGGGCTCTGACAGCCAAATCGATTTTCACAATTTTCTGAAGATAAAAGTGAAAATGAACATCAGTAGGTTTATTTGGGTGGTATTCCACATCTTTGGACCAAATATAAACAAAATCGATTTTTTTAAATGTGGCCGCTGGATGTTTGATTTTTAGACATTGCCTCATATATCTTCACTGAATTGAAGCATAATATTTCTATTTTATATAATTAATATTTTTTGTTAAATTACGGATATCAAATTGAACTGTAATTTAATGTCAATTCTTGGGACAGATACTGACTGTTGCACTCGACAGTGTTGTGGACCAGGACGTCCATTTGATATGAAAATCCTGGACAATTACCAGCGAGAAGTGATTCATTTGACCCGTCCGCTACGCTGCTCTTCTTGCTGCTTTCCTTGTTGTTTACAAGAAGTTGAGGTTCAATCCCCTCCAGGGACCATTGTGGGATACTGTGCTCAGCTGTAAGTACTGGTAGTCATAATAGAGCCATGGTTGGATCCAGGAGGTTGGGGTGGATTGGGTTGTTAGTCAATAACCCTCCATGAACCAGGTGGGGGGGGGGGGGGGGTTAGATGATGGTAGTGTTAGTAATACCACTACCAATACCATCTGGCCATGTAGTGTTTTTTTTCTCTTCTCAATTCTTCTTGGTCACAATATGAACTACAACTTTTCATTCTTACTGATATTGAGGTGCTCATACAGGTTTTTTATTGAGTTTTGAAATGTTAGAAGTCATGGTTAAGTTTAAGGCATAGAATTTTGCTCAGTTATGAGAGGATTCTCCAATTTCTGACCCTTAACGAAAACCCTTTGCTCTTTTCATTTCTAATGTTCATTTTTCACAACTGCTTGATTTAAGAAGAGGAGGGACGGACTGTCCTGTTAGTGCTTATGGCTCTTATTTCAATGTATGATTATGTTATAACCTTTGTTATTTACACTTTCAGTTGGTCCATTTGTATCCCAAAGTTTGCCATCCAGAATGCAAATCGTGAGACAGTTTTACTGATTGAAGGACCTCTGTGTCAATGTAATCTTTGTGGTGACGTTGAATTTCAGGTCAGTAATATTTTTTTTACATGACCTCCTACTCATTTACAATGGTTGGAGGATTTATCTATGTAGGAATTAAAATCTAGAAAATTTTGCCATTGATATTGTATTCGCATACCTTATAAGATAGAATCCAGCAATGCTGATTGAATGAAGGCCATTAAGACAGAAGTATGCCAAGGCAATGCAAGTGAGAGAACAGAGTGTGCGAGCAATGTTTATGTAAGGAGCATCATTAATGTATGCAAGTGAAATAAAAGACTTCAAAACTGGACGAAACCTGCCTTTATTACAGCAAATACATTACATTGGTGATTATACTTTTGTAGGTCGTGCTGTAAAATTTGGAACTCAATCACATCTCCTCTGGAAATGTGTGAGAAACCTCAATCAATCCTTTTGGTATGCCTGTGAATCCCCTAAAACTGTCCTATGGTATTGCTTTGGGAATCCCTTCAAACTCTGCATTGTGTATGCCTGGGAATCCCCTCAAACTTTCCTATGGTAATGCCTAGGAATCCCCTCAAACCATCTTCTGGGGATTCCTGGAAACCCCCTCAAACCCCCCTTTTTGGTATGCCTGGGTATCCCCTAAAACCATCCTCTGAGGATTCCTGGGAATCCCTTCAAACTCTCCTTTTGGTATGCCTGGGAATCACCTAAAACCATCCTCTGGGGATACCTGGGAATTCCCTTAAACCTCCTTTTTTGGTATTGCCTAGTATAGAATCCCCTCAAACTTTCCTATGAAGATGCCAGGGAATTACTAATTTCAAACTTTCCTTTTGATGTGCCTGGGAATCCCCTAAAACTATCCCATTGGAACGTCTTGTCATCATCTTGCTGTGTTGGTTTTATTTATTCAGGTCTTGTCTGCTGATGGTCAAAATCAAGTAGGTAAAGTCTCCAAACAATGGTCTGGCCTTGCAAAAGAGATGTTTACTGATGCCGATAACTTTGGAATAACATGTAAGAAAATTATCGCCACAAATTCAAGCAACATGCTGCATCATCTGTTTCACCAAGGAAATACATTCATTCTTTGAAAAATGTATAAAATAGATCGGATTGCCATTTAGATATAGTCACTGGTTTGGTTAATAAATAGAAAAAAAATATTTTTCATAAGATGCTGTTTCTTTTTTTATTATTATTCATTATTGAATACAATTTTTTTTCTTTTTTTGATGCTGTTTCTGGTAAAATTCAAATTATATGTTTTCTATTCATAGAATAGTATTACTGAAAGTGTGGGTTTTCAAAAAAAAAATTCAAGTTGCACATTTTTATACTATGCTTTCATTTGGTACCTTTATTTGTGAATTTTAGTACAGTTGACTTTCAAAAATGATTTGTCCTCCATCAAGGCTAGATCTGTATCTAGTCAAGGAACTCGGCAACATTTACCAAATCAGGACTATTTTGGGTTGCACCTATGTTCCCTTGTTTATCTTTTGCACTACCTGTGTTGGCCTATTCTGTTCGAAAAATAATTGTTGCTTAGTAAAGTTTTCTTACTCACTTGTTTGTATTTCTCTTTCACTACAGTTCCTATGGATCTTGATGTGAACATAAAAGCAGTTATACTTGGTGCTAGTTTTCTCATTGTAAGTTTTAACTTATTGGTACAGTATTAGATCCATCTACCCCCAACCTCCATCCGTCTCATTAGATCAAATCTATCTGTTCATTCACACATCCACCGACCCATCTCTTCATTCTCTCAGCCATCCATACATCCCTTTTATGCTTTCTTGTTGCTATTACTTTTTGATGTGACCCTTCATGCAATAAGCCACAAAAAAGGAACAAATATTTCCAATACACTTTCCTGAAATCTTATAAGTCAGCATTTGAAACAGCATGCTTACATTAGTTATGGAGCGTAATGTATGTGCTCTAGCACAAATACAATGTATGCACAAATACAGTGCTTTGAAATTAAAGGGGCTTGTGGAAGAAAGAACTGAGGCCTGGTCTGACTTATTTCATGTTCTTGGCACTTTTTAATTTCTAAGTCAACTGTGGATATTTGGCTCATTACTTTGAAACTGCACACATTTATGAATTCACTTGTGACCTTTCAATTCCCCAGTTACATAAGCATTTGATTTATGCACATTTTTCATATCAAATTTTCCACATAGAAAAGTTATAGTTGAGCTCGAGCCGTTTCTTTTACCATATAAGGGATGTACTTACCATATTTGGAAATTGGAATATAATTTTCTTCACTAAATAGGCGAATTTCTTGCTCAAAATTGCAAAAACTTACAGTAAATCGAGTGAAAACATCCTAGCTAGTCAGCCATCTTGGTTTTGGACGACTGGACTGGAAATGTGTAGGGGAAGGGAGCGTGGTTTGTCACCGCAGGAAGCCCGCGAACAATTGTTCGATATGTGCACTCTGCACAGGGTTTTATTTTTTCTTTATTATCTTTATCTTTTACTTTGCAGGATTTTATGTTCTTTGAGGAAGCACAGAAACATGATGACTAATATGGCTAATGCTTAAAACCTCTTAGATATCTATGTTAACCAAGGTGTGATTTTCAGAAAAAAATATTTAAATTGTACATATAATTGATTTTGCTTGCCTGTCAATCAAAGTTGTATATTTTGTTTACGGGCAAAGTAAAATCATTTTATTAGAAATCAAGCAGCATTGCATTTATCATTCTTTATTGTAATCGAAATTGATTTGATTTTACTGGTGTTTAAATCAAATTATGATCAATGATGATATATATATATACATATTAATTTGATAATTTGATAATTTTTGAAACATTCAATGCTTTTAATATGCAAGGGCTCACTGCATGCCATTGTTGTTAAGCTAAAGGAATAAAGCGTATACCAGCGTTTGTAACTGATACATATGCCTTGAGATCATCTTCTGCAAAATTGAAGTAAAAAAGAATAATGCAAACTGAAAGGTTTAATTCCCCATAAAGTTTGTAAAAAAAGTGGGTTAAAATGCTAGAGGTTAATATTACATAACGTATCACAAGCTAATAATAGGGTGTCGGCCGGCTTGGCTCAATGTCCTCCCATGTTATATATGTTATATATAATTTATGCTTATTCATTCCAATATACCAAAAGTTGTCTTATTTTCCAGACATGCGCAGAAGCTGAAGCCCCGCATGGACTTCCCAGATTGGGTGGGTTATAGGTGCCTTGGCCTGACCTGGGCCCGATTGTACGAAGCCTGGATAGCGCTATCCGACGGATAAATCTTATCCGGTGGATAAATTTATTGGCAACCGGGCCCTGAACCATATGTCACTCATGGTAGTACCGGTTCGTGTCTATGTCAGATGCGGAGTTGGGGGAAGGGTAATGGAAGTGGGCATACATGAGAAATAAATGGACACTTAAAAAGACTAGATCATGCCAAATAGTATGCTCAGAACATAATTAAGTTTGTAATTTTTAAAGTTTGTGCAGCAACGAAAATGACAATTATCATGCATAAAAGTTTTTAACCGCAAGAAAACAGCTCCAAAAACTGCTGAACGTGGTTCCACTTGAGTTTGAATCATGCTGACGCCATTCCATACTCGAGTACAAACCATAGAAAAGGGACTTCGCATTTGCTAAATAGAAAATGATAGCGCTAGCAAAAAACTACCAAGGTCATGTAATGCTGAAATGTGATAAATGTAAATTTATTGATATGCGGATATGTATTTATATAGAAATGAATTAATATTAGTAATGTATTATTAGATATTTATCAAGTCTATAGAGGTGGATCAAAAGAGCAAACTATAAGTCTATATTACTTCGTAGCAGTGGAACACAAGAATTGTGGAAAAGATAAACTTACTTAGCATTCATGAAAATTACTTTTATAAACCATAGATTTAATACAAATGTTCCGAGCTTTCGGCCTACTCGGCCATCCTCAGGGAAATGAAAAACGTTACATATTGACAAAGAAAAACGAGATCAAACCATGGCATATGTGCACGCGCATTAAATTGAACAAATTCGCGCGCGCTTAGGAAAAAAAATAAATAAATAAAACAAATTAATTAATTAATTAAAAATTAATAAATGAATAATAAATGAATAATAACAAATAAATTAAGTAATGAAATTACTAGATTAAATCTTAAAATTAATGATGATAATAATAAATAACATAAATAAAATAAATATATAGAAATAAAATAATAATAATTAATAATAAATATTTAGCATTTTTAAACAAGTGAATATTATAAATCTGGCGCGCCTGATTGGTCACAATTTACGTCTTATGTTGCTATAGTAACAGGTGAATATAGCTGTGAAGACATTTTTGAAAAATTGTCACGACAAAACAAATTGTTTTAGATTTAGCTGCATGCCAAGGTGCTGCAAGGGGTCTATTTAATAAATTCAACTTGTGTTAAAAATACTAATATATATTGTGGACACTCGAGTCTCAAAAGAGTGCGTGTGTGTGCATGCGTGACGTATGTCGTTGTTGACCTTAAATGGCTTCCCGTTCTACACCAATCAAGAACCACCACAAAACAATTTAAGACTATATCCATGCAAAGCCACCCGCTTTGCTATAAATAGTTTACTTACGTATTCTTGTGGAAAGATTCTGCAAAACCAGTTGCTTCAAAGATGGCGAACTGGCAACGATCTCCTCAAGTAGGGCCTGGTTATCCTCCAGCCACACAACTAGATAATCAACCTGTTGGCTATCCACCTCCAGTAGTTCAGCAACAGCCAGGTACGAATCTGTATTAATCATTAGGCCTTGTTTGTAGTTGCTTGTTTTGTTACTAAGGGCAGGAATTCATAACAAGTAAACAAGTGCTACTAATTGCCAGGTATAGAAAAGACCGATGATGATTGGGAAAAGAGATTCAGAATGGTCATTCGAAATGTTCATTTTGCTATCATTATATGTTCACCGTTAATCCACATGCAGTCTAACGAATCACTTAACGACGGACAGCCACGGCAGTTAACTTGAGAATCAGCCAAGAAGAATTAAGTTTCGGAGCGAGTTATGGGAACTTGGTTGTCTTCTAAATTCAATTTTCAAGTGTTGGATTTCTATTCCAGTTAATAAAGTTGTTTAAGGTTGTAAATAAAGCACTGTATACAAGGCTGCATATTACACTGTAATCGATCGCTTGTTTTACTATCTCCTCAAGGACAATTATGGATGCCTGCTCCCCAAATACCACAAAACTGTCCTCCAGGCTTAGAATATTTGACTCAAATCGATCAAATACTAGTGCACCAACAAGTGGAGCTTTTAGAAGGTAATTCTAAATATGAAGCTAGTGTCGTGTTTTTATTTGAGCTTTCGTTCTGATGTTCATTAAGTCATTAAGCTGCTTTAATAACTTTATTTGTGAAGTAAGACAATATAAAATGACCTCTCAATTGTCTTTTATTCCCTCAGCGTTTACTGGCTTCGAGACAAATAATAAGTATAAAGTAAAGAATAATATGGGACAACAAATTTATTTTGCTGAAGAAGGTACTTATAGATAGCATAACATAGAGTGAAGGCATTTAACATGTGAGTTAAAAGTCAAATAGACACGAAAACAAACAATATGATTAGGTTCTACGCTGATTGGCCGAGGCCATATTCTAATGTGTATTTGGGTCTGCTAATGAGTCTAACGTCTATTTCACGGGTCTAATGACTTCACTTTATTCTTTTTCACCCATAATTTCCTTTTCGCGAATATTAAGTAATGCCAAGAGAATATGAACTAGTTCATACTCTCTTGGTAATGCTCCAAATAAGAACGATAGCGCTTTCTATTGTTCTGCGGCAAATCGCTTGCCTCACATCAGAATTTTGAGATTTTCTACTGAGGGGGATGTATCAACCTATGGAGATATGTTTGGGAAAAAATATGAACTAAAAGTCGCTTCTTAAGACGTTTACTTTGGAGTTTGAGGTTTTCAACCAATCACAACAACCAAAAACAATAGAAAGAAAAAGCCTCAAATTTGTCATTTTCCTCACATAGAATTTCTGTCGTATTGAAGCACAGAAGATTTAAAGGGATTTAAAGACTAAAAGGGAGTTTTGTCAGTAGATAAATATCACAAAAAATATAGTTCTCCTCCATTTTTCGTGTTTCGATCAATAAGAAGTTTGGTTTAAACAATACTACAATTATCACCTTTCTACATTCCATGCCGTTGAGTGCTATCGTTCTTATCTGCATCGTTACTTAAAATTGCCGTCTGCGATTGTAGTGCTCAGCCCAACAAAAGCGCAGGGTCAAAGGAGCCCAGGGGACAGGGGACAGCAGGGGACTGTTTAACCCTCTAATCGTAATGATAAGCATTAACCTATCGTTTTCATTATTAATGCTTTTGTTCATAGGGTACTCAAATCAGTGTGTTTTACTAGTTCATCATATACAATTCGGCTTCTCGTATTTTCCCGCCCAATCTGTTTTTTTTTTCCAAATAGATCTGCGAACCAATCAAATATTTCTTACTATCTATTATTATTATTATTATTATTATTATTACGTCTATTATTATTACGGCAGACACTGACTGCTGCACTCGGCAGTGTTGTGGACCAGAACGTCCATTTGAAATGAAAATCCTGGACAATGCTGAACGTGAAGTGATTCACTTATCCCGGCCACTCAGATGCTCATCGTGTTGCTTTCCTTGTTGTCTGCAAGAGATCGAGGTCCAAGGACCACCAGGAAACGTGTTGGGATACTGTGTTCAGCTGTAAGTCGATTTTTGCACTTGCAAATTTTTGTTGGTGAAGGAAGGAAATTAGTTTGGGGGTCAATATTCGGTGGCAAAATACGATTGAATTCTTAAAAAACGAAACAACAAACAAAAAATAAAGTCTTCCTTTAAGTTTCATTCTATTGCCCTGCTAGCAAAGGTTGTTTTTCTTCCTCTTTGGGAATATTAAGAGGTAGTCTGGTCTACCGGCTAAAGCCGCAACGGAGCAAGATAGAACAATTTATGGGCTGATCAAAAACAATCCCTGAAACAAGCTCGGATATATGTCTTTGTTTATTCTTCAAATTGATGGTTTTCAACCATTCCCAAGAGAATTAAATAACAAAAGACACGGCACCATGTTGGAGGATATAACAAAAGAAGTAATTGGAAATTTTTGGTTCAAGTCCTCAGACACGGCCGACGTGATAACCATCAATAAAAATTACGTTGTAGTATAAGCTGGTTGTTATAGGGTATGTAGTTCGGTCTTCCGAACCATTCGGTGTCTTTAAGGGATTACCGAGCCTACGTAACCTTCTTCCCTTGGGCGGTAATCCGGGACAAACAGCAGCAGGAGAATACGAGTATTCAGGCGGAGTTCTATTAGTTACAAGAGCGCTTTGCTTTCTTTCAGTTGGTCGATTTGCTATCCTATATTTGCGATCCAGAACGCAAATCGTGAGACAGTATTAAAGATTGAAGGACCTCTATGTCAATGTAACCTTTGTGGTGATGTTGAATTTCAGGTCAGTCAGCATTGAAGGATGTTTAAGGCAAGGTTAGAGGGTGGGAGATGGGTTAAAACGATCTGACCATGGGACCCGATATAGGTACAGACAGGAGATAGGTAGGAGATAGAAACCTTTTTTATAGGATACCAGTCAATCCCGCTGGATTTTGTTGACTATAATATTGCCGATATCTCGTTTGAGCTTACCTAATAGTCTCTTCACAGCCGTTTTAAGCCCATTCCTCTTTGCAGGAATGGACTTAGTAGGTAAAAAGACAGTTTGGAATTTACAAGCTAATGCGCATTCTTTTCTAAAAATGTAATCTTTGTCTTCACCAATTGGCATCGTATTATTCTATTCTTTAGTAATGTAGAAATAAAAGTTGCTGTTTTCGTCAGTTTAGAAAGTGGACCATAGCTAAAGGCCCCATGACACCGAGGGCGATTTTTTTAGCGATTTGGGGTTATTATTTGTACAGTATTTTTGAAAATACAATAAATTTTGTCTCTTACACGACTCTCCAAAATAGCTGCCAAATTCGGTTGGGACTAAAGGCCTCATTAGTAAACGAAGTCTACTCAGTACAATATTTTGTATCGAAGTCATTCATTTCACCAATTCGAGCTCTTTTAAGAGTCTATTGAAGTAAGGTTGAATGAATGACTTTGAAACAAAATATCGTACTGAGTAGACTTTGTTTACAAATGATGCCTTACTTACCTCGCTTCCAATCAATTGTCCATAGTCCCAACCGAGTTTGGCGGCCATGTCGTGTATGCTTTTAAATAGACATTTATCCAGGTAATCTTGGTGTTTTTCAAGTTTATCCTTTAGCATTTTTTACCTTGACCTCCGTACTAGCTACTTCGACCAAAATCGCCCCAAAAATCACACCTCAAATTGCTGTAAAAATTAGGCCTTAAACCTAGGCCTGCAAATCTTAATGCTAAAATAACGGATATACGCAGTTATAGATAAGTATATCTACGTAAAGGCGATCCCTTCAGCTTTGTTTTAAGGATTTGAATGACTCTTTGTCCCAGGTACTGTCCAGTGATGGGAACAGCCAAGTTGGAAAAATCTCCAAACAATGGTCTGGCCTTGCAAAAGAAATGTTTACTGATGCTGATAACTTTGGAATAACATGTAAGAAAATTACCGTTTATCTCCCAACTACCCCCTTTCATTACAGACACCACATCCCGGGTTCCATATTCACTCATTGACACACCCTGTACTAATCCCTGTATTATGATATACTCACCTTACTGTACGTACGTATCTGATGGTTATTCAGAACTAAAATTATTTTGGGAGACTGGCGAGACGAAAGATTGGTCTTTTCGGAGTTCTAAATAATTGACTTGCATAGTAATGTAGCTACATTTTTTCAGGTACAACCAACAATTTATACATCAAGAAAAAATACATATATAAATTTGGAAAAATATACACAACAATTACGTTTCCCTATCACTTCTCAGGGCATCGAAAAAATCACCCTAACCCAACGCGTTGTTCGTAAAGGCCGAATACAAATGATCCTTTCATCTCCATCTCAATAAAAGAACAAGGAGTGACTTATTCTTATTGGTTTTCTTCTACACAGTTCCTATGGATCTTGACGTCAACATCAAAGCTGTTGTACTTGGTGCTTGTTTTCTTATTGTAAGCTTATTTCTTTCACGTATTTGATAGACACGCCGCATTCCTTTCTCCAATGTGTGATGCAGTCGTAGCTATGGATGATTGGCTCAACAGTCCCTCCCTCATAAAACATACTTGTGGCTTCCGCCCCTCCTCGACACCCTACTTCTCCCAATTTGTTCGTTCTTATTACGTTACCATTAGTTTGTACTTATTAACCACCCTTTATTTCCATACACACAAATTGGGCAACCCCCCCGCCCCGCCCCCCATATTTTCACTAGCTATTTTGTCTCTAGTAATGATTTTTCATTCACAAAAAGGTTTCTGAAACTTTTCTTTCATCTTTTACAGGACTTCATGTTTTTTGAGACATCAAATAATAACGACGAGTAAAAGTCGGTCAAGTCAGGCCAGCACAAATTAAAGACCCATTGCCACTTAACGTGATGCATCACAATTTGTTTACATTTTGAATCGGTTCACCACTGAAAAAAACAATTCCAACCTTTTGAATAAACTCTTAGTCCCTAAAGCCGTAAAAGAATGTAAAAGAATCATTATTGTACCTTAGTGCCATGTTGGAAAAGGATTTGATATGACGTTATTATTCAATACGTGAATTTTTGAATTTCATGGACCAAGAAATTCATCTGTGACCACGGTGCATCACGGTAAGTGGCAATGGGTCTTTAAACTGGACATTGTCCATTTTCTTGACAGTATGGTGGACTCAATGCGATCCTGTCCCCCGGGCCCCTCCCCAACTGAAATTATTTTAAAAATATTTAAATACTGTTAAGTACTGATTTAGTACTAATCTCATCATAAAAAATCTGTTTTTTATATAAGTTTTATATGAATTATGAATGAATGAAACCTTTATTTAAAAAGAAATAAAGCCAGGGTAGTCTCTTGTCTGCTATCAATGGGAGCCCTGGCATAAAATACAAATAGTAAAAAACCTCCAGAATACTCGACTCATTGTTACTGGTTATCTGAAGACCCCTTCTATTTACCTTTAGCATGGAGGTAGTTGTGAACCATGCTTAGAAACTAGGGCTAAAACTCTTTCGTTTTTGGTACCCACTTGAACATATTAGTACTATGTCTCAAGAAAGTAAACCAGAAATCTAGCTTTTACTCATTACTTAATAATTAGATTTGTTTTATATCGAATTCCTTTATAATAGAATTAATTTAAAATTTATATATTTAAGCACATGTATTTGTACT
The DNA here is from genome assembly GCA_011057435.1 of Actinia equina. Lineage (NCBI taxonomy): Eukaryota > Metazoa > Cnidaria > Anthozoa > Actiniaria > Actiniidae > Actinia > Actinia equina. Next base: position 559,283 of record WHPX01001272.1, read on the forward strand.
TAGCTTGTACTTTGCTCAGCATTTTGTAAATTTTGTAAATTGCATCTGAAAAGCCCAATAAAGTTTTTGTTTAGCGACAATTCCACCCTGAAAACAATGATTCGATCAAACACTTGGACGTCATTTTGGGTAGTTCCGGATAGTGCCGGACACAGTGGAATGTTGGTCAAATTTACTTCCTTTGAAGTCAAACTTTTCTTGTAGTGATGTTGTACCAAAGAGTTGATGTAATTATCAGTCTCACCTTCATTCATAAGACAATAACAAGAGTGGGGTTTAGCAAAACGTCATGAGTTGAAGTGAACCGTAAGGGCTACGTGGAGCACACCAGTCCTAAACTACTCATTAATAACTCGTTTTTGTTCCGGCTAAAATGTTTCAACCTGCTGAAAAACTAATATATCAGTACCTGAGACTACTCAGTGCTGTTTTTTCCTTCTTCTTTGTAATGGCTCAATAATTTTGTCGCACATAATCATAAACTCTCTCCATGCTCCAATTAATTAAGAACAATATGTCATTTTTATATGTTCCCATATTCTCAGGCTTTGCTCTTTTACTTTTAAAAGATGTAAAAGTTTCAACGATGAATATGAATGCGAGATGGATTTATACTGAGAGTTATCGCGCCTCGGCCCGGACCTATATCATTCAGCGTCATCTAATGATACTATTACTGGGGTACTTATTGTAAAAAGTCCAATGTTGCCCTTTTGAGCAAAAGATAACTGGCCCAGACATCTTATATCAGTCTTGTCTAGACAGAACGATTCTTATCTGATAGATATTCGTTCAGGTCAGTCGTTGTTCCTGTTGTTCCATGCTGGACGTACATAACTAGAAATAAACGTCAAGGAACAGGGTGTAGAGTAGAGTACTGCCTGCTATTAAATATTTGGATACAGTAGTCGTTTATTTGAAGGCAAGTCCGGTAAGGAGAGGAATTGCGAAGTTAGAGTGTAGTGTCGTCCTAAGTCTGCAGTTTAGGGAGGCAAACCGTCACTAATTATTTTTGGCGTAACGGAATCACATACAATGGCACAGGGGGTGGAAAGGAACCATTTAGTCATTCATGAATCGGGATATGATCTGTACTTCTATCTTGATTGACGCTCGCCTTCTTATTCCTTGATTGATTTCTTGATTCCATGAATTAAATCACATGCCCTTGGCCGATATATATTTCTTACTCTTGAACTGCACACGAACCAGGGAATGAAACAAATACCCAGACACTGAAATATTAAATAAATAATTAAAATCTATCGTTTATGTGAGACAGGTTTGTCTAAAATAAAATGAAGGTAAAATCATTTGGTATAAAGTGCTAACTGTACTCCCCTATATTTGCTATACGGGTACGTGCCGCCAAACAGGGTATGGTTTTCAGCGATTCTACTCTGGAACAAGGTATATAAAATCACGCTCGCTCTTGAAAAGAGTACATGAAATCATGCTCTCTCCTCTCTAGAACAGGGTTTTTAGCGATCTTGCTCTGGAACAGGGTATGAATTTCAGCGATTTTTACTCTGGAACAGGATCAGGGTTTAGAGGGCTCAGCGGCACTTCCCTACCCTAAACTGGCAAGAGTACCCCCCCCACCCCCCCGGTAGTAAACATGCTCTCAAATCAGGACAAGAAATGATTGGCTCAGTCGACAGTGACATCGCAATATTATAAAGAAAGCCTAAATTCATGATCTTTCGACCAACAGTTTATATATACGTCAATTCTTAAGCCATTTAAGTTGACATTGCTTGAAATGGTCCACTTCGACCTTTTACGTATAGCCGGGCCGGGAAGGGATTCTTGGATTCTCAGCAAAAGGTCACTGCATTCAGTCAGGGGCTCATGAATCGGTGGGTTAAACAAAATTTCCTTTGATTTGCAGGGGATCAAAGAAAACAGGGGCCGCTGCTGTGATAGTGCACTGCTTGAATCAGTTTTGCGAAGGAAAACTATGGAGTTTGATGCGATGGGGATCAATTAAGGTCTGACTGCGAATGGAAAATGGAACTGCTAACAAGGGATGCCTAAATTTTCGTTACAAGGGCTGGGATATCAGATTTATGTCGAGGATAAACTTAGGATTTGGTGTACTTTTAATTTTGCCCCTCAGTTCCCAAGAACTTCTATGCTTCCCAGGCATCTGAATTTTGTATGAATGTTTATAGTTTTGCTTTTCCATGTTTCTGTGTTTTAGTGCAAAAATTGTTCTTTAATGTTAATGATTTTTTAATTCATATAGCAAATATATAATCAAAGGCGCTTGTCAAACATCTGGCTTGCTTTACGTCCTCCCCCTGATCTGATCAACAAAGTAACCTATCCGGTTTTCGTGACGTCAACTGTCAACGAGGTACTTACACTTGATTGACAGCTGTCTATCAACTTACCATGAAGATTCTTGGAATAAAGAAAGCAATGACCGCAAAGAATGAACAATAGGAAGCGAGTGCCGACGAGGGCCGAACGAGTGATAGGGAATGTGAGATGCATCTAGCTATAATAGTCCAACTAGTACAAGGAAGTGATTCATTCTCACTTTAAACACCCTAAAACAGCCTTCAAAATGGAGAGCAAGCGAATACCAAAGTCCTTCCAACTCTTTGTGATCATATCTGTGTTAATAATAGCCGTATATTCGGTTGGTCTGACGGTATTTGTCTTTGTGTTGGCTCGTGATAACCGGGATTTACAAACGTACGCCACACGTCTTGAACAGCGTTTAAATTACATCGAGAAAATCGTTCAGACTCCAGAGACATCGCCATCACCTTCTACACAGAGCCCTGATGCCAGCCCTGAAGTGGAGCGCCTGTCTAACAAGGTAAACAATACCACGAATTTTAAAGTTAACTTTGTTTTGAAAACTTTAATATTGTGTCTAAACGATTACTTCAGAATCAAGTCATACAATATTGTTATTAAAAAAATCTATAAGGATGACCTGGAACGACTCGATCATGACAATTATATCATGAGGTGTCTTCTCAGTGTTTTGTCTCAACAAATCAAAACTAAACTCAATAGAAATAAGGAAAGTTTCAACAAAAATATTCTTTCGTATTTGAAATTAAAGTTGAATGTATTGGACTTTGAAGTTGGCTTTGTTTTGATACTGTCATTGTTTTATTTCATTACTATGCAAATGACCCCTACAATGGCCTGTTCGAGACCTTTTATTCTTCGATCAATGGGCTATCCGTTGTCTAATTACTCGATTGCTTCCAATGATGTAAAAATAGATATCTGAATTATATTTTAAAAAGGTATAACTAGCTAAAACTAGTGTGAGCTGCGTCGGTGTTTCTAATGAAACAGTAATGATGAAAAGGTAAATTATACACCGTGAAAAGATGAATTATATTTTGTCAGAATACGAATATGATACAGCTAGTCATTATAATTATTTCAAAGTTATTATAATTATTTCAAATTATATCTTGTCAGAATACGAATATGATACAGCTAGTCATTATAATTATTTCAAAGTACCTTTTTTCCGTCTTGGAAGTGTCATACGACCGATTGCCTTATTGCTAAATTGGGAATTACATTTTCATGGATAATGTTTTAGTTTATCTAGATAGATATGCTTTAGACCTTTATATCTATGGCGATATAAGCTTTATTATTAAATAATAACTTTATTTTAAAAACTTAAAAATTTAAAAAATGATTGAATATTTCTAGACTGTATCGTATATAAAAGACTTTATTCATTTCCTGTTTCTAAGTCATAAATTCACTTCCGAGAAAATTATTTCAAGAGTTCAAATGACTCACCATTGGCTTCTGTAGAAGGAAGAAGCTATTCCGGACGAACCCCGCTAAGTCATAGAAATGGGAAACAACGAGTTACTAATATAGATCGATATTAATTTGGGAAGGGTGTAGGTGAGGTAGGGATGAAAACATTGAGGATTTTAAGGACCTTCAGGGTCTTTATGACCGAAGCTTTGAGATAAATATATTTGAAAACATTGAGGATTTTAAGGACCTTCAGGGTCTTTATGACCGAAGCTTTGAGATAAATATATTTGAAAGAAGTGTTTTCGTGCGAGCCGTTGATGATAAAATGTCTGTACTTGCTATGACTCATCCCTCCCCTCAAGGGAATGATTTAAGCATGGTTGTATAACCTTGAATTATGGCCTAACAGCGGTCTATATGTCCACGGTGTGTGAGCACTTTGTTTAATGCATCTCTAGGGTCGCACTTTGTGCTAAAAACTCGCTAGAGCAGTTCACATCCAACCGGTAATATACTGCTGTTTCTAAAATAGCAGGCACGATCAGTGGAGTTTATTTTGGCTGTGTTAATCTGTGGAGTGATTTGTAACCTAAACATAGTGAAAAAATTTACCATTGAAGTATCTAGAAGCAGGAGACATTCATGTTGCGTGACTTCAAGTCACTTCCTTTTATAAACCTTATCTGTTGGGGGTTACAGCATGGGAGACGGGGGGGGGGGGGGGGGTTCGCCTGGCTCTTTTTGTCCAGGTACTACATTTCGCTAGAGAAAACCAATGATGTCAAACTTGTCAGAAATGTTTTTAAAGGTATTTTTTGTACATTCAAGGTGGCCACGTTTACTGGCGAGGATCTGGAAGGAAGAAACAGGCGAGATCAATCAAGGTCTTGTAACGGATGCAAAGGTAATGTTAAGTGGGGTATCATCCCTCTTCAACCTCCACTTCCCTCCCGGCCCTCGACAAACTGATTCAACCTAAGATTTAGATAGTTGGGGTGCAACCACAAGCATGAATCAAACTTCTTTGAGATATAAATAAAGATAAAACAGCCGCCATGTTGGTGGATCTAGTAATAGTGGCTAAGGAGAACTGCTTCGTTATTGTAAACCAACATGGCGGCTATGAGGTTTAAACATGCACAGCAAGAATAGTTGGACTCGCATTAAAAATCCCTTCTCAGTACATTTATTACACACTGCATGACGAATAAGCAGAAATTCAGTTTATGGAATTCATTTTTACGTTTCTTCAGCTAGAGCGATCATATCATAGATTTAGGGCAAATGTCAAGATTGAGAGGATTTTCTTGCCAAAATTTACCGGATTGTCATTTTAATTCAGGTACTGATAGAAATCTCGAGAAGTTCATTCCCAAAATACCTTGACTATAGGAAAGAAAAATGTCTGTTAACGAAGCCGAAAACATATGGTGCAACTGCTGCGTTTAATATTGCACGGAATGACAAAATGTCATACACCGTTTAATAAGAATGCAGCAGTTGCTCAAATCGGTATTGGTAGCTTTGCAAAAGTAGAAATAGAAATATTTCCGCGACAATTTTTTGTGCACCGCTGACAACAATTCTGCGATGTATCTCGTTTTGCAAGTTATTAATTTTGTTGCAAGAAAAGTTGATCAAAACACCTCTTTGGCCATCAACTTTGCATGTCAAAGTTGTAACGCTGTGTCCGGGCTGTGAGTGACCGTTTCATTATCTATTTTTTATTGATGCCGGTTAGCTGGTTTCGGTTAGTTGCGGTGTGAGCCAGCGATAGGGCGGGACGCAAAGACACGAGATGTTTTCAGCTAGATCAAGTTTATGAGAAATTGCATCTTTTGTTTCATATTCTAGCCAACGAGTAATAACAAAAAAAAAACAAAGTATCGAGAATCAAGCTAAAACAATTGCCAAAAAATGTACATATTATCGCCAACGTTTGATTTCAGTTTACTATTGTCTTTATATCCGCTTACACTTCAATTTACTTAAGTTAAATTACGTCTAATATATTGGTGTATGACGGATAAATTGCATTACTATCATAACAGTACTTCGTTACGAGAATTTATTCCTAAACTTCTAGTCATAAGCTTTTATCGATAAAACACGTTCCAATAACGATAGAAATGTTTCAAAGCAGCTTGCTTCATTCATCAGCTCAAGATGATGCTTTTAATATGGATTCTTTAAATGATTTTCGATATTTGGACAATAGGATTTTCTTATTTTTGGAAAGTGCCCAAATATATCAATGATTCCTCTGTGCCAAACATTCTTTCTTTGCCGAGAGACTTGATAATCTAATTAGGAAGCTATTGTTCTAGGGATTACAAGAAGCCGAGACAACGATTCCAAAAACCGAACAATGAAGATTGTTTCAAAGTTGAATTGTTGCCTAAATCTAGCTTAGTGTGCGCTGCCAATGATCATAGAGGCAAATGCCCAATTCCATGCCCACGCTTCATTACTGCGTAGAGAGCTTTGATACCCAGATGGATTGTGTAGGAGTGGCAGGGATGAAGACGTCCAATTAGGAAGGTTTGAATTCAGCCAACTTCAATGCACGTCTTCAGTGCGCTGCACAATGTATGAAAGGGCTATAACGTATAATGGTCTTACAAAATGATTTTTTTTCTCGCAGGAAGGAGAGGGAAGAAAGGAAAAAAGGGAGACAAAGGTATTAAACAAATCTCACACACACCTAAGAATTCTTGAATGTAATGTTTTTTGATGTTCTGTTGTTCGTTGTAGGTGATCCTGGTCCACAAGGTTCAAAAGGAGAACAAGGTCCTCCGGGTCCGAGTGGACTAAGAGGCCAGCCAGGCCCTCAAGGGGCTCAAGGAAAAGATGGCCCTCCAGGACCCCAGGGGCCACGAGGACCCAAAGGCGACCCCGCTCCTAGAGGTACGTAAAGAGAGGATATTTTGTTTACCAAATTACCAAAGTTTTCTGCAGTTGCAATTTCGTGAGTCTACCCATTTCGATCGACTAACTTTCGTTTTCTCTCACTTTTGTCCATAGAAAACAATACTGTGGTAAGTGATTTTTGCTATGCTTCATCATCTATTCTATTCTATTCCATTCCATTCCACTCCATTCCATTCCACTCCATTCCATTCTATTCTATTGCCTTTCGATTTTGCTATAACCGCAGGTTTCTTATTTTCTTAATTTCCGTTTTAATATTTACTCTTGCAGATTGCCGAAAGTGCTCATTTGGTTGGAGACGGACACAGAAAAAGACATGCAGGTACTTAAAAACTAGTACGACTTGATTAAAACAGAATAGAAAGGCTTGCGTGTCCATCATAAAAGGTTGTCATTATTTATTGTCCTTGCCGGTGCTTCGGAGTTATCTTGACATAATCCCCAAGCAAGCGGTTCAAACGTTTCACGAACCAATTGTTTGGTGAATTTCCATAACCAAATCATGTGATATTGTCATAAAAACCTTTCCATTAGCTGAAAGTATAACACGCACCCACCCCCCAGGGGATCTGAGGGGATGTATTTCAGATAGCCAGGTTACACGATCCATTTTTGATTACCCATTTCAATTGAATTCCAGGTATTGTAAAGTACTGGAAAAAGAAACACGCTGAAGGGTCTCTGCAATACAACGAGCACACAGGAGAAATAACGATCGGTCGCACTGGTTACTACTATCTATACAGTCAGATGTATTACTATGATGGCACTACACTTCTGCTCAACCACTACACACTAATCAACGGTGCTAGGGTGATGGGTAGTGCTTCCAGTGTTGTCAGTGCTCTTAGGAAGTACAACACTAACTACCATGGTGGGCTTCATTTACTCAATAAAGGCGACAAGATCTCGATATCGGTTTTTATTAGCAAGGTGTATCTCATGAAACCAGAATATAGTTTCTTTGGGCTATTCATGGTACATGCTGCATAGGTTAAGGTATATATAGCGTAAGGGCAGGGAATACTATACGGTAAAGCCCCGTGTATAAGAACCTAGAATTTTGCAAGTTAGCGGCCTAAAAAGGCTTTTATTTAAATGGTGTTCACCGCGAAATATAGTCTCCCTCGCAGCCGTTTTTAGTGTCGGTCGTCACGCAACGCTCCCTCCCCACTAACGGCGTTAGTGGCGAGGGAGCGTTGCGTGACGACCGACACTAAAAACGGCTGCGAGGGAGACTACGCGAAATAAGGCCATTCAAGTTCTTATTTTCTTTTATATAAAATGACTCTTTTTTGGTAGATGTGGTCTATCATTGATATACATTATACATAAAGCTTCTCCAAATGACTGCAATCTAAACAAATACTTTAAAGCTACACAGTATGTAATTTATAGCTTACTGTGTGTAAAATCTTTGTAAAGCTGTTTTTCTTTGATTTCTTTATTTTATTTTTTATTTTTGACCCTATTTGATTAAAAAAGAACCTTTGAAATTTGCTTTGAAATTTTAGCCTAATACAGGTTCTTATGTAAAGAGGATCTAAATGTAAAATCTTATCCTAACAATTTTTTTAAACCTAGGTTCTTATACGCAGGTTTTTACTGTATTTGATGGTAGGCAAGGTATGGTTTCTGATATTAGAGGGGGGGGGGGGGTATAGTCTTAGATGATGCAAAGACTCATATAAAGGGCAAGGTGGTATCTACCATTACCTTTAGCTTTTTTGAATTTGGTAACGAGATCAGAAGACTCTGCCATCGATCTCGCGTCCCCTAATTCAGTCCAAAAATCCAATGTAACACGGAGGTCCTTATCAGTAGATACTAATCGTGAGGGATCAAATCTCTCTTTCTTTTTTTCTACATATGATACCAATTCTTTTCCTATTTTAAATATTTGAAACGACGTCTTAAACAAAGGTTGGGTTTGGGTGGGTTGTGTTGCATGGTCATGTAAGCATTTACTGTACATAATTGTTAATTACTCGCAGATTATACGGAAAGTGGGAGGGGAGGGGCAGTCGTAGAATATAATTTCATGTAAATTTATCGCCTAGTAATAGTACGAGAGCTTGTAAGATTTATATAGATGCATTGCTGTAAATATATATATATATATACATTCAGAATATCCTGAATATAAGCGGGAAAAATTGTAGGTAGTCTTATTATGACGTACTTAGGCCAATGTAAATACAAAGCTATTAACTATGATTATTATCTTATTGCAAAATAATAAATTTATTTGTTGATTATAATGAAATGCGCATTCTAAGTGTGTATGCTCGGCTGCATGGGAATGGAGCTAGCTATGATCGAGTGGAAAATTTTCAGTCCGTGCAGATTAAATATCCAACCAGATGCCTTCCTCTCTCTCCTAAACTTTTCTTCGTATGAAAAAAGGAGATTGGTGTGAACGGTTTATAATTTTGAGCCTTCTCCTTCTCAGATGAGTGAGCGTGTTGAAAGTCGTTACTGATGACAGATAGGCTGTTCATGTACTAAAGAGTAGGGCTGTATCAGTGTATTACCATTTAATACGAGTTTCCAAAATTTTTCAGTTTGTCTTATGATGTTCTAAAGATTTCAATCATGCTAAATTAAACTGCGAGCATCATGTCCCTCGACTCAACAATGTTGCAGTGTGTATGGAGAATGAGTGCACCTAAGTGCCATACAGTTGTTTTAAGTCGACAGTGAGTCTCTCAGAGGTCCTAAAGAAAATATATGGTAACTGGACTCTAAGGAAACCGACAACAAGTGATTTCTCCCAGAACTCACTGGACTAGCATTTGCCAAATAATAAGTAGGTCGTTAATATCCTCGATTAGTGGCCGGGTATTTTTAGACAATGAAACTTGATGTGCAAATTGGGGGAATTTTCAGTTAGTAACCGACACAACTATGATATTCAAATTGAAGATAGCACTGACAATGAACAGCAATATGCAGCAATATGCAGCCAATTCTGCTCCTATCTGGAATATGGCAACTATCTCTTAACACAGGACTCGCGAAGACTCGTGTCAGACAGCTTAACTAACATTTTGAAAAAGACACTTCAAGTCGTTGATTCCTGCTAAACAGTTGCTTATAAAATGAACTACGTAATGTCATTCATGAATAAGAGGACGGTGCATGCCAGAGTAGGTCTGTGCTGAGCAAATCAGTAATATAACGAAGCAGTTGCGACCAATTTAACAAACACAGTAATAACTTCAGGAAAGTTTGCCTTTATAGCACAATTCGGTCGTAATTCCAGTAACCCCGTATTTATTGCATGGCGTGATGGCTTGAAGTCCGCACACGCGCAGTTCACCTCTTAGTTTCCAAGAAAGCGCGAAAAGGTCACCAAGGCGTGAAATAACCTCATAACAATGGTAAAATGCAAAGGACGTAGGGAGCCTTCTACGAAATATATCCTGAAGTAGCCCGAGTCCACGAGTATGCCTGATCTAGATGCCAGTCACAAGCCTAACCAAAAGCATGCCTGAGAGAACTATGATAACTACTAACTCCAAAAGAGGCTCAGACTTGGCTCTGTGCTTTACTGTGACTGTTTTGCTGTTGTTTGTCGCGTGTACCACAGTATTCATGGCACTACAGTCTAGGCAGACAGTAGCACAATCTAGAAGGATGGATAAGCTTGAGAAGCTTACTGAACAGCTCTATCAACGCATTCAAACTCTAGAAAGACGACTTGCAGCTCGTAACTCTCCTGAGAGCGACGAGGGCAAGGAGAAAGATAAGTCAGTTAAATCTGACAAATTGGAGCTCTTCAATAAGGTTTGTCTTTAAATTCGTAGGACTGAACTCGTGCTCAGTATTTTCGTATCGACTACTGACATTCATAATCGTATTACGTCAAATTCGTCAGGAAAATCAAAAATGAGTAGATTGACTGTCAGGATTAGTTTACAAGAGGGGTAATTGCCCTTCATTTGTCGTAGCAAAATTCAAATCGTGCTTAATAAGTCAATGATAATCAAAACAATGTCATCGAACTAATCTCGCAGAAAAAAATCGTCAATTTGCATACATCAACAAGTACTTTGTATTGAATACCGAATTCAAAATGAAAGGTTTTTATTGTTTCTGCAGAACAAGGCGGCACCAGAATCAGACAGAAGAAGTAGAAGACAATTCAGCTCATTCTGCCCTTGTATTCAAGGTATAAAAGAACGATTTTCTCAATGAGTTTTATATTTTATTACGATTACACGTAGCTTAAACAAACTCTCCATACATCGTCTTCTATTATCAAACAACTCAATTTGTTTTCATCGTACAAAACTAGAAAATTCATTAAGTTTTCTCTTTAGCAATACGACAGGCGAATAATGAGTAGAATTAGGTCTGCAAGTGAATAAAAGTAATATTTTATGGTTGTTTACAACGTACAATAAAAGACAATCGGTTTGACCTTGACAAACCTTTGCCTTCACCCTAGTACGATCTACTTCCGCAAACTTCCTTAGAAACCCGGATGTAATGAAAATACTGTACTGGTCACGAAGGAAAATTTTTTTTCGCACATAAATTTTTACAGATATTTTTAACTTTCTAATAATCTTTCAAAAATTGTGTCAAGTGAAACAATTTTACTCGGAAGCTTGGGCAACCAACGAGATACCGAAGAAAGTAGTTATTTTGAAACCCTATTTTATTCTTCCACAAAATAATTCTCAAACCATGTCGGTTTTTTTTTTTTTTTTAACTTAAAGTAAATTTCATTCATTTCGAAAGTCGAAATAAGGTAATTTGAAGCCAAAAAAAGGATCGAGTGATTCATTAAATAAACACAAAATCGAACATTCGAATTGTTTACGATTCTTTGAAAAGTTTTCAAACTTTTTAACAAAGTAAGTTATTAAGGTCATAAGTTGTACTAACAAGTTTTGTCGCATGTTACTTTTTTACTGATATGGTTATGATAGCTCTGACAATGATTTCAATAATCTCAAGTGAATATACAATGTCAAGCAAAGATCTATCTATCACGGTCAGGGGCCACTAGTGGCGGTCTTGTAACGCAACGAATATGAAATATTTTATTCAATGAACACTAATATCACAGTCACAGAGAGAGATCAAACCTTTACGTATCATAAAGAATAAATAAACAAATAATATCTCAGGCTGTCATGATTTTTTTGAATGATTATCTTGAAATCCTTGCTAAAGAATAAGGCAATGAAGTTAAGACCTTTCTAGCATCAATTAATATTTATTATAATATGATGTGTTAACAACATGTCGCTTAGGATGAATGTTGAAAACAAAACAAGGAAGTAGAGACATGCAGTCATGGTTGAAGCCATTTATTCCTACTGAATTGATTTAATTGTAATTGTAGATGAAAACAAACGTGTTTGCATAGATTACCATTACAATAGTAATCCAACTATTTTAAAAAGAAACTTTAGACACTGTCATGATTGAAGTATTAATACGGGAGAAGCATACGAAGGGGGCTGGGCAGGAAGGCAGTTGTTCAACACAGGGATGAAGAAGTCATTAAGACTTAATTACTAATGCTACAATTACTGCAAACAGAAAACAACAGGAACAACAGAAAGGCGTGATTGATAATTTCAGTTCTTTTTCGAATTCCTAAGTCGATTTATTCACAATAGAGAATGTAACAGCTATTCCAAAAACGGTTAATGACGGTTTTGTTGCATGTTAAAGGGGGACTAGCACGAAAATTGGTCAAATTTTCAAAACTCTTCAAAAAGTCGCTGTTATGATCAATATTACTTACATAAATATACCCTTAGCATTTGTTTTACATATTACCGCAAGAAATTCGTTAAATTTTCGTTTTTCTTCGTGGCCGCCATTAATCAGTTGTCGCTTGTCTGTTCTCTCGGGGGAGAACTGGGTCGAGCGCATATGACGTCACTTACTCAACCCAAACAAATCAACGTGAGAACTTTTCTAAGGAAGACTAGGAAGTACGGGTAGCGCGCCGGTAATTCGGAGCTTTATCTGTATTTATTTCCTCAAAAATTGAAAGCTATTAAGAATGCCATCTAATCGTTGTGTGGTTCAGGGATGCAGTAATAAATCTGATCCAAAAAAATGGCATTTCAGTGCATTCTTCGCCGATTGACAAGCAGGAACGCGCGAAGTGGAAGCGTTTTGTCACGTTGCACCGCCTTAACTTCGAGCCTGAAAATCGTTTCACTGTGAGCTCTGAGCATTTTGAGGAAAGCTGCTTTGAAAGAGCAGTGCATGTGGAAGGCTCAAAGAGAATACTAAAGCCGGGATCTCTACCAACCCTTTGGAAGCCCGAAATCAACAGTCAGGACGAACTTATCAGTGACAGAAGCCGCCGAAAGGTGATCAGCCTAAACTTCTTTACGCTTTAGCCGAAAAAATTATAATACTCTTAAGATTTTAGGTAGGTAGTGGTGAGAATTCAAAATTGCAATTACTATCATAACTTTATGGGATCAGCATACTCTTGCTTGCTTTTTAATACCTTTATATTCATCTGCGTGAACATTTCGCGGCGCGCCGACATATCATATTAAAGCGACCAGATTGCGCCAACATTATGCATTGTTTATTGATCAATGAGTCGTAATATTTCAATCAATGGATTGCAAGCCAAGTCTGTAAATTAAAAAAAAAAATGCTTTAGAACAATGTGGTGTTTTTTGTTGTGTTTACCGAAACAAAAGTCACTTATTTCAACTCTGTTATGAATATCAGCTGACAGTAACGTGCGAAAATCTATCAAATAAGATATGTTCTGATTTGCTTGAATTACACGGTACATTGAAATAGTAAGTCATCGCAAAAACACTATATGAACGGGTATGGATAAACAATTATATAATTATCAATTAACGAACGATGATTCAAATGCGATTGATAATGCGACTGGAGATACGACTGAAAATGCGATGATTCAGCGAACTTCCACCTCTTCTTCAAAGCGTTTGTTCAACATAGTAAATTGCTCTTCTTCTTCGGCTACTTCACGTTGATATTTCAGGCTTTCTTCTTGAGTAGCCACCGGCTCAAAGTCTTCAGCACCAGTGGAAGTAGATAATTCTTCTAGGTCTGAGCCAGAACTCTCAGAAACGTTGGAAGAACTCCAAGAATAGCTCTCATCCGCCATGTTACCTACTTAATTTTACTAGTTTACAAGACGCTTGTTGAGTAAGTGACGTCACAAGAAGAAACCGCTGACGCAAACTTGCGGACTCGGCAGGCGACAACGAAGCAATGGCGACCAGCGATTTTTCATGAGTTTTAAGTCGAAAATTTAATCGTTTTCTTTCTAAATCGACGAAATTTCCGTGAAATAAGAAAAATCAGGTTATATATCACCACCTGGGGTGAAGAAATTGGCGTTTAAAATTGACCACATTTCGTGCTAGTCCCCCTTTAAGCATTTAGTCAATTCAGTCAAGTTTTAATCACGTGGTGTTAAAAAACCTGTCCACGTGGTACAACATTGGCATCACGTGGCGGATTTGAAAAACATAAGAGACGCTACGAAGGCCATTAAAAAATTCCAGCTGCCTCGGTCTACTGAGAAGAATAGTACCATCAACGAAGGGGGGAAACGATATGGAATTTTCCTAAAATTTGTCTGCGCGTTTTTGAATGGCATGAAGGCAAAAAAAATCAACCAAGGAATAGTTATGAACGATATTAAAGACGTTTTAAAATTACTTTTTTGTGCGTTTTTCAGGTCCTCCTGGTCCACCAGGACCTCCAGGAGACCCCGGTAAAAAGGGACAAAGCGGTAAGATTAGCTATATTATAATCTTGCATTCTAATTAGCTACGCTGTTATGTGTCTAATGACAGCGGACCAGTTTTTTATATAAAAGCTTGAAAATCAAAAACAATTTGCAATATTTCGGTTCATTTTTTATCCCTTTACCATTATTTAACTCTCACTGGCCGGCATTCAAAACTTACTTTAGTTATTAAACATTCAACCCTCCAGGATCACCGGGTCCTCCAGGACGTCGAGGAAAGCCCGGTAGGGATGGAGTCAATGGAAGCACTGGAGCACAAGGTCCAAAAGGAGACCAAGGACCGGCGGGCCTTCCTGGGATTAACGGAACTGTTGGACCTAAGGGAGACAAAGGAGAAACCGGTTAGTCTTGTATATAGAGGCTAGCTTTGCACCGTGATGGCAGCCATGACAGAAGGTAGAGTAATAAAGTCGTTTTCTCCAGGGAAACTTTTGTTTTTCATATAAACCAGGTTAGACCGTATTATTCCTACCTCCTGTCATGGCTGCCTCTATTAGATAGTTTAACAACTTAAGTTTAGAAGCTTTTCACATTGGCGAGACATTTTGAGATTAGTATAGGAAATCGCACGATCTCGAGCACAATTTGGAAATTAATAGGCACGAGTAATGTTTTGAAAGCTCTTTAATTGCACTCGCCTTTACGAGTGTCTATTAATTCAAAATTGTACGAGAAGATCGTGCGATGTTTTGTTCATAGTTCACTCAACAAAATTTCAGTAAAAAATGCGAAGCGACGCCGTTCATCTTTGTCTATTTGATAGCCGATTTTCAGTCCATCGCGCAACTGAAATGCATAAAAAAGATTAGTTCTTAGGGCTTTAAAATTTTATTTATATGTTTTAAAGTACAAAATGATAGAGAAAATTGTTTTGACATTGTTTTGGCCGTGTTGCCATAGCGACTTAATTCGGTACTCCTACGGAGTACAATTAACGCTATAATTGTACTCCTCTCGACCAATCTGAGTCGAGTAATTTTGTTGAGTGTACTATAAGGCCGGAAATGCCTCAGTCAACTGTCATCTTGTGTATTATATTTTTGTTTAAAAGTGGCAACTATCGGACGCAACATGCTTGAGCAACTGGAAGTTTAATTGTCATAAAGCAAGTTATACGGTCGATTCACACCAACCACTTTGTGTCGTCAACATGTTGCGCGAGATCTAGACATGCAGCTGTGAGGAAAAATCGAACGTGTTAATCGGCCGTGGATTAATGAATACCTTATAATAATAATAATGATAATGATAATGATAATAATAATAATAATAATAATAATAATAATTATTATTATTATTATTATTATAGTAATAATAATAATAATAACTTGAATTCTTATATAGCCATTACACCTGTCTCAACAGTCTTAACAAAATACTTAGAAAATTTGAAAGTAAAAGAATAGTTAAAAAGAAAATTAACTAATTAATTGCAGATATTGATAAGATCTCCAAACGTATAAATAATTGATAGAAAGAATGCAGAAATATACCTTTAGATGCATGACTCCAAAAAATAAATGACATTCTAATATATAGCACTATTTTTACAGGTATACGGGGTCCTCCAGGACCATTGGTAAGTTATCTTACAATGATGTACGTGAAAAGTAACGATAATTTTAAAAAACGATAACTCATTTTTTTCCTTTTAGCGAAAAATGTGCAAAAGTCAATCAATCGCGATTATGAAAAAGAATTTATAAGAATACCATGCACGAACTGGTAATAACCGAAACAAATTGTTTCCTTGTTTTCCATGATATAGGTATCAGAAAGTATCCATCTCGTTGGAAATGGAGGAAAAGTTATCCAACCAGGTATGTTATCACTAATATCTATGATTCTATCAGGTAGAGGCTTTGCAATAATTTGATGGCAGCCATGACAGGAGGCACAACAATAGAGTCTTTTTGCCCTAGGAAAATGAATTCTTTCACATTGTAATCAGATTGAACCAGATTCAGTTGCTCCCACTATGGATGCAATCACATGATTGGAAGCTTCTGTTATGAGGGTTTCTTACTCGGAAAATCGGAAAAAGGTAATCTTTTTTCCCGCTCTTTTTTAAAACGTACACGCGCGTGCTAATCGAAGGAACTCTCCCGCCTTTTTGTGGTGTGCTGCCTATATTCAAAAACATTAAGTTATAATTCAAGAAATACAAATTATTTTTCTCGAATTTTCTATTAAAACACCGAACGATTAATGTAAATGATAATTAGCCAACTGGTGCAGAAGATATCTATATGACTTGCCTACAGCTTATTTGCATATTGTCTCCATGTGCTGTGAGTTAAACTAATCGAGTAGGCGTTACTTGCAGCCCGTAAAGTCCTCCACTGGTTGAGAGACGTTGTATGAATGCGCTATACAAGAACCTCCCATTATTATTACTTGAAAACCTCACCCCACACTATCTGTAAGTTAACGTGACAGCACAAAAATCACTAAATTATAACTTGAAAAAATCAAAAAATATTGAATGAAACGTTCCAACCTTTTTGCTGTCCTGTCGCCTTAGTTTGAAACTCGGTTTACGAGGTAGTGGAAGAATTTTCCATCTTTTATAAAGGTCTATATGTCATAATAATATTTTTCATACCTTCTGACTATTGACCTGAAAGTACCAAAAATAAATCTAAATTTTAAGATAATTTTCCTCTGATGCATTGTACGTGTCAGATGAAGTAAAACCCGGTTTTTGCATGCTTTACTAGATATATCGCAAAGCGTAATGGAATGGAAAGTCGAACATCAGCAGGGCAGCATTCAATACCGTCAAGTAGTGGGTGCAATAGTGGTCGCAAAGCCAGGAATATACGTCATCTATTCCCAGATGTATTACTTTGACGGTACCACTGCTATAATGGGCCACTATACGTACATCAACAACGACAGGGTCATGGAGAGTGTCGGCAGTGTCATCGATAATGATTACCGAAAATTTTCCACCAAATATCATGGTGGAGTGTTCAGACTTCAAGTAAATGACCGAATACAAGTGCGGGTACCGGCTTCGCACAAAGATTACTATATGGGACCTACATATAGCTTCCTTGGTGCATATAGGATTGGAGCGTAGGGGGCATGCGCAGGATATTTATCACCGCTGACTGTAAGATAAAACTTCTGACAAAGGGAATGACTCCTTGAGATTGAAGACGATGTAAATATAGGCTTTGGTCACCGATTGACTTATTGTATTAATACACTCTATTAATACCTCGCGACTTAAAAGCTATTGACGTAAATTAGTTCATTAAGATTTCATTTATCGTAGAAAAAAAAGCGATAGAAATCATGATCCATTGTGGAATGCTTAAAATGCTCTCTCGCGGTTTGAGATGTTTAAATATAAGATACGAAAACTTTACTGCGAGGCTTACAAGAATAGAGCAAATTAAGGTGAACGATATAAGTCTTAGCCTCAGTTCTGTAACCCTCGAAGTTTGACCTAACTTTAATTAATAATTCCAATCTTTCGAATTTCTCTAACAAGATGCAAGATCCCTTTTTGAAGGCGGGCTAGTCGATTAAACATATGCATTTATAAACCTGAAATAGAAAGCAAGAAGTGACCTAGCAATAAGAGAAAATAGCTAGATAGCTAGATAAAAGATGAGAGAGACTATTTAAAGTTGTAAGTTGTAATTAATATGCATTTCAACGCGTCTTCACGGATATCATATATAAATAAACTGGTGGCAAGCAGTTACCACGCTAATTAAGTAGGATCTGCAATTAGGTATTTAATAATTTGCTCGAAAAAAATGATTTTAATTCATCATGGAAATAAGAAGTGCATCGACAAAAGGAAACATGGGTTGTAAATAGTACAGAGGCTTCAAACAGCATAGTAGCATGTGATGCGAGTCAGCGGCTGCACATCTCGCAACCGCAGACCACCAAGTAGCGAAGGCGGCTTTGTCCAATTTATCTATTAACCGACAAAATAAACCAAGTTTAAGCTAACAAATAAAAGAATCTTACCATCAATGAGTTTAAAGCCGTTTTATCATTCATAGACATAATAACTTTAGCAAGTTTTACACCACACGTCAACGAGTCACGCCTTCTGGTCGTCGATATTGGATGCTGCCCTGGTGACGATATAAGTCCCACGTTATACGTTCAGTGATTGACTATGCCAGGTTTGTTTTCATTCAGCAAATTGTAATATACACTAGTTTTACAAAGGTTCTCTTATCCCTGACTCTTGCTGGGTGGGCATTTGAAGTTCAAGGCGTAGAACTCAGGAGAGATTTTTAAGGTTAGGCGTTTGTCAAAAGTGGTAAGACCCCAACCAATCCAGTTGTTGATTTGTTAAATTGTTCAGTGTTTTTTACGAGGAGATAAAAGCTCGCTTCGTGTGTTTTCTTTTCGGTCATCCTTTCAAAATACATGTATGCCTGAAAATGAAAACCTACTGAAACTATTTCAAAAACGTCGAAATCTTTATTTCACAAAGTTTATCGAGCCACTTTGGACATATTGGCACTGCTTAATTCGACATGATTGAAAGCCTGAACGGCATACTGGGACTTACGCGGACATGCCCCATTTGACATAAACAGACCCTTTTATCCACGGCCATCTTGAAGTATGGGATACCAAAGGGGCAAACGTAAAAAATATACAAAGCATGCATTGAGTGGGGAGGGGGGGTGGGGGGGGGGTTACGTTTTCAAAGAATTTCAAGTCTTGGTATATCGCACGTTGTTCCAACTAACTGCAAATTCATTATTTTTTTTATATGTGCTTCTCATTGAAAAGCGTAAATTTATACTAAAAGATAGCCTGATAGCTGTGCAGTTTATATTGATTTTCTTATGGTTGCCCCCTCAACTTCATTAAAACAATTGAATTCAAGATTGCCGCCGACTATCGCTAAAAATGTCTAATCAAGTGACTCTAAAGAGACTCTTTAGATCTATTGGTCGTCTTTAAGAGTTTTTACCAATGGCATCATCTTATGATAAACATGAATTTGATAGCATCCCTGATGGGGCTTTAATCTTGGGTTGATCACTGAGAGAGTAAAACGAACTATGTTGCGTTTGTTTAGACCTATCTCTAAGTATCACACAGTGGAATGAAGGGCAGTCACAAGGCAGCATCCGATACATCAGACAGACCGGAACGATAGTAGTCCATAGGAGTGGCTACTATTTTATATATTCCCAGATGTTCTATTGTGATAAAGACAAAACTGGCCACTTTCTCATCATCAACAACACCGTTAAGCTGAAAAGTATTTGGAGCACCGCAGCAGATAATCGAACAAAATGCACTACTAAATACCAGGCTGCACTCTTCCGCCTCAATAGAAACGACCGTATAGGGATAAAAGTTATTAGCAAGAGCACCACGTATTTTATGCATCCACAGTTTAGCTATTTTGGGGCTTTTCTTCTGTATCCGTAAGACCATAAAGGAGTGAGGGCATTTAACCCGTGAAATAAAAAATATCAGTCAACGTGATAGACACAAAAGAAAACTATGGAATTTGGGTCTACTAAAGTGTATTAGTCTAATATCTATTGCACGGGTTTAGTGATTTCACTCTATAATACAAATACTAGTTAGTGTATGCTGTTTAGAGCCCTTTTATTAGTTTATTCAGTGAATCATATGTATTACGAACGCATGATGAATTAAGAAATATCAGTATCGGATATCATCAATCCTTTGTAAAGTTGTAAAGAAGACTATTGGATATCATGCGATAATATGGTTAGAAAGGTTGGAAAATTGTATATAAACATATTAGATATTTATCATTATTGAAAACCTCAAGTATAATTTATAAGCCTTTGATCCAATAGAAGTACTTTGTCTTGGTGCAATGTTTTCTCATCACAGACCATGTGTCATTTTCAAGAGTATCATTTCTTTGTTTAACAGTTTAACGTTTGCGCATGAGAAGAACCATGAAGTAATATTCAATAAACGAGCAGGAGTATTTGGTCGGATAAAAACTCAAACCAAGAATGTTATTATCAAGAGAATGACATGTGCTCTGTAATGGAAAACAATTGCAACATTGCACTTTTCCCCCAAAACTAAGTGGTGTCGGATTTTTTCTCTGTCTTTGACGCACGCCACTCCATACTCGCCCCCAATTTTTCGAAAGTCCAAGAAACCTTCAACCCGACTGGAGGTTTGGAGGGGCAAGTAGGAAAGTTAACAGTCTACCCTCTTGAGTTTGGTACTCTGTCTTCAACTTATGGGAGTCCTTTCGAGCTGACTTCGCATGACAGTGACGGACAAACCTCTATCGATTTCATTAAAGATCTATGTTCGTGACGTGTATGGCTGCTCTAAATCGAGTAAAGGTTTATAAATAATGTGTGAGATTTTTAAGTTGTTCAATAAACTCGCAGATCGTGTTTTATCAGGTCTTAAAAAATCAACTGATCCAATACTCCTGCTCGTTTTTTAAACCCTGCTTCTAGTTTTGCTGAAAAAAACTTCCAGTAATACTTCAAACAGGCGGTAATTTAATGTTGAAGTAAAGCGACTGTTCAGATTTACGGCTCTAAAGTTAGGATTGAAATTGAGTGTCTGCCGTACTGGTTGTAGCTCTGCTGCAGTAGAGGGCATGTTCATTTGTATATTCAAGAGGCATCAACTTGGAAATAAAATCTATAAGGTTGGAAATGTGTGTACAAAACTGAAATCTTCATCGACCTGCCAGGGTAACAGTGCGCTGCTTCTCGTGGTACTACATGATGCTGCCTTGTGACGTGACGCTCTGTCCTAATCTCGTAGATGCATGAATTCCACTCAGAAACAAGATAGATCACGCGAAAAATCAACTTTTGACATTGGGTTGCCGAGTGATTAAGTATAAAACAATTCGAGTCGAGGTTCCGGCGAAAAAAAAGAATAATAACGATTACAGCATCCACTCCAAATGCTTGTAGCTTGAACACTCAATCAGAATTATAGGAGTGCAGCCACGTGACCGAAGAAATGCCTTGAAATATAAGTAACAATGAAACAGCCGCCATCTTGGTTGATCTAACGAGAGAAGCTAATTATGAATACTTTGTATGGTCTACCAGCATGGCGGCTACGACGTAACATGCTCCCTCAAAATATCGAAAGTTGGCTGTTATTTTTAAATTTGAACATACGCAATCGCAACATCAATCCAAATTCGAAACAGTATTTATGCTGTTAATGGATGTCCTTTTACTTTGGTCGTGTACGTAATTGTTTTAAAACCTCTTAAAAATCATAAGATTCTTCAGTTGAATCACATCTATACCAAATCTACTGTTTCAACCACAGGCTAACCACTCTAATAAATGAACTCTATTAATGAAGGAAATACTTCTTTGATTGGTTGGGGGAAAAAACGGAAGTAAAATGCAAGACTCACGGGGTGTGGGGTTGGGAAGCATTTGGTAACTACTTAAAAACACTTGGAGAGGGAGGGAGAGGACCAGTTTTGAATCCCTATTCTCGTGTTCAGGCCCGCTCGGATGCAAGCATAACTGACGGCACATAGGTTTTCGCTAAAAAAGCGCAAAAAAACCCCTCCTTATAGAGAATTTATTATCAAAAATCCTTTAAATTATTGAAGATTAGATAAAGTACGATGTTCTGTATACTTTTTTTGTTTTCGGAGTCAAAATATCTGGATAAATTCGCGGCTTTCTCTCGTCAAAGTTTAAAATAGATAGCGCGCGCGCATAAAAAGACAAAGACAAGACACCATTTAGTATTTCCTTCCTCAATTATTAGAGTTCATTTATTAGAGTGGTTAGCCTGTGGTTTCAACCGATACAAAGTAAAAAGGTCCATAGTGCGCTCTCTATACTAGTCTTTCATAGGGTAGCATGGTTGCGACCTAGCTTCGAATTCATGGCTCGGGGTCGCATGTGAGTATGATTGTTTCAGTGTTGGTTCTCTCCTGTGCTTCCAGGGTTTTTCTCCAGGTTCTCCGTTTCCTCCCTCAAAAAAATTAACTTCTTAATGATAATTCGCTATTGGGCTTTCACCTATAGTTTCGCGCCTAGTTCTGTTGAGATTGTCCCACACTATGATACAACATCCAAAGCTTAAATAGATTTTAGATGATTTTTCTTAGACTTTTGTCACTGAATTCCACTCAATTAACCACAAGTAGTCAGAAATGATGGTTACCAAAATGTAACTTAATTTCTTGTACGTCTATATAGACATTTCTCAGAGTATCACACAATGGAGTGAACCAGGGCAGGGGCAGTCACAAGGCAGCATCCGTTACCACAGGGAGACCGGCTCGATTGTCATCAATACCAGTGGCTATTACTTTGTGTACTCGCAGATATTCTACTGTGGAAAAAACCAGTCGATTGCTGGCTACGTAATCGTTGTAAACAACGAAACTAAGATGAAGAATGTGTGGAGTATGAAGCAGGAAAATCGACTGCACTTCAATGCGAAATTTCAGGGTTCGTTGCTGCGCCTCGTGAGCGGAGACAATCTAAAAGTGAAAGCCGTTTCTGAGAATACCATGTACTGTATGAACTCAAAAGCGAGCTTCTTTGGCGCCTTTCTTGTACGTCCCTTGTATAATGGTTCATAGAAACAGAACCACCATTCACCTATACTACAACCATCTGAGGGGTGGGGTGGGTTGGCGCCTGAGAATGGCAATCAAGATTCACAAGTATGATGAAGAAATGGTGGAATGGAAAACGGAACAAGGCTGTGTCAGTCAAGATGACGAAAACCGCACGAGAATCAAGTTCTGATCAGAAATAATTATTTGCCATGATTTAAACTACAGAATGACGTTTAGATCCATTCATTTATAAAGCAGTATATTATAATTATATCATAATTATCTAAGAAATAAACATCCTGAATCAATATTCTCAAAAGAAGTAAACCTCAATATCACACTAGTTTTTAGCTAGTTATATCTTCAATATCATACTAGCTAGTCCACTATAAGGCATTGACGTATAGATGACGTATAAAAGTTCAAACCTATAGGTTGTCGTTGCCATCGAGATTTTCCGATGGTTTTGTGGTGCTGCCTTTGTGATGCCCTGTCACGGTGATTGTGTGATTGTTCGCTTATGAAACGGGTCACGCAAGGTCGCTTAATAGTTAAAATTTGATTAATTGAATAAGTTGAAATATCTTCACTTGGCCATCGAGAATAGGTGGTTCACACTCATAGTTTTTTATACCCCAAGAGTAATAGAAATACCAAAACACGCGACGGTCACCTACCTTGCTCATGCGGCAGCCTTGTCACTGGAACAATAGATTTCCCCATGCGTAGCCTCGCATTCAAGTACTTGAGAATAAATTTATGCGGGTTAAGCTGAGATTTTTATTCCCATGAGAATAAACATGGCTGCTGCATGAGTATAATCCGTGTTGGTTTATAATACAAAAGAGAGTAATGAGAAGGGTAAATTTAAACAAGATGGTGGCTATGAAAACTAGTTACGATATTTTGTTACATCAAATAGTGATGCTTTTATTTGCTTGTACGTTACACTATCGCGGCGTTATCGGTGGTATTTAAAATACTGTACCGCCAATATGGCTGCCATGCATCAGTTTAGCAAATGATTCTCAGAAATGAATATCAATGCATTTAATTTCGTTTTTATAGCCGAACGTAACATTAAAAGATGGTCCATTGAGAACCACAAGGGCAGCATCACATACAGTCAAAGAAGAGGTCACGTGAACATCTCGATACCAGGCTATTACTTTGTATATAGTCAACTCTACTACTTCGACAGTTCCACTTACCATTTTTCCCATGGCTTATATATTAATGACCGCAAGGTTCTTGGGAGCTCTAGCAGCGTGTTCAATAATGATACCAAGTACAACAGTAACTACAATGGAGGGATATTTTTCCTAAAAGCAAATGATAAAATCTCGTTAAGAGTGAAACTTGCTGGAAGGTACAATATGGACCCTACGATGAGTTACTTTGGGGTATTTTTAGTCTACTCTGCTAATGGTCGAAATTGAGAAAATATATAGCGAACTAGAAATAAGGTTGTACGCAGCATTTTACACATCTTTTCTATATGGCCAGCATTTTCTATTTCTTAGACGCGTCAACAAAATATGTTTTAATAGTCCCTTTCACAGTCCCCTGCGCCATCTTTGAAGGTAGCCGTTCCTTCGCATCGAAGCGAGACGAACGTTGAGCGTGCAATGATAGAGACCTATTTTAACATCTCGCACAATTATTCACATGTAATAATGCACACGTTATTTAAATTAATAAATCAAAATAAAATTAATTTTAAAAAATTACAAATAAATCAATTAATACATTATGCAAATGCAAATATAAGATAATCTATTTCATATTTTAGACATGGCATCCCTTTTTTTTTTCTTATCCAATTTTAACACTAGCTCGAGAAAATATGTTTGTCGAATAAATAATTTTATATCCTGCGTAGCTTCTCCTACTTAGATGGCAGGCGTCGCTCTTGAAGTGCAACCAACATAACTCAAAATCTCTTGAGATATAAATAACAACGAAACTGCCGCCAGGAATGTTTTTTTATGGACAACTAACATGGCGGCAACATGCCTCTTTAATTCTTTGAATCATATGTACCAAATTATGTCATAAAACGTGAGTGGAATCTTTTAGAATGACATGGAAATGACTGTTAGATTAATATAGAAAAACCAGACCAAGACAGACGTTATTAATTAGTTTCCGGGTTTAGTCAAGACGTCTATGCCAAGAGGGCATAAATAACATTTATGCTCTATTGGTTATGTATAATATGTGGTTTGCAAGCAATCCCAAGAGAAACAAATAACAAAAGACATATGGCGGCCATGTTGGTTGATTCAACGAAAGAGTTCAATGACAAATCTTTTTGGGCCACCTCAGGAGCGTAACCAGGGATCTTGCAGGGGAGGTGCACAGGCAATGATTTGCAGAACCAAAAAGGTACCCCCCCTCCAAAACAACAGAAGTACCAAGAAAATAAAAGCAAAGCCAAAAAAAGGAACAATCAAAACACATTTACATGCAATTTTAAAGCAAAAGGAGATAGGTGAACGGACCTTAAGGTTTTATTGGGGTGCACGTACACCCTGTGCTCCCCCCTGGTTACGGCCCTGCACCTTTCTTTTAATATTTATTGAAAAAATCGGAAAAAACAAAAAGCAACAGGCGTTACTTTCATGTCGTACCTAGTTCCCCTCAATTCGGTTGCAAAGAGATTTCTGTAAATAAACATGGGTCTTTACTAGAAGGGAAACAGCGGTGCTCGGTCCCATTCCAGCTCGGACCGCCGGTGCTTGGTCCCAGCCCCCGCTTGGACCACTGGTGCTGTGTCCCAGTCCCCACGCGTAGCCTAGTTCCAGACGCCCATTGGCTGGAATGCCTAGCTATTGTTGGAGACTCCATGAAGTTGAGAAATGGCCGTATTCTTAACCCTGTGCTGTTCAAACGCAGAACGGGACAAAATGCAATTGCAAATCTCGTGAAGCAGATGAGAAACTTAAGCATCGAGGAAAAAGACCAGAGATCGAGGAATAAACTTCATCATAGATGGCTCAGTCGTTGCATGAATTCGTAGTTCGATAAATAAACATCAAGCAATCTGCATATCGTTTATTGACAGAGTACAAATCTTTGGTTCCAAACGACTCGTTATGTTAAAACATTAAAAAACACCCTCAAATGTAATGACAACCATGAACTGCTTATCAAGGGTATACATTAACCGGATACACGACATTATTGGGAGCCAACCGTGACAAAGAATATTTCAAAGAAGCCTTTGGAATCAAACTTTAATGTGTACAAGATGTGTAAAATGTTAAAAAACGAATAATAAAAAGAATAGTGTCACGCACTGCTTTGGTGTTGTCATGCACAATAGTAGAAACCCTAGCCAATCGCTGGGATAAACGAGTAGTAGAGCGGGGTTTGGGGTTGAGCACCGGGGAGGGGACTGGGATCGAACACTTTAACAATAGCTAGACGCCTTAGCCAATAAGCGTTCGTGTGGGATGACCGGGAGACGTATGGGGCTGAGCACCGGCGGTCCGAGCAGGGACTGGGGCCAAGCACCGGACGGCACCGGCACCGGAGGTTGCAGAACCGCTGTTTCCCTATTACTGTCTTTTGTATGCGTTTTCATTAATAAAAAGTTAGAAAATAAAAACTGCGCCTGCCCGCTCTCTTTCTTTATAGAAATCTAGAAATCCGGACGAGAAACATTTGTTGTCTTTTACTTGGCCTTAAGGTGGGAACCAAACTAATTCAGAGCGAATTGTGGACAATTTTATTCTTGCTCCCTTCCCAAAACTATTGCGTCAATTTAATTGTATTTTTCATATAATGTACTTGGATTATCCTAGATCCTAACAGTGTATATTATTTTAAGATTTTTTAAATGTTTAGTCAATTACGGCCGAAAATCAAACAGTGCTATTTTTAGTTTTTGGCTTTTTCCTCCTCATCCCCATGTACGACTTTTCTGAAATTTTCAGAATCTTATCATCTACATTATTGCAGCCTGTGTATAAATTCGGATGAGCCTTACGAAAAGTCAGCGTCAAATCTTAAAATCTCATTGAATGAATGTTTTTTTTACTAATTGTCGTTGTAAACCTCAAATATAAGAGTTTTGCTAAAAATCACATAGTTTGGTTCCACCTTAAATTCAACCAAGATGGCGGCTTTAACAACTAGTTAATATTGCAAGACCGAAAAGTGGTCGGTATTATGAGACTCTAGAGTAAAAATGCAGATAAAATAATGATAAGCAAGAAAAAAAGATAATAAACATGAAGAATCTCTTTTTTATCTAGCAACAATTATTGTTCTTCCGACGTTCGATAAGGAAACTAATAATGACCTCATGTTTGGTGAAATACTGAATTTGGAGACGGACGGATAACTTTCAAATTTTATCAATACCCTAAAGCAACATCCGGACCGATCAAACAGCCTCGCTCTCGGCTGATTAAGCTCAAGGTGCGGATATCTAATTCAAGGGACGAGATCAAAAGGTCCGTCATGCTTTTGGCACACCCAACTCATGAGGTCGCTGACTAGTTTTCTCTAAATTCGGACTGGAATTAAACTGAGACAAGGGGCTTACAGATAAAAAGGTTAATAGCATTCTTGCTTTAAAGGGTTTTTTTTGTATTTTTGATATTAAAATATTTTATTCATATTTGGACAATTTACGGCAAATAAAAGACCTTGAGCGCAAACGGTTTATAAAAAAATCACTCGGAATCCATCGCAAGCAAACTTGGATCTTTTTCAGAAGAGAGTAAAAGTGCTTAACGTTTTTAAAAGCCGATCCGGTGACTGAAATATTGAATAAAATAATTGCTAATAAAATGATAAAAACAAAAAGCGTTACCATACTATTATAAAATCCGAGTGTCTAACGGTTTTGTTTGTTTTGCGCCAAAAGACACTGTATTTATCATATTTTGCAAGGATCTTATTTTCATTCCATTCGTTATTAAATAAAATTGAATGAATAATACTGCACCACAAAAACATCACGCGAAAAAAATCAACCAACTAAATCATATCCAAAAAGATCGTAAACAAGTACTGACTAACAATGCGCTGGTCACACAAGCATCCAATGTCAATCACATGAATACTTAAGAACCACTCGTTTTAAAAAGTCCTTAAAAATAAGCTGCTGATTCGATTTTAAAGTCCATTTTATTATATATAGACTTGGAATTTGTCTTTTGAAACGAAAATCTACTAAAGTATTGAAAGCCACCTAATGATGTAAAAGGGGAAACACCGAAAGTTCATATTTAATTTAGGGCCATTAAGGGCGCTCAAGTTCCAAGAATTATATCTGACCTGAAACTGAACAAGTCAGAACAAATTCTTCTGTTGTATCCGTCGATGCCGTTGAGGGAAATAAAATAAATCCAACATGGCAGAGGAAGAAAAACCAAAATCGAGAAAAGAATGCTTGCTTTGTTTGCTATGGTTTTGCTGCGTTTTGCTGACTTTGGCAGCGTTTACGTTTTCGATGTATACAGTGAAAGAATTTGCGACGCTCAAAGCGCGCATTGGCGGATTGGAAAACCAACTGAGTCTAATAAGTGGAAAAAGTAATTTGGGATATCCAGAGAAAGACTACGTGGAAGAATCTAGAAGGACTCTACCGCAATCAAATAAAGTAAGTCTAGTAAATAACAGTAACACTGCTGCCTGACCGATATCGACTGAAGTTTTAATCGTTATGTTAATGTTGTATCAGGTCAGTGTTACAAAGAATGTCTGTGGTAGAACAAGGCTGTTTCCTCGAGCGTTCTTTTCTTTATTAAAAGGCAAAAATATATATATATACTGCAATAATAGTTTGAGCAAATAAAAAAAGCGTTTCAGTAAAATGAAAGTGAAACTGATGAATTCAGGCAAAAATTTAAATAGAATATTACAGTTTGTCAAAACCCTACAGACAGCTGCACACACAGTGCAAAATAGTATGAAAGTGAAATTCAACCGAACATACGTACAAAACACACGAATAGGGTTCAATGTTTTTTGAAAATGTATCTTGAGGCGAGTGTTAGATGCAAGTCAATAACAGTAGAACAATGCTGGCATGAAGCCATAACGCAGTCGTGACGTCATAAAAACGAAGACAAAAGCGAAATTCGGACAAACAAACTTACAGGTTTACTTTAAGCAGATAATTTTCACAGCCGATCGCAGTCGATCTTAGTTTACATGGGTTGTTATTGTTACTTTAAGTAAAAATAATAAAATCGTTTCGTATAATCCTCGTAGCGGTTAAAAGAATGCAATGTTTGTCCGAATCTTTTTTTTTCAGAATCAGTGCGCTGCGCTAATCTAATCCATAGCATTGATAATCAACATGAGGCAATAGACCG
This sequence comes from Actinia equina, assembly GCA_011057435.1. Lineage (NCBI taxonomy): Eukaryota > Metazoa > Cnidaria > Anthozoa > Actiniaria > Actiniidae > Actinia > Actinia equina. The sequence continues at coordinate 588,651 of WHPX01001272.1, forward strand.
ATCAGAATTGTCGAAGATTACATTAATAGACACATCAAGAGGTTGACCAATTGTTTGAATTCAACGACAACAGAGAAAGATGATAAGGCCAAGACACAACAGGACTTAACAAATCGAGCGAGAAAAACCAAGGGCATATTTTTCACGGGGGTAGGGACAGGAGAAGTATCGAAAAGGAGAAAGGGAAGGGAGGGAACGTCAAAAGAATGACAGTCGTAACACTCGTTGTATTTATTCTTTGCAGCTTTGGCACACAAGTAAGGAGGACAAGAAAAATAAAATTCATGGTACGACTAGCAACATTGTTTTCTTTGTCAGGTAAATGGCTTCCACAAAGCCGCCTTCCAAGGACTGCCAGTGATTAGATAGGATGCGTTACTGTTATCGTTATTGATCGAAGCAAAAAGCCACTGAGTGTCAAGATTCTGTACGTTTTTCATTACTAAGATAGATAGACGGATCGGAGTTTCATTTTTCCCTTTAATTCTGGCTCTTTCTAGAAAGAAATAAAAGAGAAACACAGAATCCTTATAAGTACAGGGTAAGTATCGAATAAGAACAAGTTACCCTCTTTAAGCAGCATGATTAATGATGACGTCTGTGAAGTGTGTGCTTTATCAAACTATTGGCGAATGGGCTGCACTATCACGAAAGGAGAAGGGAGAAGGGGTACGTTTATTAGTGATAAAAAGATAATTTAGTTTTCACTAACAATGTTATATTTTTAAAATTATGTTGGTTTTTTTTCAGTCCAATGTTTTCATTCGTCTAAGTGGAGGCCTCAAAGCGAGAAGAGGTAAAATACTCACTACAAATCGTTTACCCAGACACGCTCAACTGCTAAGGATTAATAGTTTACTCTTATTCAGTTAGTTTTTAAGGTCTTTATTATTATTTGATTTCTTTTCAGATCGCAACCTGTTCAAACACTTGATGGTGTAGAGTTTAACTTGGAGTAGACTTTTCGAAAGCACAATTTATGTACTTTAAATAATAATAACTAATAAAATCACTTATGGGTATGGACTGAACTGCAGCACACTGCATTACCTATAGAAATGAATTATTTAATCGATCAATTAGCGACATAAATTAATTTATGCACAACACGCAGTCTTTACACTCCTGAGTAGAAAAAGACTTTTTATGATTTATGCCATACTGATATAAAAAAAGATAATAAAAATAGTTTACAACATGATCGATGTAAAGTAAAATGAAACAGCAAAGTAATAAACTATATATACTCACAAATTATGTCCTGCTGTATGGATTACTTCAACTCAAAAAGCTATCACCGAAACTTGATCTCTACGAGAGGTCTCGCCCCAATCCCCTAACTGGTGTGTAAAACAATAGCAACCTGAAGGTGTCTTACAGCACCGATTTCATGATCTACAACAAAACCGATGGTTCCATTCCCGGATATTATTTCATCTACAGCCAAATACAAGTGATATTTTACAGGTTGGGGGAAAACGCCATCAAAATGCATAAGAGTTTTATAATATATTCCAAACGCATGTTATCGGGTATACTTGGATACGAATGTAATCATGGTAAACAGCACCCTGAGACACTCGACAACTAGACTCAGTATGAATCGGAATCAGTAGGACTCCAATTACTTTGGGTAGCTGTTGCTGGCCAAATATCTTTGATACACAACACTAGTTGGTGCCTATAGCACCCCATCATGCTACACAACACTAGTTGGTGTCTAAAGCATCTCATCATGCTACGCAACACTAGTTGGTGTCTATAGTACCCCATCATGCTACACAACACTAGTTGGTGTCTATAGTATCCCATCATGCTACGCAACACTAGTTGGAGTCTATAGTACCCCATCATGCTACACAACACTAGTTGGGGTCTATAGTATCCCATCATGCTACACAACACTAGTTGGTGCCTATAGCACCCCATCATGCTACACAACACTAGTTGGTGTCTAAAGCATCCCATCATGCTACACAACACTAGTTGGTGTCTATAGTATCCCATCATGCTACACAACACTAGTTGGTGTCTATAGTATCCCATCATGCTACACAACACTAGTTGGTGTCTATAGTATCCCATCATGCTACACAACACTAGTTGGTGTCTATAGTATCCCATCATGCTACACAACACTAGTTGGGGTCTATAGTATCCCATCATGCTACACAACACTAGTTGGAGTCTATAGTACCCCATCATGCTACACAACACTAGTTGGAGTCTATAGTACCCCATCATGCTACACAACACTAGTTGGAGTCTATAGTACCCCATCATGCTACACAACACTAGTTGGAGTCTATAGTACCCCATCATGCTACACAATAATAGTTGGAGTCTATAGTACCCCATCATGCTACACAACACTAGTTGGGGTCTATAGTGTCCCATCATGCTACACAACACTAGTTGGTGCCTATAGCACCCCATCATGCTACACAACACTAGTTGGTGTCTAAAGCATCCCATCATGCTACACAACACTAGTTGGAGTTTATAGTACCCTATCATGCTACACAACACTAGTTGGGGTGTATAGTATCCCATCATGCTACACAACACTAGTTGGTGCCTATAGCACCCCATCATGCTACACAACACTAGTTGGTGTCTAAAGCATCCCATCATGCTACACAACACTAGTTGGTGTCTATAGTATCCCATCACGCTACCCAACCCTAGTTGGTGCCTATAGTATCCCATCACGCTACACAACCTTAATTGGTGCCTTTAGTATCCCATCATGCTACACAACCCTAGTTGGTGTCTAAAGCATCCCATCATGCTACACAACACTAGTTGGAGTTTATAGTACCCCATCATGCTACACAACACTAGTTGGGGTTTATAGTATCCCATCATGCTACACCACACTAGTTGGTGCCTATAGCACCCCATCATGCTACACAACACTAGTTGGTGTCTAAAGCATCTCATCATGCTACGCAACACTAGTTGGTGTCTATAGTATCCCATCATGCTACACAACACCAGTTGGTGTCTATAGTATCCCATCGTGCTACACAACACTAGTTGGTGTCTATAGTATCCCATCATGCTACGCAACACTAGTTGGTGTCTATAGTATCCCATCATGCTACACAACACTAGTTGGTGTCTATAGTATCCAATCGTGCTACACAACACTAGTTGGTGTCTAAAGCATCCCACCATGCTACGCAACACTAGTTGGTGTCTATAGTATCCCATCATGCTACACAACACTAGTTGGTGTCTATAGTATCCCATCGTGCTACACAACACTAGTTGGTGTCTATAGTATCCCATCATGCTACACAACACTAGTTGGTGTCTATAGTATCCCATCATGCTACACAACACTAGTTGGTGTCTATAGTATCCCATCATGCTACACAACACTAGTTGGTGTCTATAGTATCCCATCATGCTACACAACACTAGTTGGGGTCTATAGTATCCCATCATGCTACACAACACTAGTTGGAGTCTATAGTACCCCATCATGCTACACAACACTAGTTGGAGTCTATAGTACCCCATCATGCTACACAACACTAGTTGGAGTCTATAGTACCCCATCATGCTACACAACACTAGTTGGAGTCTATAGTACCCCATCATGCTACACAATAATAGTTGGAGTCTATAGTACCCCATCATGCTACACAACACTAGTTGGGGTCTATAGTGTCCCATCATGCTACACAACACTAGTTGGTGCCTATAGCACCCCATCATGCTACACAACACTAGTTGGTGTCTAAAGCATCCCATCATGCTACACAACACTAGTTGGAGTTTATAGTACCCTATCATGCTACACAACACTAGTTGGGGTGTATAGTATCCCATCATGCTACACAACACTAGTTGGTGCCTATAGCACCCCATCATGCTACACAACACTAGTTGGTGTCTAAAGCATCCCATCATGCTACACAACACTAGTTGGTGTCTATAGTATCCCATCACGCTACCCAACCCTAGTTGGTGCCTATAGTATCCCATCACGCTACACAACCTTAATTGGTGCCTTTAGTATCCCATCATGCTACACAACCCTAGTTGGTGTCTAAAGCATCCCATCATGCTACACAACACTAGTTGGAGTTTATAGTACCCCATCATGCTACACAACACTAGTTGGGGTTTATAGTATCCCATCATGCTACACCACACTAGTTGGTGCCTATAGCACCCCATCATGCTACACAACACTAGTTGGTGTCTAAAGCATCTCATCATGCTACGCAACACTAGTTGGTGTCTATAGTATCCCATCATGCTACACAACACCAGTTGGTGTCTATAGTATCCCATCGTGCTACACAACACTAGTTGGTGTCTATAGTATCCCATCATGCTACGCAACACTAGTTGGTGTCTATAGTATCCCATCATGCTACACAACACTAGTTGGTGTCTATAGTATCCAATCGTGCTACACAACACTAGTTGGTGTCTAAAGCATCCCACCATGCTACGCAACACTAGTTGGTGTCTATAGTATCCCATCATGCTACACAACACTAGTTGGTGTCTATAGTATCCCATCGTGCTACACAACACTAGTTGGTGTCTATAGTATATCCCATTGTGCTACAAACACTAGTTGGTGCCTATAGTATCCCATCACGCTATACAACCTTAGTTGGTGCCTTTAGTATCCCATCATGCTACACAACCCTAGTTGGTGCGTATAGTATCCCATCATGCTACACAACACACATTTTCTTTGCCACAGACAGTAGAGAAAGCTGATTTGCAATTTCAACGAAGTTTGCTCGCACCTAAATTGGCAAAAATTTTTAACGAGTTGTACGACTTTGTGACCGTATTATAGCAAGATTACTGTTTTATGGCATTTTTTATCAGTTTATTTTTTGTAATCAAAGCGTCGGTCAATTTAATCAAGTGGAACTACTTACGCTGTGAAACACGAGCTTGGTATTTCGATGAAAGAAGCTAATGACTGTGATAAAACAAAAGCAGAAAACAGGAGCAGATATGAGTAAATGACATTTGTACCTGAAGAAATCGTCCGCTGGTTTGACCACCGAACATACTTACAGTCATCGCAGAGAAAACTTACTGACATAAGACTAGGTTCTAGTTCATCCCTACACAATTAACAATAGAACAGGCAGTATCTTGCCAGTGATCACGTGATCTTTATTCTAGGAAATGGCACAAACACAGAACTAGTGCCAAAGGTTGGAAACCCCAGTGAATAAATTTTCCACACAACACAAATGGAGAAGGAGAGTCCAAACAAGGTGACCGTCTCCTTGCCGGGATGTGTTACAGTGGTACTAGTCATCTTGGTTGTGGCCTCGTTGTCTATGTCAGCTGTTGCCATGTGGGAAATCTTTAATCTTAAACAAGAGTTACGAGATCAGGAAGTTGTTATTCGTCATTTGCAGGCTTCTCAGAAGCCAGATACTGAGTCAGGAATGGCAAAGCACCAACAAGAACAGGCAAAGCTCAAAGAAACGGCCCAAATGCTCCTGTCTAAGGTGTCCATATTTTGTAACTGAATATCCTTGTGTCTTTTGTCAAGCTTATTTATGCCTAGTAATGATGATCAATCCAATAATATGATCGTGAATAATGTACTCAGGCAATGTTTATACTGCGTGAATTTTTTTTCTTTGACGTTACCAATGTTCAAGCAACTCTAACATAACAAGACCTCAATGAAATCGCAATGGAGACGTATTTTGATACCAAATCTGGCTCAATATTTAATACAAAATTGGTATTTTGATCAAAGCTCCTAAACAAATTCATTGTTCATAATTTAGTGAAAATATTTCGAGATTGCTGTGTATTTTGACGTCATTAAGGCCTAGAATCATGCACGACTCCGTGGTAATGCTAACGATTGATAAATTTAATTCATTGATCTGCTTGGCAAATTATTAAGCGTATGGCATACTTTTATAAGGAGTGATATGTTCCAACATCAGTCATCGTCAACAAGAGCTCGCCGTTATGCGATTAATGGGTTTTAAATGTGTATTGCGTGAGTGTGAACTTGGGAATTGTTCATTGTTTTGCAGCTATAAAGGCTAAGTTTGGTTTCCGGGTTTTCTCCTATTTCTTAGGTACGTCAATTGGAAATAAGGAACCGTGTGGCTCGAGCTGTTCAAAGATGTCGATGTAAACAAGGTAGGAATTAATGAAACGGAGAGATACACATCGAAATGTAATAGGTCAATAATGTTTTTGTATCGTTCTGACGTGCAATTTAGTCTGCAAGCCTGTCTGTAAGTCTCAATACTGGTTGAGTTTTCTATCAATGGCTTCAAATATCTTACCCAACGAGGGAAGAAAACAAAAATGCACAAACTGGCAACGATAATTACAAGTAAATGTTGTCAGTCAAGAAAAGGACCAGAAGAAATAGAAGAGTGGTTATTACCAATGAATGAGGCATAAGGCGAGTTCAATCGTATCGACAAGACACACGAATATATGAAAATACCGTTCCCAGGAAAGAAGCAGTACATTTGTTACTCACAGGCATTTCAATGGTTCATATAACACGAAACAAATTTAGCATTCGCCAAACATTCACCTGGCCTCTCGAGAGTGTTTTTTTTTACATTGCAAAAGTGTTTGTCTTAAATTTATTTTTATTTTTTCAGATGACTATTCTTTTACGATTTGGTTTTATCTCAGTAGTATTGTTTAGTAAAGCGTGACCTATGAACAAAGTCCGACGATTTATCATAATATATTGATCGTATGTTGATATCCTGGATTATTCATAGCAATGTCACGCAAGTGTGTAAATACCTTGGAAAGTCAAGGTTGTTTTCTACGGTCTCAACAAAACAGTTTTTATGACGAGATACAGATACTTTAACAGAAGACGGTTTCAAATAAGAAAGGCGCCGTGCACTTGCAATCCCTCTAAGAGCATTTGTTCCAATTTCTAACGAACAATTGATGTTTTGCCAATATTTACCACTAACGACAGGGCATAGAGGGATGCATTCTTTTAATGTCTACAAGTGCACCGTATTCGACAATGACTAGCATTGCTTTACTATATTATATTTGCAAATGTTTTAAATAAATAAATAAATTGCGGAATTAACAGTGGATTCCACAGAGTGGCTCCTCTTCCACTGGATTTTAATTTCACGGACATCGCAATCATCAAGTCAATAAAAACGAATGAACGAAATTTCCATTCATTTCTACTCTATTTGTTACAGGTCCCCCAGGTCCGAGAGGTCCTAGAGGGCCAAGGGGTAAGTAAAGATAGGCATGTTATGAAAGTGTTTATGATGAACGTTGCTACCAATGATGGGTTGCAATTCAGAGGGGACTTCTCCTTTGGATATCAGAAAAGAATGTTGAATGTAGAATTCAAAGATAGGCAGGAATTTTCACTGGTCTTTAAAAGAGATTGAGAATAGTGCTTCAGATGGATCCACGCGTGGACAACCAAAGAAGACCCTTAAAGGAAGCCAATTCAAGAGGAACCAAGAGACAACTCTATCTACATGTGTGAGGACTGGAAATACGCGAATGGATCCGTGTTGAAATTGTGCCCCATCGATAAAATTAAAACCTTACTTATGTTAAGGATATTTCTTGGTTTTAACCAGTAAATAGACTAATGTAATATCTCTCATACTTAACACATGCATATTAGCTAATTGCTAATTTAGACCGAAATAAATACAATTGAATAGCTCAGACGTAAATGTACCGTTGTACGAAAAGAAAAATTCTGGCACAATGTATCAGCTAAAAGGTCTGTGTTTATTTCTCAGGTAAGAGGAGAAAAAGAGGCCGCAAAGGTAACTGACCAACTAATGCTACTCTAAGCCGATATATAACACCAGCAGTATAACTAGGCTTCACAGAAAAAGAAAACCAATTCTGTGAATTAGGGCCGGTGAAATCATAACGTAACCATGTTTGCCTTAGAGTGGGGCGCTTTCGCTTTGCCGACGCTTATCAAGATGGGCAAAAAAAACGTCTGGAGAGAATTAATTCTTTGATTAATCCAATAATATTAGCCAAGAAATTTAAGTAATTCACTTCCTTTTTCAAAAACCATGTAGGTCCAAAAGGCAATCCGGGTCCAAAAGGAGAGCCAGGACTACCGGGGCCTCCGGGACCCCGAGGAAGATGCAGACCAAGAAGAGGTGGAAAATGTAAACAAGGCGAGTTCAAGATCGAGCTATTTTTTTCCGGAGAGTCTAATTCGGAATACTATGATGAAATTAATGCCCTTATATCCTTTTTTAGGCCTAACCAGAAGTACGACCATGGTAAGAAGCTTAGCCTAACAATAAGAAATTAAATTTCGAAACTGATATATTTCCTACAATTCATATGCCACTGAAATTCATATTAGGTATCTATGTTTACTGACTATGAGGTCCGTACGTACAGTAAGTTATGAACCGCAAATTGACCAACCATATTGCTTGAAATTACCGAGTAATGTATATAATAGAAGTAAAGGATTCGTTTTCTGGAAACAGATAGTTCTTTCCTGGTCCAGAAGCTGCATTCCCGCAATTTCATTTTTTTGGAGAATTATTTGATAGTTTGGCCACATCTTTTGGTAAGATTATCTTTACAACTTGTTAAATAAGCGTATATTGGATCTTTCCATGATTTATAGTTTACCGAATCAGCGCACATTGAAGGTCATGGCGGAGAGATACATCCCCAGACAGGTAGTGAAAAATGTTAGTAAAATTCCAGTTCATATATGGCGTCGTGTAGACTTGGTGTCCGAGCTCTGTGCTTTGTCATACATTCTTTTGATGAGAAACTCATTTTGTACAGCAATGTTGGGCTGGATTTGGAAAAGCAAGACAGGGGAGCTTTTACAATCTTTTTGCGATCTTTTTTCCTGTTTCTTTACAATCTTTGGAAAGCTTTGTAAAATAGCAGAGCGAAAATCGAAATTTATGAAACATTTTTGTAGATGACATGCTTTAGTCTTTTCTCGGAGTAACTCAAGGCATTTTTGTGAATCAAAAAAAAAAACGAAATGTTTCTTTTGCAAACAGCACCAAACTCGGATACCAAGTGCAGACAGAGCCCATACCATGAAAATTAGCTTATTAAAAAATATTGCATGTACCTTCAGTTATTCATCCGTGTGCAGAAGTTTCTTTGGTAAAATGAAGTTCTTTTTTGGTTTACTTTTTTTAATCTAAATTTTAGAAAACAAAAACAAGAAAGTGGTAACGCTGCGCACAAAAAAAAGGCGGGAAAATGACGCATCCGCGTCATTGGCGGGAAACATTTTGGCGGGAGAAAGAATAAACCATTCAGTCATTTTACACATTTTTCCATATATTTTCATTATTCTCTTTTGTCTAATTCTTGCATTTAATTATTTATTATTTTCTTTAGTTCATCGTATAACAAACTGGAGAAAAGGCCACATTAATGGTAAAATGCGTTTCGTTGATCAAAGCATTCTTATCATCGGGGTTTCTGGCTACTACTACGTCTATTCACAGATTTTTTACTACTCTGGCGATGCTTTTTACATGGCTCACTACCTCTACAAAAACGAAGAACCGTTAATGCGAAGTCTTTCCAGTGTGGCAGGACCAAGACGAAAGTACAACACTAATTATAATGGTGGTGTGTTTTTTCTGCAAGCCGGAGATAGAATCACTGTTCGCGTTCCTTTTAACAAAATCCTCTACATGAACCGCGAAACCAGTTATTTTGGAGTCTTTTTGATATTTCCATCGAGAAATTTTACAGTTGAGGCTTCTCCACAGAGCAGAAGCTCCACACTCTCAACAATACAGCCTCAGTAAATTATTTAGAAATAGCTGCAACGGATGTATGTACGGTTGGTAATGCGGTGCAGGAGAAGAGTGCTCGCCTCTCACCCAGGCGACCTAGCTTCGATTCTTGGACTCGGCAAATTATGTGAGTAGGGCTGCTCTTTTTGAGTCTCCAGTTTTTCCTCCCTCCTCAAAAATCAACTTGTAAATTGCAATTGGAATCCAGTGGAACGAGATTTTTTTTGTACACTGCGAGCAGTCCCACTTTTTACTCCAGACTTAAGGTGCTGACACACGGTGCAACATTGCACCCAAAAATTTGAATCCGGGTGACACACATTGCAACAAAATCAAGCAACATCGCTTGTTTCCGTAGTTATAAATTTGGTACAAGCTGATTGGCTGGAAATTTCAAAATGTTGCAGCCATGTTCACACAATGAAATTTTTGCGTGCAATGTTGCAAGCAATGTTGCACCGTGTGTCAGCACCTTTAGTAAAGACACATGTTTCAGGATTGCTGTTTACTCACTCAGAGATTGTAGTCGAAAAGTGGACCACCTGCAGTCTAGGAACAAAAGCCACTCTGTGGATTCCATTGTTTACTCCCTTTTATTCTTTTACTTTTTGAAAGGTTGCTTTTTGATCCATGCACAGCCAGTTCATTGCTACATTCAGGGACAGAAATCCAGGATTTTAAAATTGGGGTTGAATATTGTCTTTTTATTCCTTATATGGCAAAGAATGCACATTTCGATACCGCTAGTAACTCAACAAAGGCAACAAAGGTGAAAATATGGTGTTTCGAATTGACAGTGATTAAAATTGTGAGATTCAAGTACTGAACCTAATGAAAGTCTATCCAGATAAAATGTTTTCAATGATAATAGCATTTTGTATCATAGCAAGGGGGAGGGGGTGGCTAGTCAAACACTCTCACCACCACTCTCACCACTACTGATATTCAATGAATTCTCAAACTTATGGGGAGTTATCTTTCTCCATGGGGAAAAATAACCAATTTATTAACCTTATAGTGCAGAATGAGGCATAAGATGTTAACCCTATTGAGAATATTTTTTAAATCGAATTAGGATTTAGAAGTTGGTTTTTGCAGAGGAAGAAAAAACTGGAGAACTTGGAGAAAACCCTTGAAAGGTTTTGCTGAGAATTACTTCTTGTCCTATAAAATCCCTAAAGTTTTTATATTTCATATGCTATGCAACAACAAGTGGGTTTTAAAATGATCAGAAAATGGCAATTATTCTCATCAGGCTAATTTCAAATGAATGAAAATTAATTCCAAATACTGCTTGGGCTATTACTAAGTATCTCATCTTAAAGGTTTCAGGTTTCAACTTTTTCTAATGAAAAAATTATGAACATGCTATTTTTGAGATTTAATGAAATTATATGTAAAAATGATGGGGTTTCTTATTCTTCATGATTCAAACTATAAATAGGTCACATAACATTAGATTATGACCTCTCAGCAAGATCTTAATTACCAAGTCCACTATGGCAAAACTTTGTGCTACACCTTTCTAAATCATTTATATATATTACATGCCTATTTTT